>CM029519.1:23603641-23808275 GCA_017140615.1 Eucalyptus cladocalyx
ATTTGCTACCACCCAATTCTATTGCCGTTTTCCAAATCTGAATATTTTCCAATTTTGCAGGTGAAGTTTTAGTATTGTGAAGTACTCGTTTGAGGAATCTGGACTACGTATCTGAGTCAAGTAAATATGCACAGTACCATCTAGTAAAATAAGTAGACAACTTTCTAGAGGGAGAACCCTCCAAGTAACTAATGTACTGAAGCTCCACTATAACTCATTGCCATTAGTTGACACCTTTTTCCAGAAAAGTTCAATCAAACAATAAACTCTGTCATGAGGATGCTGAATTCCGCTTTAGAAATTCAGGCAGACTGCCCATTATAATGTCTGAAAACTCTTTTGCAACTTCCATCCCTTGTATACCCATTGCAAGGCCAATATTTGCCTGAACTCCAAGATCAAAGAGACATCCAAGCAACAAAATTATTGGTTGAAAAGAGTTCAAAGTCAAGGCACAACAGAAGTGCACGGGTAAAAGCAGACCAAAGAAATGAACACTCGAGAGCCATTCATGAAGATGAAAATTTTTCTAAAAACATGGCAAACTAAGATCCCACATTTTTTTAACACCTTGCAATCTATCCACCTTGTAGTAAATATAAGAACAAGACAACTTCTAGACATGAAGCGACTTCAAGACTACAACCAAATTTACCAACATATTGCAATGCATCTTAGCACAGAAAGATACCACGAGGCATCTAGGGACTTCATGACTATGAACCAGTTCTATAGAAGGATTTCAAGGCATCTGTCTGGTATATCTGCTGAATATTTGAGACGCTAGATTGACAGAAGTCATGAATTAATAGAAAAGGTGATAATTAGGACATTATTAAAGGAACCCTCAGAAAAATGGTGTCAACCTTGTGGAGCAGGAGCATCATTAGTGCCATCCCCAGTTACAGCTGTTGGTAATTTGTTTATAAAACAAATGAAGAGGTGCCTTGTCCCACATCGAAAAGATGTGAGTGCGCACGTGGACGAGATTTGGCACTAACTGACGATCAATTTTTTATGTCTTTTTAATGTAACCTTTAAGACATACTTGTTCACGAAAGGTTGCCTTTGTTCTTTTGTAACATTTTGAAGGGTTGCCTCTATTCGAAAGACATATATAAGTACATTTCTTTTGAGATCATACAATATCTTCTTTCATTTTTTCGTTTTCTTTCAAAAGAATCTACAGCCATTGTTTTTAATTGTTTCCCATGAGAGATCCTGGAGAAATACTAGAATTGCTATCTAGTATTCTCACTTGAGACTTTTTTGTATCCTGGAGGAAATTTGCTGATGACCATTAGCATGGGGCAAATAAATCCTTAAAGAAAGTGATATCACACCTCAAAGTCCAACTTGAGTACTCTAAAGATCCGATTTCATTGTTCTACCTAATTCGAAGCCATAATTTTTCAACAATTTTAAGGATTTATTTTTCTGCAATAATGAAGTTGGAGTTAATCAAAGTCAAGTTTTGTCGGGCACATTCGTTTGCTTTGCTGCCAGTGCAATTTTGCTCGAATTGAGAACCAGGGCAGAGGGCTTTGGTGGAACTTCAGAGCGTATTGATGTGGCGGGACAATTCAATTATTTCTGGCAAATCTCGTGACAATCACATTGATATATCTCATGCACAGATGATACAGCATCACCAGAGGGGGTGAAGAATATTTCGCAAGCGGAGGACAACATTCAGGATATTATGGAACTCTTAGAACAAGGATGATTGTGTTTTGGAGGAAGCAAAATGAAGGAAATCATGATGGATATCAGTTGATACAAAAAGAAGATGTGCATACGGAGGAGACTTCAAACTCTTTGGCAAATATATCGAGTGATCACATGCCATGACTTCTTGCATGTTGATCTGCTCCATGAGGGCGTGATGTTCGACAATAAGTATAGAACGTTGGAGAAGACGACTTGGAGTCAGCAGAAAGATTTGATCCCCGAGAATGCTCATGGAGACCGATAAAGGACGTGAGCACGAAAAGTGGGGGTCATTCTTAGGTTGTCTTGAACCAAAAGTTATATGATGTAGGAGGCTACGATGGATCTAAAATGGTGGCGACAAAGGGAGCTTTTCGATCCTCGTGCTGGTTCGTGGATGATGGTGGAATCGATGGACGATCTCACCGTTGAAATATTTAGTCGCGAGAATTCGAAAACAAAACCATCTTTTCTCGAACGGATGGTGAATGAAACGTATTGGCATGGATGGCGATGGGACCCAACGCCAAATCCACGAGGACGAAAGGACGTCAATGGCGTGGCTCTTTCTACGTTTAGCCATCCACGTGCTTTAACTAGTGCATGAACCTCGACCCGGCGGGTCGTGTCTTTCGCCGGATGCCTGCCTCGCTTGAACCGATTGGTGCGGTGCTTGGTTTTTGTCGAAGAGTCTCGATTGTTGTGCAGAGTGCGCGCCATGGTCGCTGGTTTGCACGAGAATCACCGATCCGGTGTTCAACTCGGGGCGGGGTTCGACCCTGACAGAGAAGGGCACGATGGAGATGGAGGCGAGCATAATGAACGGGGTGGGGAGGAGGTGCGGCACGTTTCTGGTATGACGATGGTGAAGAACCTGATCTCCCTGGCCAGGCTCATCATGGACAAGTCCCCCCACTCCTATCTCGCCTTCGCAGGCGCCGAGGAGTTCGCCCGCCTCCACGTCTGTACTTTCTGCCTACTCCAATAGACTTCTGCTTCTCCTTTTTTGCTCACGTGGGTCTCGCATTCGGGTCACGAAAATCATGAACTCCTCTCGAGCGAGGCGTTTCTGCGGCATGTATTAACGGACGGTCTCGATGAACGAGGACATGGAAGTACTCCACACGGTGGAATGTTACAAAGAGGGTCTCGGATGATAGGAGATTGACCAAAAGGCTTTTGAGAAGAGGTGTTATTTCTCTGCAATCGTGGTATGACAGAAGATCGAGGTCCTACACTTCGTTCGGTCCTATGTAAGTCGGCGGGGAGCATGATTTCGTTGGGATTGCTGCACTTATTGTGCGCGGTCAAAGCTCTTTATATGTTTTCGTGTTTCGCCACCTTCAAGCGGACAAGCTTCCTCAATAAATAAGGAGGATTAAGGATGTCGTTGTGAGTACGGTAAAAATAGACTTAGTCATCGGCAGGGGAGAGAATTTGAAAAGAGATGAGCTTAGAATTTAAAAAAAAAAAAAAAAACCAAAAGAAGGAGATAAGTTTTTTTTTTTTTGGTCGATAATAGATAATGCATTCGATCAACGAAATAAACCAGTCTTACAAGGCAACGATGGAGAAAATTCCGAACATAAAATTTCCGAAAGGGGTAAAGGAGTGTTAGCCAACCAATTTGGAGGAAGTTTTTTGGCCCGATGTGTCCTGGCCAACCAATCCGCAGCTCGATTTGCTTCTCGGGGGCAATAGACCACTGTTACGTTTTTGCACCTTGTTAGCTCTTCTTTGCAGGTTTGCACTATTTCTGTTAAATTCCAAGGAGGCTCGGCCCGGCCCATTACCTGGTCCACAACAGGTAAACAGTCGCTTTCACATATCCACGTAAGTATTTGACTTTTGTCTTCTCCCACATGCTGCAGATGAAGACCTTTTAAGAAGCGGATTCCGTGCAACAGGGATTCAGCTTCGGCTTGCTGCGAGGAGGAAACCCTAGCCTCCGTGACAAATCCCTCAACAACCTCCCCAAAGGAGTTTCGCACAATTCCAGCGATGGAGCAGATGAATTCGCCAGGAATCCAGGCCGCATCAACATTTATCTTCACCTCGGTTGGTGCTGGCGGGTTCCATCGAACTGGTAAGCTTCGATTTGGGTGTTTTAAACTCTGTTTCTTCTTCCATCTGCTGAAGGTGAGATGCTGTTCGTGTGCTAGATCCAACAGATCCGCTGGTTTCGGATGCTTTTCTCTGAAGATCCAGTTGTTCCGAGCCTTCCAGATGTTCCATAGAACCACTCCTGTTAGATCTCTTGCGGGTGAGGCTCGGTTGATGTCGAAGACCCCATCAACCATTGATCACAGCGTTTGATCTGGCTTTCGGTGCTGATGCCCTTTAGTCGTGGATCCTTCCATATTTTTTTGGTCCATTTGCACAATAGAAAGGTATGTTCTGTGGTTTCAATTTCGGAATTGCAAATCGGGCATAATGGGTCGGGTGCTATTTTCCTTTTGTATAGGTTTTCTCGCGTGGGAAGGGCATTTTGGCAAAGGCTCCAGATGAAGGTCCGAATTTTTGGGGGTACGGTAAGACTCCATATTTGAGTCCATAGGTTTCGTGGAGGTTTGAAGGAACATGATGCCTTGTTTTGAGTTGTGCTGGGGAGTTTTGGATAGACTCTGTTATATCCACTCTTCACAGTGTACTTCCCTGCGCTGTTTCCTGTCCACACTAAGCTATCCTGTTTTGGGTTCGATTCAGGGGGATCACTAAGATTGCATTAGCAATGTTTTCATCAAAAAGATGGTGTATTTTCTGTTCCTCCCAAACATTAGCGTCTGCATTGATCAACTCTGACACGTAGATAGGTTCTTGGTAGTTTGCTGGTCCTCCAATAACGCCTTGCTCTAACCATTTATCTTCCCTGATTTTAATGGTTTTTCCATCCCCCACTGACCATTTAGTATCTGTTGCTATTGTATCTCTTCCAAGTAACAGACTCTGCCAGCCCCAGGATGGGCGTTGGCCCTTGCGTGCTCTCCAAATATCTCCATTTGGGAAATAGATTCCTTTCAGGACTCTGCTCCACAGAGCTGATGGAGAAGTGGCTAATCTCCAGGCTTGCTTACCGAGCATTGCGCGGTTGAAGGTTATCAAATCCTTAAATCCCATTCCTCCGTCATCCTTTCGAGTTTTTAATACTTCCCAATTTTTCCAATGTGTCCCACGCTGAGAGTCTCCTTTTTGCCACCAAAATGATGCAATTCTCCTTTCTATTGCGCGACAGATAGACATTGGCAGCTTAAAGATGGACATGGCATAAGTTGGAATAGCCTGCACAACGCTTTTGATCAGGATCTCCTTCCCAGCTTTGGTGAGTAATTTTTCTTTCCAGCCTTCTAGCTTTGCATTTACTCGTGCCAAGATCCATGCAAACATTTCTTTCTTTGAATGACCCCATTCCGTTGGGATTCCCAGGTATTTGTCTGTTTTCTCAAATATAGGGACTCTAAGCTCGTTGGCCAGAGTTCTTCTTAGAGATAATGGGCTATTACTACTGAAAAAAACCCCCGATTTGTTTAAATTAACAGCTTGCCCCGAAGCATAGCAGTATTGATTGAGGATATGTGCTAGATTTTGACATTCGCTAATAGTGCCATCCAGAAAAAAGATAACATCATCAGCAAAAGTAAATGAGATAGCGTAGGGCAAAACCTGTTTAATTGTATCCCTTTAATGCTGGCCTCTGCAATTGCTTTGTTCATCAGCCAAGTTAATACATTTGAAATTAGAATGAATAGGTATGGCGATAGAGGGTCTCCTTGCCTTAGTCCTCTTGAGGGGGAGAAAAATTGAGTTGGTTCTCCATTGATCTTGACATTGAGTGACACCGTTGAAATGCATTGCATGATTAGGGACACCCATTTTGCACAAAAGCCCATTTTCAGCATACAATCCTGTAAGAAATCCCATTCGATTATGTCATATGCCTTTTGCATGTCTAGTTTTAATATCGCCTGAAATTTCTTCTTTCTCTTGGTGATGCGCAACTGATGTAAGACTTCCTGCACTATAAATATGTTATCCTGTATTTGTCTGCCTTGCACAAAGGCACTTTGCTCTGGTTCAATAATGGTTGGCAGCCACTGCTTTAATCTGTTTGCAAGAAGCTTGGAAATAATTTTGTAGCTGAAGTTGCACAAGCTAATGGGTCTGAACTGAGTAATATTCTCTGGGTTTTTGACTTTTGGAATCAATGCAATATGGGTTTGATTGAGATGGGGATCAAGAATACCTGTGTGGAAAAAGTTCTGGACTAGCTGGAACAAGTCGAACTTGAGAGTATCCCATGAATTTTGATAAAAGAGACCGTTAAAACCATCTGGCCCAGGGGCTTTTAGGGCTCCCAATTGAAAAACTATTGTTTGCACTTCCTCCATCGTTGGATGAGCCACCAAATGATCATTGATGTTTTCGGTCACTGGAGAAGGACACTGATTAAGGACAGGTTGGTAGTTTCTGGGACCCTCTGACTTATAAAGATTTCTGTAAAAAGATTCAATATGATTTTTGAGGGCTAAAGGATCTCGACACCAGCTGTGATCTTCCATTTGCAGCATAGTAATTTTATTTTTCTGCCTCCTCTGTACCGTTGTTGCGTGAAAGAACTTGGTATTTTGATCCCCCCATTGCAACCACTTAATACGCGATCTCATACCCCAGAATTGTTCTTCCTGTTTTCTCAATTTTTCGATCTGGTTGATAATATTTTGGGCTTCCTGTCTACTAGCTTGCTGAATAGGTTGGTTAGTAATCTCCATTAAAGTCTGATTGAGCTCTTTAATCCTCCTAGGTGCGTTGGCGAACTTCACTTTACTCCATTTGGCAAGAGCTTGTGCAGTCTCATACAATTTCCCTGAGAAACTGGGCTGGGGAAGGGATGTTGTATTCCATATGTGTTGTATGAGTTCATGATACTCCTCATGTTCTGTCCAGAATGCTTCCATCTTAAAGTCTCGCTTTCTTTTCTTGATTTCAGGGTATAACTGAAGTAGTAGAGGGCTGTGATCCGAGCCGATAGTCGGGAGAGCTTGAACTTCAGCTTCATGAAAGGTGGTTCTCCATTCCAAGGTACATAGAACGCGATCTAGTCTTTTCTTAACAAGAGCCTCCCCTTCCCTGTTATTTGCCCATGTGTATGCACACCCATGGCTGTCAATGTCCATTAGGGAGCATTCATTAAGCATATCTCTGAAAGCAGCAATTCTATGGTTATCCGCCTCTCGTTTCCCCACCTTTTCCCATACATATAATACCTCATTAAAATCGCCCATACAAATCCATGGAATGGAATTAGGAGGCTTAAGAGCCCTCAACTTTTGCCATAATATCAGCCTCTCGCCAAAATTTGTAGATGCATGAACAAAGGTTATCTGCATTACATTTCTACTGTCTGGATCAATGCATTCCACATTTATAAACTGCTTTGAACTGTCTTTTACTTTCAATGCCGCTTCCTCATTCCACATTATAGCTAAGCCCCCCGCTATACCTGTTGGATTTTCTAGGAAGATGTTCTGGAATTGTAATTTTCTGCGTACTCCTTCCACCATCGTTGCTTTGTTTTTAGTTTCCATTAGAAAAACCATGTTGGGCCGTTCAAGAGCGACTAAGGCTCTTAGTTCTTGGATTGTCAGGGGGTTGCCCAGCCCCTGACAATTCTAGCTGATGATTTTAATGGCGTAGTGGGTGGCTTATTAGGGCTAGCCACCAAAGCCCACTCTTTGCCATCTTTGATCAGCTTAACTGGGGTCTCCATCAGGTCCGTGTCATCAATAAGGATAGGAGATGGCTCAGGTACACACTTCTGTTTCTTTGCCTTCTGCACCTTCATGTTCTTCTTGCTGCATTTCCCTACTTTCGAGAGAATAGGTTTCTGAAATTCAGAACACATGATCTGTTTGCCAGTATCCTGATTTGCCTTTAAACATGCTGCAGGGTCTGCCAGTACCTCGGGTTCTTGAGAGCTTTCTGCTCGTTTTTTGCTGCATACTGCAATGCGCATGTCAGAGGCTTCTTCTCTACCTGTTATGTCTATTTCACGGGTTCGGGTGGGTGAATCAGGTATGGTCTCTTGCACTGTGATCTCTTCTTCTATTTTACCATAAAATGCCTCCCAATATGGACTATGATCACACGCTTCTGCCTTCAACCAGGAACCATATGGTCCAATTTTATTTACTGCCCATGGTGATTGTTCATATGGAATCTCTGCACAATCACTAGCATAGTGGCCGATTCTGCCGCATGAATAACAGTAATGCGGTAGGCGTTCATATTTAAATTCCACCCAAAGCCATTTGGTTCCAATATCCAAGATGGCCCCTGATTTCAATGGAGCAGTCAGGTCAATTTCCACTCTGACTCTGTCTCCTTTTTGTTGATTATTACCTGTTGAGTCGGAATGGATTTCCAATACATGACCAATTTTTCTCCCCAGGTCATTAATCACTTTTTCTACCCTCCAGCCAGGGGGAATCCCTCCAGTACGCACCCAAAATGCAGATCTGGTATAATCATAGCAGTGCTCTGGTATTTCTGGCACACACTGTTTAAGAACCAGCAAGTTGCTTGCAAAAGACCAAGGTGCTGATTTTAGTACTCTCTCTTTTTCCTCCTCCGATTGAAAGACAAAAGTAAATAGTCCTGTTTCTTTTTGGACACAGGTTACACCTTCCGATTTCCACGCCAAAGAAGGAGATAAGTTCATCCAGGGAGAAGTTGAGAAAACGCCAAAGAAGAATTTGGTCTGTCCCTCGATGGCTTCCACGGACGCTGATGATTATCGCTCATTGCCATTGGCTGTATTTTGAAACAGCACAAAGCATGCTCTGCTTGGTTGAGAGCCTGAAGCGACTACATCTCCGTCGAAACTTTTCGTTGGCTAATATTGCTTCACTTTTCTGTGGATGACACACGTAGATGTGACCGAAATGTTCCTATGTTTGCCAATTGGTGTCACATTAATGGCACTGATCAAACTCAGGAATAGTGGGGTCACTGCACCTGATAGGACAATTGTGTGAAAGTGAAGGCAAATGTTGGGTCATTCATGGATGTCTTGGAGGATTACTTGAGAATGTACCGAGGTGTTGCTTTTTGCTAATCGGCTTATATGCTAAGGTATGTGATATTTTTATCTCCATGTTTAGCACGTAAACTGCTACACTATTTGTCATTGAGGGTTTCATACTTGCTCTTAGTCTTTAGTCATTTTGGCATGTGTGTTCAATTCCATGTGTAGGATAATGATACAATTGAAGAGATAAGATATGCCCCAATTTAAGACTTTAGTAACAAGAAATGGTATGCATGTGTATGCTTGAGCTGTTAATCGTTGTAGGCGGTTGACCAAGAAAAGTGAGTTCAATCGCAATGCATTACGAGATTGACACAAGCGTGTGAATTTTGTACTAGAACTGGAAGATGTCTATAGAATTTTGGTATCGTGTGATTGAGCTAGACTTTTGGCCTTGATTTGTTTCATGCTTTAGTATTTTTGAGCCATGCATTCAAGCACAAGATTAATTGGAATCAGCTTGATTGCTTGATGTCCTGGATTAATATGTGCATGAATGTTTATGTTATTATGGGCTTATGCAAGCACATAAGCAGTGGCATGAAAATTCGATTCAATCATATTATCTAATGGTATCAAGCATAAAAATGTTAAATTTATGGTTTTGCCCTTGCGTGCAATTAGATGAAGAAATGAGGTATGGTTCTGATTATACCTTTTAGAAGGTTTCAAATTATATGATGTTGTTGATTCCATTCCTAGAATTGCCAGTATCTTCTTTTCACCTCTTTCAATTCCAGTTTATGCACATTTGATACCTCGATACTCAATTCGCTTGCATTTACTGAATTTTTAGAGAATGTTCTTACATGCATGGGATGATATGTAGTGCTCTATTTATGGAGGCAATCTGGAGATACTGAATGGGTTTTTTGGGTGTCCCTTGTTTGGTTCTAATGTGTTCTATTTGCTGTCCTTGCCCCTCATAGATTTGTTTATAAGGAATAGCATAAATGAGCCAAGAGAGTATAATTGAATTGGTTTTCTATTTTGATGTATGTATTTCATTGAGCATGAAATTTGACAATGCATAGTTTTGACTGGATGCCTCATGAAATATTCTTGTGGTGGGGGTATCCGAAGGGGACTTGAAGTCATTGAGACTAAGAAGTATCTAGCTTTCATTTTCAAAATGAAATATTTAGGAGAAGCAGATACTATCTTAAGTATTAAAATTAAAAAATAGTGGGGGTTATTCTTTGAGCTAAAGTGATTACATGGAGTAGATGTTGCATAGATTTAAACATCTTGTTTTCAAATATATGAGTACTCCATTTGATTCTTGGTGGAGAGTTTTTTAATGTGAGTGATATTGGTCTTTAATGTATGCGATGCATTATACTAGACCCGATATTACTTTTTATATATGCAAGTTGAGTAGTTATACGAGTAATCCAATTATAGAACATTGAAAGGCTATTATTAGAATTTTTTGGTTATTTTAAGAAAACCTAAAATTTGTGATTGTTCTATAATAATTATTCAGTTGTATTATAAAGATACACCGATACTAGTTGGATTATAAGTATGGGAGATGAAACTTCTGGATGGATTTTCACATTATGTGAATGTGTTGTTTCTTGGGCGAGCAAGAAACAAATATGCATGATTTACTCAACTATGAAACTTGAATCATTGCTTTAGCAGAATTTGAGAAAGAGGCTAAATGGACTATGAATTTGTTGTTAAATATCAAATTATGGCATAGTCCTATGTCTCCTATTTCTATCCACTGTGATAATTAGGCTACTTTAGTAAGAGCCTATAAGATAAGTCTAGACATATTAGTCTAAGACATGAATATGTGAGACAATTGATTAAAGATGGTACCATAACAATTGCCTATGTGAGGTCAAGTAATAATCTTGTCGATCCCTTGACGAAGGTTTTACCAAGAGACATGGTAATAATGACCTCACAAGAAATGGGGCTGAAACCCTTTAATTAAAATCACCAATAATGGTAACCCGACCTTTTTCTAGAACATCACTAGTTACAAGGTTTAATGGGTAAGAGAAAGTTATTGAATGTGATTGTTTGATACTGACGTAGCCCTAATATGAGAAGTCAGTATCGTCTGTTACATTTTGTAGACTAATATGAAACAAGAGGTTAGTGTATGTGTGGTATATCCGGTTCTATTATATAAAAGTACAAGTTTAAAGCCGAGCTACTTGTCACTTTGATAGGGCTTTGAGATACTTGCACTAAGTAAAGGTTTAACTCAAAAGAGACCTTTATGTATGTATATTAATCTCACGGAAATTTTGGCTGTATCCCTCTAATGTTTTATTTCTTGTTTTGTTTTACAAACAAAAGTGGGGGATTGTTGGTAATTTGTTTATAAAACAAATGAAGAGGTGCCTTGTCCCACATCGAAAAGATGTGAGTGCGCACGTGGACGAGATTTGGCATTAACTGACGATCAATTTTTTATGTCTTTTTAATGTAACCTTTGAGACATACTTGTTCACGAAAGGTTGTCTTTGTTCTTTTGTAACATTTTGAAGGGTTGCCTCTATTCGAAAGACATATTTAAGTACATTTCTTTTGAGATCATACAATATCTTCTTTCATTTTTTTGTTTTCTTTCAAAAGAAACTACAGCCATTGTTTCTAATTGTTTCCCATGAAAGATCCTGGAGAAATACTAGAATTGCTATCTAGTATTCTCACTTGAGACTTTGTTGTATCCTGGAGGAAATTTGCCGGTGACCATTAGCAACTTTGTGGGGCAAATAAATCCTTAAAAAAAGTGATATCACGCCTCAAAGTCCAACTTGAGTACTCTAAAGATCCGATTTCATTGTTCTACCTAATTCAAAGCCATAATCTTTCAACAACAGCAACAACGTGTCCTCGCTTTCCCAAAGCTTGAACAACCAGAAGCTTGTCGTTAGGAGATGATCTTCCCATAACCTGTTGCAAATCACATAAAGATTATAAGCACACTGTTGACACCTAAATTTTGACGATTTAGTACATAGGAAATTAGGGGTTAATTTTATTAATTATATAGCATATAGATTTAGATTGCATTTATTTTGTTATTTGCATTATTTGCATTTTATTGGTCTGTAGCGGATGAGTTCAAATTAGATAGATCAGGCCCACGAAGTGAACAGGTTGGCCCAAGCCCGTGTTTTTAATAATTAAAAATTATATCGTGGGAAAATAGAAATTTTGAAATTTTTCCGAGATATGAATTTTTTGGGATAGGGCATATGTGACATGAAGATATTGCGATTTATCTTTAAGAGATTTGGATTTAGAGAAAAATTCTATCACAATCTTGAATAAAATTGGTGAAGGAATATTGCGTTCGAAAAAAAATCTTCGTGGATATCAATTAAAACCCTAATCCATGGCCTATAAATAGATTAAAACGCGTAGGGTTTGAAGGGGCCACACAATCGACACATACGGCCACAATTCTGAAAAAGGGAGGACTTTGAATACACGGCACATAGAGAGAGCTTTAGAGAGAAAAAGTCAAAAGGAGGAATCGGGGTGGCTGAAATTGATAATTTCAGAGAGAACACACGAGATGGAGAGACAGGGTGTGGGTCGTCTTCTTCCTTAGACGACTGCTACCGAGCTCCTACATCTCCGCGACTCGACGATTATTTTTTGCCACAAGCTTCACGCCAACGCAACGCTGCAGGATCTTTTACCGATTTACCACTCGCACTGCTGCCGCAAGCCCAAGTTGCTGCTGTTTGTGATCCACAGCCCCGAGCCGACGACGACTGAGCTTGCCGCTCCGATGTGCCGCTGCCCATCACGTCGCTGACGACACCAGCAAGCCATCTAAAATTTCAGATTCGTGTGAAGGTGTCTCTTGCGGGTCTTTCCAGCGAGTTTCCTGCAACGAGCAATTTTGGTCAGGTCACATCAAGTTGCGGCAGCGTGTTTGGTTCCATACGATGGAGACCGATCCTGTGAAGTCCTGATTTTTATTGTTCCTATAGGCTTTTTGGCGTGTTACCCCACGGTTTCATCGCTCATTGCATGCACAGAAGACGTCTTATTTTTATTCCTTTTGAGACAAAGAAGTGGGCTAAGAGCTTGGTCAAAGTCTTCATTGGAGGCTCAGACTCACGAAGAGATTTGTATATCCGAGAGTTCTCACCTGATTTGGTGACTCATCGTGCAGGTCTTCCTTGACCGAATCCAGTCACCGCCCCGGTAATCCCAGCGAATCTCTGAGCAATACTTGTCCTCCGGCACCTCCAGCAACAACCTTTCCCTGATCGAGCTACCACCATGCAGCACCCCTTGACCGTGCACACCACACCGCCGAGCACTGCCACACATCGCCGGTCACCCGTCGAGCGGATCCCGCTCAGTTCAAATTCGGTAACATTATTTGTGGAATCAGGTAATTATCTTATCTAAATTTGATTTGGATATTTTATTGCCTAATACATGCTTTTCAATATCTTACCTGCATATTTGAATTATGAAGGTATTTCCGGTTAAGATTTATTGCCTAATTCGCAACCGCATACGGATTTTTTTATTCTATCTATAAGGCTTTAGATGGAATAATAAATCTCGCGGGAATAAAATTGATATCTTGATCTTTAAGGCTTAAGATCAATTTATCGATTTTATTAGCGAAATAATCAAACTGATTTGGATATTGTTCCCTATTCGAACGATGTATGATATCTTTGATGATTTTGAATGATTTGGTGTTTATCTTTTAATTGCTTTATTTATCCCGAAAATACAAAAAAATATTGCATTTGCATATCATGTAAATTACAATAAATTTTCTAGATAGAATTGCATGATAGAATAGTTAGATTCTTTTCTGATTATATTAGAACGCATGTTTAGATGGTATCTAGGTTAGATAATATCCTTGAATTAAATTGCATGTCGTGATAAATTTCTAAGTTAAGATAGGATTCAGATTAGTCTATTTCCTAACTTAAGATAGATAATATCTCACTTTAGTTAGATTTTTAATTATGAATTTCTTTTATTAAAAAAAAAAACACAAAAAAATGTCATTGCATGCCATATAGAATTAGATTCATGAAATGCATGTCATTTAGTGATTGTTGTTAGGTCCATTTAATTGGAAATTGCATGTTATTAGAATTAGGTCATTTAGTTATATTGCATTGCATATTGCACGATTTTAATTAATTAAGTAAAAACAAAAAGAAATTGCGTGTTAATTAAAAATCATATCTAGAGTTGTTGATGTGAATTCTGATCTAACAACGTAGATGCTTTCGTTGCTATGAGGTAAGTCCTGCAATTTATTTACTGCTTTACTTGGGTGTTAAATTGGTGGTTTGCGCACCCGCATGATCGCCTCACATGTTAGGAAATTAAAATCAATCCAAGTTGCTTGCCAAACATTTTTCAAAGTAAAAGAGAAAGGTACCGAAAGGGCGTTAGAAAAATCTAGCGTAACCAAGTCCCCCGAACTCATAAATCTGCGGTTCGTAGAAGTAAAGTAAATCTCCCATTACTTTACTTGGGTTTCTAATCGACCCACCGAAAAATTGATTAGTGGCGACTCCTAGATAAAATCCATTTGCATGTTAAAAAACTTGAACCTAAGTCGCGAATTGGTATGGGCTTGGGAGAGCCCGAGTTAAGTCTAGGTTTAACAATCCATTAGCCAAAACCCTAGGTGGTTCAAACCCGAAAAAAATTGGTCGCGACAGCTTGGCGACTCCGCTGGGGACTTGAGTTGAAACTCTTAGTGGACTTAAGCCAATTTTATATTTTGAAAAATGTTTTTGTTTGATAGCAAGAATCCCAGGTACGTCTCTAACATTTAGGTGTTAAATGTTCTTGCAGATTGGGAGGTATAAGGGGAGTAGTGATTGCTAACCCTTGTCTTGCAGGTTGGAGTTGAGGATGAATGTTTTTTTATTCGAGTTATTGAAGTGCTGTTTGATATAAACTGCTATGCATGCTTTGCATTTTGCACTACACTATTGCACACACAACCTGCCGCCGGACCTGGGCCGCACTAGGACATTTAGGATGGTATTGAGTTGGATACGACTTCGACCGCGAGGCCGCGTAGTAGAGGTTGCCCAACTCAATCCCGAATTTTTTTCTTGGTGTTAAGAATGTTTACCTCTGCCCGCGAGGCTGCGTCGCATTGGGGTATCATTCTTGACTGAGCCGGAGTTAGGAGGACTTGACTTAGTATGCGAGGCTGCAACTAAGTCATCCCACCCTTTTAACTCCACCTTGCTTAGCCTTTCTAGTTAGAAATCGAACCTCACATCTCATGCGCATGTCTATGTGATTGCCGTCGATTTTTCTTGGTGAAGTAAGTTTTCTATCCCTATACCATGCAATTTATTTTGTCATGCTTTTGGTCTGTCCATGACAATCTAGGATAGTCATTTGATCTAATTCCTTTGTTAATCAGAAATGAAATGAGGAAATTGCCATGCAATGAACCATTTGGAAAATAAAAAAATTTTGGTTAATTTGTTTTCAGTTTATGTTTAGGGAATTTAATCTTGCTAGGGTGTCTATTTTCCTAGTCCATTTTTAGGAAATGTCGTTCTTGTACGAACTTTTCGTGAATAAATAAAAACAAAAAAACAAAAAAACAAAAAAAAAAGGAAAAATCAATTAGATCACTGTCATGGATTGACTTCCTATTTACTCTCATGCTTACATGTTCCCGTTCATTTCGATTAGGTGATTATGGAGTGGTCCCGCTCACCCATCCGTACATGGTCAAGTGAGAAATTGCGACTCGAAGAAAGGAGTCAAGAGGACTTTTGAACCGTCTCATTTTCCTGAGGTAGCCGAATTTGGTGCCACCATGAAGAGACTAGTGGCTTATCTAGAAGGAATAATCTCTGACCTAGAGGATTTGCATCACAAGATCAAGGAGGGTGAAGAACTCAAGTACACATGATTCATGGCCCTAAGTTGTTCCATTTAATTAGGGGCATGCACATTCCCTTGCGTGGGAATTTTTAATTCTTTTTAGGGATTGATTTCAATTTCTTCTGCGCTTGAACATCACATTCCAATAGATGTAGTTCGATTGATGAATATCAATAAAATTACAAGTTTTGTTTTGAGGACATGATGGGGTACACCAAACCAGCCCAGTGACGATATCCAACAATGAAAAAAAGATATCATCCATGGAGAAATTCTGAGGATTGGGCTTCTTCATGCTTCCTCATAAATAAATAAATAAAAATTATTTTTGAAACCATTTCAAAAAGCACGCATTAGGTTACCCTTGTTTGTTTTTCTAACTTATTTACTTCATGTCTCAGAGAATAACAGAGAGGCGTTTGAAAATAACGCGTCAATTTCCAATGATAGTGGGCCCATTGATTTGGGAACATACCTCCAAAGGAAAAGTAGATGTGGGGGGCAAAGGATCATTTCCTAGCTGATCTTGATGACATCTCCCAAGAGTAAAGAAGACATTAAGCACTACTTATCCTCTTACTTGTCCTGAGCAATTTCCTTGCGCATCAATAAGAAACCGAGGGCAAGTCAAAAGGAGATCATCTAGATTCCAAAGTGTGATGTGTGACACATCTCATTACAATTTGTGTGAGATGTTATTCTCGAAAGCCAAATGAAGTTTCTCATTTCCGTGAGAAAATGATGAAACAAGTCAAAAGAAGATCATTTGTCTTGAATGAAATGAATACATTGCGTTCATGAATATAATTAATTTCGGAATTGACACTTTTCTTCTTTTCCTTGCAGATGATGAATTAGGGGGGGCACTACAGATTCTAGTAGTGACATGGCTGAGACAAAATCTCGATTCGAGCCAAAATGGTTGTGCAATTTGAATTTACTTTGAGTTTACTTTGAGTTGCATAGTATCCTATTCATGCACGTTCTCTTGTGCAGGGGCAAAAGCAAGAACAGAGTATTCATCAAATCAAAAAGCGGATTTTCACTTTTGATTGATAGAAACAATCCAAGGACATCCATTGCTGAGACAATCCCTTCGTGGGACAATTCCTTGAATGAATGCTTAAAACCATGTTTTGAGTGCAATAAATTGTTTGTTTTGAAGTCACAAACACTTTTCATGCTTAAAGTTGCTGGACTCTTTTGAAAAGAGAATTTTCATATTGATTTAGCTCACCAATTTCATGTGGAGATTTGTCAAGATAGACAATTTAATGGAGTGACATCAATGCTTAAGAATGCTGAATGCGACGTGTCAGTATGATGAAAGGCAAGCCTTATCCTATACACAGTCCCTTACTTATACACTTGTGAGATGAGTGTAGGAAGTTCCATATCTACAAGGTAAAGGGTTCTCTCGCAAAAGGTACGATAACCGAAATGATGAGGGGCAATTTATTTCTCTATCCCAAACACTACAGGTGATCCATTGCTTAACCACTTTGAGCCTTATACACTTGTGGATATTTTTTTTCAAATTATCCCTGTCAAGAACCACCCCACGTCGGGGCAAATTGGAGGGTAAGACAGTACCATAAGGTGAAGAAAATGGATTGAAATTTTCTTGCTCCCACTTGCATCAATCTTCTAGTCATGCTATTACATTGAATTCATGTGGTAATTTAAGTGCCTTAGAATGACGAAGAGCAGTTCTTTCTCTATCGTACACACTTTTTATCCATTGCATAGCCCATTTGAGCTTATGGATTCATTTCACATTAAACCCAGTTGGTGATCATCCCCCACACTGGGGCAAGGCAAAAGGCAGATGAAGACTCTTGAAAAGTTCGAGTGTCATTATTTTACGCATGCATAGAAATTAAAATAAAATTAAGGGGCATGAAAAAGCAGTGTGCCGGTAAAAGCAAGGCCAATGCCCATGAAAAGAAGTGAAGAAAAAATGAATAAGAACTAGGGGCATGAAAAAGCAGTGTGCCTGGTAAAAGCAAAGCCAATGCCCATGAAAAGAAGTGAAGAAAAAATGAATAAGAACTAGGGGCATGAAAAGCGGTGTGCTTGGTAAAAGCAAGGCCAATGCCCATAGATGAAAAAGAGAGTCAAGATAAGGTGACTGTCAATTGCAAGAATTAAATCCTGATGGAACAATACTCAAAGAACTCAGCATTTGAGTTTTTATAATCAATGGGGCACTTCATGAAGACAAACCCTGATGGTGAAAAAGAAAAATGGTGGCAATGCCAAGATGATCATCAGCTTTCACCCTTTACACATATTTTGAGCCTACTGATCCTTTCATTTCTCAACCCATGAACCCCGCCTATGTTACGTCTCTTACAAAGTCTCTTCAGATTATGGCATTTGAATTAACATAGGAATTCATATGTTTATAAGCATCGCTCGAAGAAGTGCGAGCAAGATTATTTCATTCTCATTTTGCAGGGTTCTTGACTTGTAAACCCGGAGATGATTATAGAATTGTTTTTTTTCAATTGCCTTGACTCGAAGAGTCCCTTTGTTAAGCCATTGACCAAGCCCACATTACGGTCCCCACTAAAGACCTCTCAGATTGGAAAGGTCGTACCGCTTGCGAGAATACTTGGACCCTTGTCGATATGACGATGAGATTGAGTGATTCTCACAAAATAGCTATTCTAAATGAGAGTGAGTGAAAGTCCTTTCTAACTGAAAGTCTCTCATTTAGCATTTTTAAGAAATCCATGTCATTGTCTTGAATGATAATTCTCTCCAGTGGAAATTTGGGTGATGCAAAGGTCATTATGCATGAACCCCAATTGAGTTGATGAAAACCTCACTAAATTTTGAAATGTGCATTCTAGAGTAACTCGGATTGTCTATCTCTTTGATAAATGCATATCAGTTTTTGCTCTAAATCATGTCTGACAGGTAATTCAAGTTCCTTTCAGAATGTTTCATGATATTAGGAGATGAGAAACCTCCACCATGAGGTGAAAGACCTCCACATGATATCTAAATTTCAAAAGACATATCCCCAAGAATCAGAGATATCACCAGGTAAGTATATCTTTACCATACTCTAAAATACTTGTCATTATGCAGGTATTCTCTCTCAAGTGCATCAACACTTGACTTGGTCAAGCTGTCCCTTTATATTGACCTGGCGTGCTTTCGTAGCCCAGAGTCCCTCTTTACTGACCTGGCGTGCTTTCGTAGCCCAGTGTCCTTATATTGACCTGGCGTGCTTTCGTAGCCCAGAGTCCCTTTATATTGACCCGGCGTGCTTTCGTAGCCCGGAGTCCCTCTTTATCGACTCGGTGTGCTTTTTGTAGCCCAATGTCCATTTATATTGACCTGGCGTGCTTTCGTAGCCCAGAGTCCCTTTTAATCGACACTCGATGGAGTTGTCCCCCAAAGATTTGTCTCCAGATTCAATCGATTAAGGCGACCAAGAATGGTTCGGGTCCTGGTCGGATGATTTCTGTCGCAAGGCTGGGCGACCGAAGAATGGTTCGGGTCCTAGCCAAGCAAAACCTCAGTTTAGGCGACCGTAGAATGGTACGGGTCCTAGACAACATTTATTGTTCTAACAGGCGACCGTAGAATGGTACGGGTCCTGAAAAATCAATTTTCCGTCAAGGCGACCGTAGAATGGTACGGGTCCTCGACAATACCTATTCCCTATTTTAGGCGACCGTAGAATGGTACGGGTCCTAGGCAAAACCTATTTTCCTATTCAGGCGACCGTAGAATGGTACGGGTCCTGGAAGGTAAATCCTCGTTTAGGCGACCGTAAAATGGTACGGGTCCTAGACACAACCAAATACTGTCTTACCGGGCGACCGTAGAATGGTACGAGTCCTGGGAAAGCAGTTTCTTTACAAAGCCATGTTACTATTCTGGGCGACCGTAAAATGGTACGGGTCCTGGACATGTAACACAAACTATCTTGAATCACTCTACCCTCTTTGAAGGTAAGTTATTCCAGGTAAGTTCCTTTATCGTTTGCATTAGCATTTCCATGCATCATATAAGTTGCATCAAAAAATGGAATTCATTTTCCAAAAAAAAAAAAAAATCGTCCATTGCATATGCATAACCAAAATTTAGGTTTCAATTTATCTTTGAAGGCAATCTCTACGAGCTCACCTTCAAAGAGGGGCAGCTGTTGACACCTAAATTTTGACGATTTAGTACATAGGAAATTAGGGGTTAATTTTATTAATTATATAGCATATAGATTTAGATTGCATTTATTTTGTTATTTGCATTATTTGCATTTTATTGGTCTGGTAGCGGATGAGTTCAAATTAGATAGATCAGGCCCACGAAGTGAACAGGTTGGCCCAAGCCCGTGTTTTTAATAATTAAAAATTATATCGTGGGAAAATAGAAATTTTGAAATTTTTCCGAGATATGAATTTTTTGGGATAGGGCATATGTGACATGAAGATATTGCGATTTATCTTTAAGAGATTTGGATTTAGAGAAAAATTCTATCACAATCTTGAATAAAATTGGTGAAGGAATATTGCGTTCGAAAAAAAATCTTCGTGGATATCAATTAAAACCCTAATCCATGGCCTATAAATAGATTAAAACGCGTAGGGTTTGAAGGGGGCCACACAATCGACACATACGGCCACAATTCTGAAAAGGGAGGACTTTGAATACACGGCACACAGAGAGAGCTTTAGAGAGAAAAAGTCAAAAGGAGAAATCGTGGTGGCTGGGAAATTGATAATTTCAGAGAGAACACACGAGATGGAGAGACAGGGTGTGGGTCGTCTTCTTCCTTAGACGACTGCTACCGAGCTCCTACATCTCCGCGACTCGACGATTATTTTTTGCCACAAGCTTCACGCCAACGCAACGCTGCAGGATCTTTTTACCGATTTACCACTCGCACTGCTGCCGCAAGCCCAAGTTGCTGCTGTTTGTGATCCACAGCCCGAGCCGACGACGACTGAGCTTGCCGCTCCGGTGTGCCGCCGCTGCCCATCACGTCGCTGACGACACCAGCAAGCCATCTAAAATTTCAGATTCGTGTGAAGGTGTCTCTTGCGGGTCTTTCCAGCGAGTTTCCTGCAACGAGCAATTTTGGTCAGGTCACATCAAGTTGCGGCAGCGTGTTTGGTTCCATACGATGGAGACCGATCCTGTGAAGTCCTGATTTTTATTGTTCCTATAGGCTTTTTGGCGTGTTACCCCACGGTTTCATCGCTCATTGCATGCACAGAAGACGTCTTATTTTTTATTCCTTTTGAGACAAAGAAGTGGGCTAAGAGCTTGGTCAAAGTCTTCATTGGAGGCTCAGACTCACGAAGAGATTTGTATATCCGAGAGTTCTCACCTGATTTGGTGACTCATCGTGCAGGTCTTCCTTGACCGAATCCAGTCACCGCCCCGGTAATCCCAGCGAATCTCTGAGCAATACTTGTCCTCCGGCACCTCCAGCAACAACCTTTCCCTGATCGAGCTACCACCATGCAGCACCCCTTGACCGTGCACACCACACCGCTGAGCACTGCCACACATCGCCGGTCACCCGTCGAGCGGATCCCGTTCAGTTCAAATTCGGTAACATTATTTGTGGAATCAGGTAATTATCTTATCTAAATTTGATTTGGATATTTTATTGCCTAATACATGCTTTTCAATATCTTACCTGCATATTTGAATTATGAAGGTATTTCCGGTTAAGATTTATTGCCTAATTCGCAACCGCATATAATTTTTTTATTCCATCTATAAGGCTTTAGATGGAATAATTGACTCGGCGGGAATAAAATTGATGTTTTGATCTTTAAGGCTTAAGATCAACCCATCGATTTTATTAGCGAAATTTCAAGAATTTTGGATATTATTTCCGTATTCGATTGATTGGATAATATGATGATTTTGAATGATTTGGTGTTTATCTTTTTAATTGCTTTATTTATCTCAAAAATACAAAAAAATATTGCATTTGCATATCATGTAAATTAGAATTGATTTTCTAGATAAAATTGCATGATAGAATAGTTAGATTCTTTTCTGATTATATTAGAATGCATGTTTAGATGGTATCTAGGTTAGATAATATCCTTGAATTAAATTGCATGTCGAGATAAATTTCTGAGTTAAGATAGGATTCAGATTAGTCTATTTCCTAACTTAAGATAGATAATATCTCATTTTAGTTAGATTTTTAATTATGAATTTTTTTATTAAAAAAAACAAAAAAGAAATGTCATTGCATGTCATATAGAATTAGATTCATGAAATGCATGTCATTTAGTGATTGTTATTAGATCCATTTAATTAGAAATTGCATGACATTAGAATTAGGTCATTTAGTTAATATTGCATTGCATATTGCATGATTTTCATTAATTAAGTAAAAACAAAAAGAAATTGCGTGTTAATTAAAAATCATATCTAGGGTTGTTGATGTGGATTTTGAATCTAACATTGCGATGCTTTCGTTGCTATGAGGTAAGTCCTGCAATTTATTTATTGCTTTACTTGGGTGTTAAATTGATGGATTGCGCACCCGCATGATCACCTCACATGTTAGGAAAATAATTTAAAATCAATCCAAGTTGCTTGCCAAACATTTTTCAAAATAAAAAGAAAGGTACCGAAAGGGCGTTAGAAAAATCTAGCGTAATCAAGTCCCCGAACTCATAAATATTTGGTCCGTAGGAGTAAAGTAAATCTCCCATTACTTTACTTGGGTTTCTAATCGACCCACCAAAAATAGATTAGTGGCGACTCCTAATTGGAAAAATCATTTGCATGTTAAAAAACTTGAACCTAAGTCGCGAATTGGTATGGGCTTGGGAGAGCCCGAGTTAAGTCTAGGCTTAACAATCCATTAGCCAAAACCTAGGTGGCTCAAACCCAAAAAATTGGTCGCGACAGCTTGGCGACTCCATGGGGAATTGAGTTGAAACACTTAGTGGACTTAGGCCAATTTTCTTTTTTTTGAAAAATGTTTTTGTTTGGCAGCAAGGATTCCAGGTACGTCCCTAACATTTAAGGTGTTAAATGTTTTTGCAGATTGGGAGGTATAAGGGGAGTAGTGTTTGCTAACATTTGTTTTGCAGGGAGGTGTAGGAATGTATGGTTTACTTTAAGAAATGAAGTGCTACTTGATATAAACTGTAGTGCATGCTTTGCATTTTTCACTACACTTTTGCACACACAACCCGCCGCCGGACCTGGGCCGCACTAGGATATTTAGGATGGTATTGAGTTGGATACGACTTCGACCGCGAGGCCGCGTAGTAGAGGTTGCCCAACTCAATCCCGAAAGTTTTTCTTGGTGTTAAGAATGTTTACCTCTGCCCGCGAGGTTGCGTCGCATTGGGGTATCATTCTTAACTAAGCTGGAGTCATGAGGACTTGACTTAGTATGCGAGGCTGCAACTAAGTCATCCCACCCTTTTAACTCCACCTTGCTTAGCCTTTCTAGTTAGAAATCGAACCTCACATCTCACGCGCATGTCTATGTGATTGCCATTGATTTTCTTTGGTGAAGTAAGTCTTCTATCCCTATACTATGCAATTTATTTTGTCATGCTTTTGGGTCTGTCCATGACAATCTAGGTCAATCATTGATTTGATTCATTTGTCAATTGGAAATAAAATGAAAAATTGCTATGCAATGATGCATTAAAATAAAAAAAAAAAAAAAACTTTGGAGAATTTGTTTTTAGTTTATGTTTAGAAAATTTGGTTTTACTAGGATATCCATTTTTTTAGGAAATTCCCTTCTTGTATAGACTTTTCATGAATAAATAAAAAAAAAAAAAAAAAAATTAGATCATTGTCATGGATTGAAAACACCTCATGCTTACAGATCCCGTTTATTTCCTTTAGGTGATTATGGACTCTCGCTATTTATCCGTCACATGCTAAAATGGCGGATCAAAATGAGGTTCCCATATCATTGTCAATATAAACAAACGAATTGTGATTATCAAGTCGATGAATTGTCCCGCTGGCTTGTCTCATCAAGCAAAAGGGGTGTGATGACATAGGTCAATCTTCAGTGAGAAACTGCGACTCGAAGAAGAGAGCCAAGAGAACTTTTGAACCGTCCTATTTTCCTGAGGTGACTGAATTTGATGCCACTATGAAGAGACTAGTGATATATCTAGAAGGAATAATCTCTGACCTAGAGGATTTGCATCACAAGATCAAGGAGGGTGAAGAACTCAGGCACACATGATTCATGATCCTAAGTTTCGTTCCTTATTCAATTAGGGGCATGTTTAGTTGCACCTTCCCCTGCGTGGGAATTTTTATTGCTTTTTAGAGATTGGTAAAAATTTCTCCTGTTTTGCTTTAGTGCTTGAATATAACATTTTTCATTCCAATAAATGTAATTTGATTGATGAATGTCAATAAAATTACAAGTTTTGTTTTGAGGACATGATGGGGTATGCCAAACCAGCCTGGTGACGATATCCAACAATGAAAAGAAAATATCATCCATGGAGAAATTCTGAGGACTGGGCTTCTTCATGCTTCCTCATAAAATATTCCTCAAAAAAAAAAATCATTTTTTAAGCCATTTCCAAAAACATGCATTAGATTACCCTTGTTTGTTTTTCTAACTCATTTACTTCATGTCTCAGAGCATAACAGAGAGGCGTTTGAAAATAACTCGTCAATTTCCAGTGATAGCGGGCCCATTGATTTGGGAACATACATCCAAAGGAAAAATAGGCATGGGGGCAAGGGATCATTTCCTAGCTGATCTTGATGACATCTCCCAAGAGTAAAGAAGACATTAAGCACTACTTATCCTCTTACTTGTCCCAAGAGATTTCCTTGCACATCAATAAGAAACCGAGGGCAAGTCAAAAGGAGATCATCTAGATTCCAAAGTGTGATGTGTGACACATCTCATTACAATTTGTATGAAGAATTGGGGCCAAATTTTCCGTGAGAAATGATGAAACAAGTCAAAAGAAGATCAAATGAAATGAATACATTGCGATCATGAATATAATTAATTTCGAGCCAAAATGGTTGTCTCGATTTGGTTGTGCAATTTGAATTTACTTTGATGTTACTTTGAGTTGCGTAGTATCCTATTCATGCACGTTCTCTTGTGCAGGGACAAAAGAGGATCTCCACTTTTGATGGATAGAGACGATCCGAGGACATCCATTGCTAAGGCAATTCTTTTGTGGAGCGATTCCCCTGAATGAGTGCTTAAAACCATGTTTTGAGTACGATAAATTGTTTGCTTTGACGTCACAAAAGTTTTTCATGTTTAAAGTTGCCAGACTCTTTTGAAAAGAGAATTTTCATATTGATTTAGCTCACCAATTTCATGTGGAGATTTATCAAGATAGACAACTTAATGGAGTGACATCAATGTTTAAGAATGCTGAATGAGACGTATCAGGATGATGAAAGGCAAGCCCTATCCTATACACAGTCCCTTACTTGATACACTTGTGAGATGAATGTAGGAAGTTCCATATCTATGAGGTAAAGAGTTCTCTCGCAAAAGGTACGATGACCGAAATGATGAGAGGCAATTCATTTCTCTATCCCAAACACAACAGGTGATCCATTGCTTAACCACTTTGAGCCTTATACACCTGTGAAGATTTTTTTTTTTAAAAAGTTATCCCTGTCAAGAACCACCCCACATTGGGGCAAATTGGAGGGTAAGACAGCACCATAAAGTGAAGAAAATGGATTGAAATTTTCTTGCTTTCACTTGCATCAATTTTCAAGTCGTGCTATTACATTGAATTCATATGGTAATTTAAGTGCCTTAGGATGACGAAGAGCATTTCTTTCTCTATCCTACATACTTATATCTTTTGCATAACCCACTTGAACCTGCAATTTCGTTTCTTTAAACCCAGTTGGTGATCATCCCCCACACTGGGGCAAGGCAAAAGGCAGAGAAGACCCTTGAAAGTTCGAGTGTCATTGTTTGACGCATGCATTGTGTGCAAAAATTGAATTCGAAATAGAACTAAGGGGCATGAAAAAAGTGTGAATAAGAACTAGGGGCATGAAAAAAGTAAGGCCAATATGCCCATGAAAAGAAGTGAAAAAAAATGCATGAGAACTTGGGGTATGAAAAAGCAGTGTGCCTAGTAAAAGCAAGGCCAATACCCATAGATGAAAAAAGAGAGTCAATATAGGTGACTGTCAAATGCAAGAATTGAGTCTCAATGGAGCAATACTCAAAGAACTCAAATGCTGAGTTTTCATAATCAATGGGGCACTTCATGAAGACAATCCCCGATAAAAAAACTGGTGGCAATGCCAAGATGATCATCAGCTCTCACCCTTTACACATATTCTAAGCCTGCTTATCCTTCCATTTCTCAACCCATGAACCTAGCCTATGTTACGTCCCTTACAAAGTCTCTTCAGATTATGGCACTTGAATTAACATAGGAGTTCACATGTTTTAAGCATCGCTCGAAAAAGTGCGAGCAAGATTATTTCTTTCTCATTTTGCAGGGTTCTTGACTTATAAACCCGGAGATGATTAAAGAGTTGTTCTTTCAATAGCCTTGACTCAAAGAGTCCCTTTGTTAAGCCGTTGACCGAGCCCACATTACGGTCCCTATTAAAGACCTCTCAGATTGGTAAGGTCGTACCGCTTGCGAGAAAACTCGGACCCTTGTTAATATGATGACAGTGAGATGGAATGATTCTCATAAAATAGCCTCTAAATGAGAGTGAGTGAAAGTCCTTTCTAACTGAAGGTCTCTCATTTGATATTCTTAGGAAATCCATGTTATGAGTGAAGATTGTCTTGAATGATAATTCTCTCCAGTGGAAATTTGGGTGATGCAAAGGTCATTATGCATGAACCCTGATTGAGTTGAAAAAAAAAAACTTACTAAATTTTGAAATGTGCATTCTAGAGTAACTCAGATTGTTTATCTCTTTGATGAATGCATATCAATTTTTGCTTTAAATCATGTCTGACGGGTAATTCAAGTTCCTTTCAGAATGTTTCATGATATTAGGAGATGAGAAACCTCCACCATGAGGTGAAAGACCTCCACAGGATATCTAAATTTCAAAAGACATATCCCCAAGAATCAGAGATATCACCAGGTAAGTATATCTCTATCCATATTTTGAATATTTGTCATTGCACAGGTATTCCCTTTTAAGCATACCGTCACTCAATTGAGTTGTCCCCCAAAGATTTTTCCTCCAGATTCAATCTGATTAAGGCGACCGAAGAATGGTTCGGGTCCCGGTCGGATGATTTCTGCCAAGCAAACCTGCAAGGTCTGGGCGCTTTGGTTCGGGTCCTAGCCAAGTGTCCTTATATTGACCGTAGAATGGTACGGGTCCTAGACAACATTAAAGATTTTTCCTCCGCATTCAATCTGATTAAGGCGAGTCCGAAGAATGGTTCGGGTCCTGGTCGGATGATTTTTGTAAGCCCAATGTCCATTTATAAGAATGGTTCGGGTCCTAGCCAAGCAAAACCTTTAGGCGACACTAGAATGGTACGGGTCCTAGACAACATTAAAGATTTTTCCCCCAGATTCAATCTGATTAAGGCGACCGAAGAATGGTTCGGGTCCTGGTCGGATGATTTCTGTCGCAAGGCTGGGCGACCGAAGAATGGTTCGGGTCCTAGCCAAGCAAAACCTTAGCCTAGGCGACTGTAGAATGGTACGGGTCCTAGACAACATTTATTTTTCTCCGCATTCAATCTGATTAAGGCGACCGTAGAATGGTACGGGTCCTGAAAATCAATTTTTCCCTAGCTCAAAACGCGACCGTAGAATGGTACGGGTCCTAGACAATACCTATTCCCTATTTTAGGCGACCGTAGAATGGTACGGGTCCTAGGCAAAATCAATTTTCCTATTCAGGCGACCGTAGAATGGTACGGGTCCTAGACAACCTCAACTTAGGCGACCGTAGAATGGTACGGGTCCTGAAAAATCTTTTTTCATTCAGGCGACCGTAGAATGGTATGGGTCCTGGAAAATCATTTTTTTCGTTTAGACGACCGTAGAATGGTACGAGTCCTAGACACAACCAGGCAATGCCATACTAGGCGACCGTAGAATGGTACGGGTCCTTGACATGTAACACTAACCTATCTTGAGTTACTCTACCATCCCGAAGGTAAGTAATTCCAGGTAAGTTCCTTTATCATTTGCATTAGCATTTCCATGCATCATATAAATTTCATTTCAAAATGGGATTCATTTTCCAAAAAAAAAAAAAAAAATCATTTAGTGCATGTGCATAATTAAAATTAGGTCTCAATTTGTCTTTGAATGCAACCTCTACGAGCTCACCTTCAAAGAGGGGCAGCTATTGACACCTAATTTTGACTATCACAATCTTGAATAAAATTGGTGAAGGAATATTGCGTTCGAAAAAAATCTTCGTGGATATCAATTAAAACCCTAATCCATGGCCTATAAATAGATTAAAACGCGTAGGGTTTGAAGGGGGCCACACAATCGACACATACGGCCACAATTCTGAAAAAGGGAGGACTTTGAATACACGGCACATAGAGAGAGCTTTAGAGAGAAAAAGTCAAAAGGAGGAATCGGGGTGGCTGAAATTGATAATTTCAGAGAGAACACACGAGATGGAGAGACAGGGTGTGGGTCGTCTTCTTCCTTAGACGACTGCTACCGAGCTCCTACATCTCCGCGACTCGACGATTATTTTTTGCCACAAGCTTCACGCCAACGCAACGCTGCAGGATCTTTTTACCGATTTACCACTCGCACTGCTGCCGCAAGCCCAAGTTGCTGCTGTTTGTGATCCACAGCCCGAGCCGACGACGACTGAGCTTGCCGCTCCGGTGTGCCGCTGCCCATCACGTCGCTGACGACACCAGCAAGCCATCTAAAATTTCAGATTCGTGTGAAGGTGTCTCTTGCGGGTCTTTCCAGCGAGTTTCCTGCAACGAGCAATTTTGGTCAGGTCACATCAAGTTGCGGCAGCGTGTTTGGTTCCATACGATGGAGACCGATCCTGTGAAGTCCTGATTTTTATTGTTCCTATAGGCTTTTTGGCGTGTTACCCCACGGTTTCATCGCTCATTGCATGCACAGAAGACGTCTTATTTTTTATTCCTTTTGAGACAAAGAAGTGGGCTAAGAGCTTGGTCAAAGTCTTCATTGGAGGCTCAGACTCACGAAGAGATTTGTATATCCGAGAGTTCTCACCTGATTTGGTGACTCATCGTGCAGGTCTTCCTTGACCGAATCCAGTCACCGCCCCGGTAATCCCAGCGAATCTCTGAGCAATACTTGTCCTCCGGCACCTCCAGCAACAACCTTTCCCTGATCGAGCTACCACCATGCAGCACCCCTTGACCGTGCACACCACACCGCCGAGCACTGCCACACATCGCCGGTCACCCGTCGAGCGGATCCCGTTCAGTTCAAATTCGGTAACATTATTTGTGGAATCAGGTAATTATCTTATCTAAATTTGATTTGGATATTTTATTGCCTAATACATGCTTTTCAATATCTTACCTGCATATTTGAATTATGAAGGTATTTCCGGTTAAGATTTATTGCCTAATTCGCAACCGCATACGGATTTTTTTATTCTATCTATAAGGCTTTAGATGGAATAATAAATTCTGGAATAAAATTGATATCTTGATCTTTAAGGCTTAAGATCAATTTATCGATTTTATTAGCGAAATAATCAAACTGATTTGGATATTGTTCCCTATTCGAACGATGTATGATATCTTTGATGATTTTGAATGATTTGGTGTTTATCTTTTAATTGCTTTATTTATCCCGAAAATACAAAAAAATATTGCATTTGCATATCATGTAAATTACAATAAATTTTCTAGATAGAATTGCATGATAGAATAGTTAGATTCTTTTCGATTATATTAGAACGCATGTTTAGATGGTATCTAGGTTAGATAATATCCTTGAATTAAATTGCATGTCGTGATAAATTTCTAAGTTAAGATAGGATTCAGATTAGTCTATTTCCTAACTTAAGATAGATAATATCTCACTTTAGTTAGATTTTTAATTATGAATTTCTTTTATTAAAAAAAAAAAAACACAAAAAAATGTCATTGCATGCCATATAGAATTAGATTCATGAAATGCATGTCATTTAGTGATTGTTGTTAGGTCCATTTAATTGGAAATTGCATGTTATTAGAATTAGGTCATTTAGTTATATTGCATTGCATATTGCACGATTTTAATTAATTAAGTAAAAACAAAAAGAAATTGCGTGTTAATTAAAAATCATATCTAGAGTTGTTGATGTGAATTCTGATCTAACAACGTAGATGCTTTCGTTGCTATGAGGTAAGTCCTGCAATTTATTTACTGCTTTACTTGGGTGTTAAATTGGTGGTTTTGCGCACCCGCATGATCGCCTCACATGTTAGGAAATTAAAATCAATCCAAGTTGCTTGCCAAACATTTTTCAAAGTAAAAGAGAAAGGTACCGAAAGGGCGTTAGAAAAATCTAGCGTAACCAAGTCCCCGAACTCATAAATCTCTGGTTCGTAGAAGTAAAGTAAATCTCCCATTACTTTACTTGGGTTTCTAATCGACCCACCAAAAAATTGATTAGTGGCGACTCCTAGATAAAATCCATTTGCATGTTAAAAAACTTGAACCTAAGTCGCGAATTGGTATGGGCTTGGGAGAGCCCGAGTTAAGTCTAGGTTTAACAATCCATTAGCCAAAACCCTAGGTGGTTCAAACCCGAAAAAAATTGGTCGCGACACACACCTTCAAATAGAAGACATAATTAATTACACGGAAGAGAAGCGATGCCATACTGATATCTTCTCAGCAACTTCTTCTCTTTCCTCATCACTTAAGAAACGGAAAGTTTTTCTTTTAATAAGGTTTGGCGCAATAGCATCTGCTTGTGGATCTAGTATCCCGCATTCCAAAGCAATTGCTTTGGCAATTTGGAGATGGTCACCAGTAACCATTCGTCCCTATCACCAAATAAGATTAATCACATACTGAGGTCACATCTAGATAAGTACCTATCCTCAATCTGTAATGCTGCCGCAAATTACTATTTGGAATCCAGCATCAATGATTAGCATCCTAAGAAAATATCTTGAAAGCACCCTTTACTGAAATGACTAAATGACAATGTACTTCTCAATCGCGATCGTAAACAGAACCTCTATGTCTTACCCTTCATGTCAACTTCATTATACAAAAATGAATTATGGTCAATCCATTTTCCAAAGAAAAGCATCGAACCAACATAAATATCCAATAGGACCACCTAAAAGGATGCAAATGATGAGAAACTCAAATTTTGAGTTCCTGAAGTAATTAAAAAAGAAGCAGCAGAAGGATGAAGGATCATATCCCCAAATAAACCAACTGAAAAAAATGATAAAAAATATTAACATACCTTAACTCTAGCATTTTGGCATAGTTTCATGGCATCTTTTACTTCAGGACGACAAGGATCCTGCATGGTATGAGCGTGCAAGAGAATTCATCATTCTTACAATTAAACTGCATACATATTAAAAGTAAGTACAGCAAATGATTAACAGCGCATCCGGCCAAATGTAAGAAAATATTTTCTTTCTTCACTTGCCAGCCACTTGTACCGAGACAGAGTTCTATGGATTCCAGCAAAAGTTATTTAAAAAGTTGGATTAACCAGCTGGTGTCAATGAAATAACAAAAGCATTAAATTTCATAAGGTCCCCAACAAGAACTCTTCAAAGTCATGGAAAAGAACTGAATTTTCCAAAGCAGAAGTTTTCTCTGAATGTTAGAAAACCTCCAACAATTTAAGCATTCCTAGAGTCATATCATCTTGCAGGGAACCTTTCATAACCAGAAATGAGAACAACTAGAAATCAATGATGTCCTTTTCACTTAATATCTTGTTCACTGCTAGACAAGAATTACCTTTATGCCCACAATAGCCAGTAAGATAAGCTCATCCTCTGGTAATGCCCACTTGGTTTACTGTTCTTTATCTAGAGGAATGTCTTTTGTGTCATATGATCTATATGCAATGGCAACGCAGGGCAGACTATCAGTAGCCATATCTTCAATAGCCTTTCTGAAATACATCTTCTGCAAAACAAGAGGAAACTCACTTAATGATCTTCCATCAATATCATTAATGACTTGTAACAAGGCAAGAAAACATGAAGAAAACAATTTACCACCCTGACTCTGAGACAATGCAAAAAGCCTAATCATGGATAAAATTGTAACCATGAATATTAAAGCAACAAATGTGAAATACATACATAATACAAGGTATTCAAGAATGGTTGCGTAGGAAAGAGTAGTACAGAGGATTCAAGATCTGCCTCCCATGGAATGTAATGTGTAATGCACAAAACTTCCAAAACTAAATGGTCAAAATTAGATCAGCAAATGTCAAGGCATAATCCCATGAAGAATAAGTGCAATACCAGAATATGTGCTCTGCTGTCACAGAAAAAACATGGCATTAATGAAATGTAGATTTGTCAAAATTATTTCAAACTATAATAGCACTGTGAAAGATTTCGGCAAGGAAAAAGCTAGCAGCTATTGAATTGCTATAATAGCCAATTATTTCCCAAACCTGATCTTTATCCATTGCTACCACTTGACCATTTGCATCCTTTTACTTTGTACAAAAAGCCAAAACTATTTCAGCAGCTCCTTTCTGGTGCATGCGAACTTCTGAGTCTTGCTGTGCTTGAAAGTTTAAAAACAATCATTAACGATGGATTTACTTTGCATCACAATACAATTGTAGTATAAATCTGCAGGAGATTTAACATTGTTGTAACTCAACCCAATAACTGTGCACAATATGGGTGTGCATCGTAAGCAAGTACCAACCAAGACCAAAACTTAATTTTCTTAAACAACAATTTTCTTAAACAGCAAATTCTTTTTTTGTTCAAACCACCAAAGAGTAGTTTAAGAGAAAGAAATAAATGATTCATGAACCCAACATTAAATGGCCTTTACACACCTATCATATAGAAAGGATGCATGGCTTTGCCCCATAGTGATGGCTAGCAAAATCTCAAATCTAATATAGGATCCAACTACTGTTCAATCTAAAACTTAAGGACCAATATCCAGATCTTATTATTTTAGCATATTAATGGGATTGCATCCAACATGACAAAATCAGATGATTGTACTATGAGAACTTGTCAATATCATTAAATCTGCAGATATAATCTTTGGAAATTTAAGCTCAGCAGACCTCTAACTATTTACTTTCAAATGATAAGTACTTTAGAAGTTTCAAAGAACTTACTAATCCAGATTCGACTACAATATAGTCCTTCAAACACCCCAAACCAAGCCATCACTAAGTAAAATCGTGATTTGAAGTTTGAAAAACCTAGGTTACCTTGCCCAAACTGCTGAGATTTGTACCACCTTTTTTTTTTCAATCAACTGGGTATTCCACCATTTTACTGTGCCTTAGAATCTTAACTCCTTTGTTGCTAAGACCTGCTTACGATGTAACCGCAAAGAAAAGCGCCGCGCTAATACTGCCTTAAAAGTAAAGCTGTTGAAAGGCAAAAACAACAGTGTCCTGACTGTCTGGGAGTTAGTTTCACGTACAAAAGCAACTTTCCCAGAACTTTAGTTACTGTTATAGCAGCTCGGTACAATCTCAAAAGGTATTGCAATGACAATGATAATGTCTGCATGACTAGATCTTTTTATTTGTGCCAATCCGCATGACAAGATTCACACTCTAAATAACAATAAGATACAATGTGCATATTGTAGCAAATGTCCTCTTCAGCAGTGCACGCGTGATCAACAAAACTAAGGACTGAGAAATATACCAGCTTTACAACAACTCCACCTCATTTTTTCTTAGAATTGAAAGGGAAAACATGAATTATAGAGGAACTTGACCGAATGTGTGACATCCTAAATTTCGACGCCGTTTCGATTATATGAAATGGTTATTTCGTTGATGCGCGTCATTTTACTCTGAGTTGACCCCTTATGAGTTAATTAATCTATTATGTGAAGCCGTTAAGGATATAAACGTGACCGAATAGAGAATTCGATCGGAAATCGACTACTCAACCATAATAATCGGCTAGGGTCAATATGACACCGTTATAATCGATTAGTGGCTGGATATAGGTCGATTCGATGGAAACACATAATTAAATTGCGGGTGATTCTGCATGATTGCGAAATTCACGTTGAACGGCACTAACCCGATTTTCTATCGAAATTATACTCGGGACACGTAATTGAAACTTTGTGATTTTTATGACAACCGAGAGTCGTTTACGAGTTGGAGATGCACAAACGTGGATTGAAAATTATTGACCACGGGTCAAACGCGATAAAATCCCTAAAAACTACCCGATAGGTTAGGTTATACTAAAATTATGTTCAGTTGGTTTTAATCACGAAATTGAATTTGGTTTCTGGAATTGGACGTTCGAAAGTGTCAAGATGTATTTTTAGGAGTCATCTCATCTTTTGAGGAATTTTCGTTGAGTCCAGAATTTTGCGAAAAAATCAATTTCAGACAAAACAGAAAATAAGTGAAATTCGGATGGGCTGATCAAGGGGTTTATTTGGCTACCAAAATGGATTATATATGAGAAATTGAAGCTAATTTCTCATTGGGTGATCCCTTGACAATTTGGGCTGAAGACTTTTGGGGCTTAGCACTTGAGTACTTAGATATTTCTCTTGAATTCTTAGTGGCTGCAGCCTTGACCTTCATGGCTTCTCTCTCTCTCTCTCTCTCCAATTCCCTCTATCGCCCCATGCGCATGAACCCCCCAACCGACTCCCCTCTTCAGTTGTCTTCTACCCATCTTCATCTTTAGCATTTCTTTTTCTTCTACATGTCACAGCCACGCGTTTCCACCAATCTAGACCACCATCCATCTTTAGCATCATGCCATCTTCATCCTCCCATTCACTCATGCCAACCCAAGTAGCCCCACCATCCATCATCCTATCCTACAATAGCTTCACCATCATCCATCACCACACACCATCCTTCCTCGACGCTAACAACCACCCACTTCACCAGCGTCAACAGCTCCCCAACCAGCACCACTGTCCGAGACCAACCCAGCTCCCCCTAACAGTCCGTCCAGCTAGCCTCGCGGCCAGCACTGCACCACCATCCCAACCGCATTGCTAGTACCGAGCAGCACCTCCATTTGCCTCAGCCACAGAACCGAACTTCCAGCCCTTGGCCAAGCCTTGTAGTGTGATATCCTGATTTCCGACCTTTTACCAATTGAATGAAATGGGCTTTTCATCAGTGCGTCTATAGTTCTTTTCTCTGAGCTGATCACTCACGAGATAACTAATCTATCGGGTGAAGCCATTAAAGAATCTAAATGCAATCGACTTGAGAATTCGACTAGAAATCAATTGCTCGATTGTACTAATCTGCAAGGGTCAATATGGCACCGTTAAAATCGATTAGAGACCGGAGATAGGTTGATTCGACAAAGGCATGTAATTAAATGGTGGGTGATTCCACCTGATTGCAAAATTCGCATCGAACGCCATTAAACCGATTTTTTTGTCGATTCTGTACCATGTGTCCGTATTTGAAACCTTGAGATTTTCACGACAACTAAGAGTCGTCAATGTGTCGAAGATGCACAATGTGGATAAAAAATAATCGGCCATGAGTCAAATGCGCTAAAATTCCTAAAAGCTACCTGGTAAGTTAGATCATGCTAAAATCGTGTTCGGTTGAAATTAACCATGAAATTGAACTCGGTTTCAGAAATCGAAAGTTGTGGCGTGTCACGATTTATTTTAGGGACGTCAACTCATCATTTGAAGAATTTTCGGCAAGCCTAGGATTTTGGCGAAAAATCAAAATTTGGTGAAATTGATCCAAGAATTCGGATGGGCTAAAATGAGTGCACTTTCGGCCTTCAAGTGGAATCAATTGGTGAGGAAAATCATGGAACTGATGTGGGTGCCTTCGCTGGTATTTTTGGGCACCAAATTGGATTGAATTGGAGAGATTTGGTGTGAAATTAAGAGGGAAATGCTAGAAATTCATAGGCCATGGGGGGCTGCAACATTTGGACTCCCTCCTTGGCTTGTTGGAGAAGATTTAGAGGGGAAATGGCAGCTGATAAGAACTGTGGACTTTGGGGGCTAAGTCATGATGAGTTGAGATATTTTCCAAGACTTTTGTGGCCTTTCGTCCTCCTTCTAGCAGTAGCCACCTTCTTCTTCTTCTTCCTTGCTTCTTCCTTCTTTATTGTTGCTGAAAACCTCCATTTCCAGAGCAAGAAAACTCGCCAAGCTAGTTGCCCAAGCCAGCTGCTTGCTTGCCAGCTCGCCGATGTCGCCATCTGCCTGCCTGCAAGCCCAGGCCAGCCTGCACGACTCTAGCCCACTCGACCGTCTCCCGAGCACATTCTTGCCATCTTCGAGCCATCCCTATCCACATCCCTGGCTGCTCGCCGTCGTTCCAGCCGTCCAAGCTGCCGTCGTCTGCCCCTTCTAGCGTCGCCGTCCAGCCTGGCCCGTTCCCACACCATCCTAGCTCCCTCGACCAGCTACTTCGGCCTAGCACAAAATCAAAGTTCCAACTTAGGCTTCGTGGGCTATTTTCGGGCCCTTACGGTCCTCCCTTGGCATCGCCGTAGGCTCGAGTGTCACTCGCCTCCGCGTCGCCGTCACCATGAACTCACTAGTTTGCTAATCCGGTGAGTTTACTCTTTAAACCTTAATTAGAGGTGAGTTATGCTTAGAGGAAAATTAGTTTAGACTAAGTTTGGATTAGGAGGATTAGTTAGTGTAATTAGTGATTTAGTTAGTTAATTAGATTAATTAGGAGGTTAGATTAGTTTAGTTAGATGTTAATTAGATTAGGTGATTTAGTTAGCATAGTAGACTATTTAATTAAGTCAAATTAGGTGGTTAGATTAGTATATATAGCTTAATTAGTGATTTATTTAATTAATTTGCATTTATTTAATTATTTTGTAATTTATTTATTTATTTATTTATTTTCGAAAATTCTACCGGGATTGTCATTCGTTAGAATTTCATGTTGATTGTCGTGGTGTAGTTAGTTTGTGCAATTGATTGTTAATTTGTGCAATTTGATGCTGAGTGTTAATTTTTGAATTATTATTTCAAAAATATGAAATTTTGGTAGTTGATTATAAAAATACCTGGTGTCAGTTTTTGACGTAAAAAATATTTTTAAGTACTATGTAAAATCATGGGATTTTTAAAAGAGAGGGTATCACGCTTTATGATTCGATTTGACTATGTGTCCATGCATACCTATTTTATTAGGTGTTTTTAATATGAAGAAAATAGGCCAAACATATTAGTTAAATTGAGACATTTGAGTGCAAAGCACGATGTCCTTGGTCGGGATTGGATATGCATGGAATCGTTATCGGAACCCGTCACGAGCTTTTATGTCGGACGATGCTCCTTCGGGAATGCCCCACATCAATGGATGCCAATCGCAGTGGAGGCTGGGCCGATGCTCATTCGGGAATGCCGTCTAATGGTAGACGTTGTCATGCTCAATGAGGCGAGATGACGCCCGGCTATGCCGGATGACCGCTGACTGTTGAGTCGATTGTGGCTGTTGGGTCATAACTAAGTGGAACGCTTGATTGAGTGATTTGACCGTGCCTGATTATGGGATAAAATTGTGTGGCACGGAATGGACGTGTCATAACGATTTGGCCTTATAATCGGGACTCCTGTGATTAATTGCCAGTTGAAAGTGAAGTGTTCCAATTATTGAGTGCCTTTACTGCATACATATGTTATATGAATTATACTGTCGTGTAGGGAGGTACTAAGGCAAGGTAAGTCCTTTATATGATATGTGTTTAGGCAACCTCTAGGTGTATTATCTTCCTAATCGGGGTTTAGCGTGTAGACTTGCTGAGATATTGCCTCACCCCGTCGTGGATTTAATTTTTATAGGTCCTTAGATGGAGGTGTGACCCGTTCGTTTTGGGTGGCCGTGAGAGGCCGAGGAAGAGCGTACTGTCTTCCTCGTCCACGGGAACCCCAACTGGACCCGTGAACTTGTGGTTACTACTATTTGGGTCAATGAGGGCCTACCCCAGTTGGTCCCTCATAGATTCAACGCGTGGTTTCGCTGCGGGCCCAATGGTGTTTGAGAGGGTCCCCTTGATGGTTTTGACAAACCTACTGTCATTGATGAGCATTTTGAGCTTGACCCCGTGCACGACACTGATGTCATAGCTAATATCAAGGCGAACCAAGGACCCAAAGTTGAGGAGTCTACAGTAAAGGTAGCTGATCCTCTAGACCTTGACATCCTTGACGGTGTTGTGATAGACTCGAAACCCAAGTAGGTAGGGTCCGGGGTAGGGTTAGCTTGGTAGCCCCTTTTTGGTTTAGACTTTTATATATAAACTCAGTTTGTTTATAAAAGGGTGTTCGTGAAATTTGATTGTCCTGCTTTTCTACCACATGTTGTTTGTTGTCTTGGTATTGTTATTTCACTTCCGCATGTGCATATATCATTTGGGTCGGTGACACGTCTTGGGAACGTCGCAATTTAGTTGACCACCGAGGGATGCGCGTGTGCTTTCGAGGTTTGGGGCGTGACAAAATCTTAGTCACCTTATCATTAGGCATTGTGTCGTGACCATGGTTTGATTTGAGCAAAGAATTTGTTGACGGATGGACCATCGACGTGTGGTTTTATATAAGATGGATCAATGGAATAAACCATTAATGTGTGGCATGAGATTAACCAATAAAATGGACCATTGGCGTGGGAATTGATGAGATTGATCAATTGATTGAACCATTGATATTTGTTATGATATTATTAATTTAACAAGTGTTTTCTAATATGTATATGATTATGTTAAAGCAATATAACCTATTTTGATCTTGTATGTGTATTATATTCTGGATTTAGGTTAAATGAGTTGTGCTTTGGTTTTATAAGTGTATAGTGGATACTCGATCTAATTGAAGAGATATGCACTACTCACTGAATTGTGGTTACTCGCCCATCTATTTTTTCGAATCTTTTTAAGTTCTTCAGCTAGTAATGAGTAGTATGAGAGCAATAGCAAAGAGGGGACTTTTGGAGAAATGGATTTTTGGTGGTTTAAGATTGCATCCTTTGGGCAGAAAGACGGCCATGTCATCCCCATTCTTGATGATTTTGGGGTGTGACATCTGCTTGCCCATTGAGATTTCAATGATTGAGATTTCAATGAGATCTTAAAGGCCATGGCTAGATCAAATCATCAATGGTGGTCCCTAGACCTCACAAAGAATTGGCAGCAAGGGAAAAGACAGAAAGAGGGAGAGAGTGTTTTGAGTCAACAAATAGAGAAAGTAAAGATGGTCGTGGATGACATGAACGGCAAGATGTGGAGGAGAAGATGGTGATGACAATGGCCACAAGGGTCGGAGAGGGTGGTTAATGGTGAAGAGAGAGAGAGAGAGAGAGGGGTTTAAGTGAGAAGATTTGACAAATATTATTAGATAGTGCAATCAACACACTAAGGAGTGCAACAAAATATGCATCCAAGTTTCCTTTTTGATCTTGTCTCATTTATGTATTTGTTAGCTTTGTATCTTTGGTGGCTGCCGATGTCAGCAACATGACCACAACGGAATTTCATTGGCAACGTCGCCCAAATTCAATCAAGCATGGCTTCGAATTGATAGTGAGCTCTCGCTCAACCGTGACATCAAGAGTTGGGCTTGAGCTCATGATCTCGCGATGAGGTTGCCACCCTCTTCGTGATCTTTGGATTTGATAGAAATAGTCATGTAGCTATTTGATCAAGCTTGGTCTCCAATTGATCGCAAGCTCACGGTTAAGTGCGACATTAAGAGTTGGCCTTGAGCTAGTGATCTCATGGTGAGGTATCACATTCTAGCACATGAGCACAAAGAAGATCGAGAGAGAGGGGGCAAGGGTAATGGCCTAGGCATGGTAATTAAGTAACGCAACGATCATATGGTATATAATGCATAAGAAATGAAGAGAACCTTGCAAATAAGCAAATTCATCAAATGTTACATGGTTACATGGTGGAAATAGATAGACTATAACTCCATACATCCGTTTTCTACAACTTTTAAATATAGATATTGGTGTCATCATTAAAAATAGACATAGTAGCTATGGGTAGGTAGACTTGTTAGTGAGACATTCATGTCAATTTGCTAGCATTGCCTTTGCCCGATGATTTTTTCTACTATTGAGAGAGTTCTAAGATGAAATGAGAAAACTGATATAGCTACATAACTACCCTCCTCTCTTTGGTTTCATAACTGACCTTGATCAAGTGTAATTTCTTGAGTGCCTCGGTCATGTCCATTCGATCTGGTGGCGATTCCATCGAACATGCAACTCCAACTTTGAATACGGAGATAATGCAATCTCTTATCTTGATCTCTTTTTGGTGATCACCAGCTTCACTCCAAAGCCTTAAGTCTATGATGTCCATAGCTCGATCTGGAAGAGCCATTCGAACAAAGTTGTGGAGGTCAAGATGGTGTCCGAAGGCCTCTTCGGTAGGTCTCTTTCCGGTGAACATCTCCAATAATAGAATGCCGTAACTGTATGCATCCCCAAGTGTGGAAACTTTGTGTCCCATGCCATATTCTGAAAATTTCATCAAGACATTAAATAGGAATGTACATTTTTTCTTGGAGTTAAATGAACATACACTTTTTCTTGAAGTTAATTCTTTAGAAAAAGTTTCGAAGTCACATAGGATCTTGTTTGATGTCCATTTGCAAGAACTTGCCGAAGACAGTTGTGAGGGCTCTCGCCTGTCGCGTCCAACATGAAGTGATGGCTCACAAGCCCTCACTCACTTCATGGTTAGGCTTACCATGCATGGCAGAGGCCAAGGGATCCTCTGCCGAAGCAAGTAGAAGGTCCCAAAATCCCTTACTGGTTGTTTCTTTCATATCTCTTTGTTGGACTTTCATATAGCTTATTGGCTATGGCGAATGTTTATCGCCTATCTTATGCTGAAGTGGTAAAAACCGTCACAAAAGTTGGAATGCATCAACCAGACAGAAATGAGATTTTGGGATTTATAAAGTGCACTGAAGATCAATTAACAACATGTGAACTCTTCTTTCTCCAAAAATACTAAGTGCACCCAGATTTGTCACGTGTTTGCTAAATAAATTGCCTAAACATCAATAGTGACTTTTTCCTCTGGCAGGGTATAGGGGAAAACAGAAAGAAGAAAATATATTTGGTGAAGGCCTCAGCGGAAACTGTTTTGTGCATTTAGTACATGTATTAACTAAATTTGAAATGCCTGTTTTGACTGGATACACATGGAATCCACATGAGGCTCATCATTTTCATGATCTCGATTCAGTTTGATTCCTGTACCACATTATTTCTTTTCTGCAAGACAGAAGAGAAGAAAATGCCTAGAAGAGCAGGCGAAAAACAGAGCACAATAGGGGAAAAAGAAGAGACTTGGAGTGATTTGTAACGGTGATGGATTTATACTTGTAAAATGCGTGAATTCGTCTTAATGTTCTCCAGACAAGAAGTTTAGGGAGAGTGAAAGTTGGATGGAGCCCATCGTGTTGTCCATTAATGTATGTTGTGTGATATTATCGAGACCTCCAGCAGTTTCTTTAAATGCCATGTCATATAAATTCCACAAGAGAATCACAAGTTCTCATCAAACTCTCATACTATACTTATGATTTATAGAAAGAAAATATGAGTATGAGATGACACAATATGCTTAATCCGTTTATTCACTCGGATTCACAAGTTTTGAGAAAAAAATGTTTCCACTCATTGATCAATTTACATTGATTTGTTCTCATCTTAATTTCAAACATGATTAGGACATGCTACTGTTAATCTTTTCGTGCATACGAAGCATAACATAACGTCAAGGAGCATTGTTTATTCAAACTTTTAACAGTCTCTCATTTACTATCACAATCAACCAAGAACTAATCAATAAAATATGATGGATTCATACCTGGAGGCACATAGCCAATAGATCCTTTGACTGCGGTTGAAGTTGAATTGTCTTGGTCCTGAACTCTCGTGGCTTCAGCAGATACCATTGAAATGATCTTAGCAAGCCCGAAATCTCCAACTCGAGCCACCATGTCATTGTCTAGAAGCACATTACTTGGCTTCAGATCTCCATGGACGATTGTTGGATAACAACCCTTATGGAGATATTCGATTGCAGTAGCTATGTCAATGGCAATGTTTAACCTCTGCACTAGTCTTAGATTTTTTGATTCACCACGCTCATCATCTCGTCCTAGAGTCTTAGGATGCAGCCACTCCGCCAAGCTCTCATTAGCCATGAACTCATATATAAGAGCTTTGAAGTCATTGCCACGAAAATCAATGCCTGAACAGACACTTAGTATCTTCACGAGGTTTCGGTGTCTAATGATTCCTAGAGTTCGACATTCAGAGACAAAGCTCTTCAAAGCACCTCTTTGTGTTAAATTAAGCACCTTCACCGCCACCGTGGCATATTCATCGAGAATCCCCTTATAAACCATGCCATATCCCCCTTTACCAATCAAATTGGTCTCGGAAAATCTATCAGTAGCTCTTAGGAGTTCTTCATAAGAAATTCTTAAGAATTGGTTCTCGAAGGATAATGAAATGGAGGCATTGGTTGGCATCTGCTTCTTTTTGTGATAATAGAAGATACACAAGAACAGCAAAGCTAAACATAACAAACTGCCAGCCACCACAGATATCACTATGGTCTTCGTTGAAGAAGACTTGCTAGAGCTTGGTGATTTGCAAAGTGGAAGATTCAGACTTGGAGCACCTCCACAGAGTTCCTTATTTCCAGAAACTGATACAGCACTTGCATTAAGAAAAACTCCACCCTCCGGCACTTGCCCTTCTAGTTCATTGAAGGACATATTTAAGTACTTGAGCAGTGAGAGCTTTGCAAGAAAGCTCGGGATTGGCCCAGAAAAATTATTATTGGAAAGATCCAGCTCTTCTAGACCCCGTAATGGACGTAAAGCTTGGGGGATTTGACCATGAAAATAATTAGCTTCTAAGTAAAACCTTTCCAATCTCAAGCACTTGCTGATGGAGGCCGGAATCAAGCCAGTCAATCTATTGTAAGACAGATCTAATTCGGCAAGATTCTTTAAAGACCCAACTTGTTGTGGAAGAGATCCAGTTAATTTATTATACGCTAAACTGAAGATGATCGACAAGGAAGAAAGACCCATGATTTCGATCGGAAGAGAGCCACTTAGATTGTTGTTTGAAAGATAGAGCTCGATAAGTTGCTTACAGTTGCCAAGACTTTGCGGTATGTAACCTTGGAAATTGTTGGATTCAAGGTCAAGGCTGCTTAACAACGTCAGGTTACCAATTGAAGATGGTATCTCTCCAGTAAACATGTTTTCGCTCAAAAAAAGTTCCTGCAAGCGGTAAAGTGCTCCAATGGAATCGGGAATGCGATCGTTTAGCAAATTATACGATAAACTCAAGGTAGACAAGTTGAAGAGATTTCCAAGGTCTGAAGGAATAGTTCCTTTAATCCTATTGTTTGACATATAAATTCGCTTAATGCTGGTCGAGAGATTGGAGATGGATCTTGGCAACGGTCCGTGAATCAAGTTCTCGTCCACCGAGAGAATTTCTAAGTTGGAACAATTAACTAAAGAAGAAATAAAACTCAAGTCATCCTGCAACTGGTTAAAACTCAACACAATCATGTAGAGGCTCTTCAGCCTTCCCAGATTTTTCGGTATTGGCCCACTGAAACTATTGTAGGAAAGGAAAACTCCCTGAAGGCTGGTGGCATTTTTTAATGATGAAGGAATTGTCCCAGTGAACAAGTTATTGGAGGCGACAAGGAAACAGAGATAAGGAAGAGTGGTGCCTATGTCGGAGGGAAAGCTTCCGCGCAACTGGTTCTCAACAACATAGAAATCGGTAAGGCTAGAGATGTTAAAAATCCCCAGTGGAATCTCGCCGGTTAGTTCATTCATTGATAGTTGGAACAATTCTAACCTCTTGAGTTTGGATAATTCCTCAGGTATTTCTCCGCTCAACGTATTTCCTGACAGGGAGAGCTGTTGTAGCAATGAGAGGTTTCCAATCGAAGGAGGGATAGGACCTACAAGACTATTCTCACTCAAGCCCAATAATTGAAGTCTTAGTAAAGAACCAAGACTGGCATGAATTCCCCCAACAAGTTGGTTATCTATGAGATTTAGGATCTCAAGGTTTGAGCAGCGAGAAAGATTGGAGGGTGTTGGCCCACCAAATGAGTTGTTACTAAGAACAAGATTACGAAGCCGTAACAAGTTGCCAATCTGTGGTGGGATTTCGCCATGGATGCTGTTGTTCTGTAAAATCATGACCCTTAGGAAAGAGAGGTTACCTATGTGAGGAGATAGGAAGCCTTCCAAGCCTTGTGATGTCAGGACCAGGGATGTGACCCTCCCAGGATGTCTTTTGCTGCACAAAACACCTTGCCACTCACAATGATGGGTAGATTCATTCCAAGAGGTCAAGACTCCATATGGGTCTTCATGTATGGCATTTTTGAAGGAGACTAATGTGAGCCGATCCGTTTGGTTTTGTGAGCAAGCGCCGGGGCTTGTGATTGAGATCCAGCACCAGAAGAGGGCAGAGTTGAGCATGAGAAACAATAGTTTCCCCATCTTCTCCAGTGACCCGCTTTCAGTTCTAGGTGCCTTTAACAACTCTGTCCTGTGCACAATTCAATTATTGACTAACTCCACTATGGGGAGTTCTGGAAACTCATCTGGACTTTCTCTAGTCCTCTATTTTGCGCCCTCTGTCTTGAGGATATATGTGCGTACTCAAGGTTTCGAAGAGCGTACACTACGCACCTTGGAGTCCAAGAAACAATACAAATTACAGCTCGCAGAGTGTCTCATCTTTACCGTCAAGGTGGTTGATGTAGTGATACATAGGTCAGCCGCCCTTATGAGGTCATGAGTTTAATTCATATCATAAAAGAATATCGTTATTAATATTTCAAACACACTAAGACTGATTTATAAATATTGTATAATAAACGATGTGGCGTCTTGTTATTAATTATTGCATATGGCTCATCGTCCACTTATTTTCTGCCATATGATTTAGTGTGTTAAGATAAATATCTTACAAAACCGAAAGGTCCATATGAAGGACAAATTGGAGCCTCATATTCCACGGAGTCAAGGCAGACGAAGACTCAAGACTTAAATGGCGCACTTGATAATGGCGCACTTGATGGAATATTCAGTCTTCGTCTCCGTTGACTTCCCAGTCCTCACGCAATGGGTAGGGAATACGACTAGGGGTGAGCATCGGTCTGGGGTCAATCCGGGACCGGCCCAACCCTGCCGGTCCTAGTCCGGTTCCTAGGGAGACAAGGTCAGTCATTGGTCCTGGAATTCTTGGACCAGCACTGTATGGGTCGGTCCTCGGTCTTGAGAGTTCCGAGTTGGTCCAACCCAGACCAACTCTGACTATATAGTTAATATATTATTTTTTATATAGAGAAAACCTTAAAATAAACGGCGTCAACAACATTAAACAGCTCTTTAGTGATGAGTTCAAGTAATTTTACATTGTTCTTTAATAACTTAGGTTTTTAATGTCTTTTATGGCGTCAATAGTCATAATTTACGAAATAGGAAAATATTTTTGTGAGGAGTCCTCACAGTGTCCAAAAAGGCACCTTATGGCATTCTCCTCTAGTATTCGTTCTCTTTTGTCTTATTTTTTCTCTTAATCTTCAATTTTCCAAAATTGAAAGAAACAATTTCTCCACTCGCCACTTGACACTCGTCTCGCTCGCTTTGGGTCACTCGTGCCGCTCGCCGCTTGATGCTCACTTGGCTTGTTGCTCCCCGCTCGACATTCGATGCTCATTCTGTTCGACGTTCACCCCACTTGACCCTCATTGCTTGCCTTTCTTAGCTAACCACGCTCATCATCGAACCCATTAGATCGGTACGATCTCCGATTGCCCTTTCAAGGGATACAAAAAATGAAATAAAAAATTATTGGTTGGTCCTAAGTTGACCTTGAAACTGGACCGAATCCATCGGGTTAGTCCGGCTCTCAATCGTTTTTTTAAGAAGTACAAAAAATGAAATAAAAAATTATTAATTGGTCTCAAATTAACCTTGGAACTGGACTGAACCCATTGGGTTGATTCGGTCCTCGGTCCTAAGCTCAATAGGATCAGTCCTTGGTCCCAAAAATTGAGGACCAGCACTGTGCGGGTTGGTCCTAGGGTTAAGGGGTGGACTGGCCTAACCCGGACCATGCTCACCCCTAAATACGATGTACCACGTAATGCGTAGGGAATATGAGGCACGAATTTGATCAAGGAAAAATTATCCAAAAAATCCCAAATCTATTATACTTTTGTCAATTCAGTCATGAACCTTTCAATTTTGTCAATTCAATCATAAACCTATTCATTCTTGTCAATTAAGTCAATCTAACCAATTTTTGTTAGAAATTGTTGACGTGACGGCTGGCGCCGACGTGGTGCTTTTTAATAATTTTTTTTTAATTTTGAATTTTTAGAATTTTTTCTCTTTTTTTTTTAGGGGGGTTTGGGATTAGGGTCGACCAGGTTGCCAATTGACCCCCGTCGGCCACAGTCAAGGGCCAACGGCCCTCACCACCTGCAAATGAGGGTTGGCTCTCCCTCATTGGCCCTAGGCGAGGGTCGTGACACCCTTGCCAGACCTAGCCAGAGGGCTCGTTGGCCCTCGATAGCCCCAAGTAGCCCTCGCCGGATTTGGCTAGGCAAGGGCAACAACCTCACTTGGGGCACTCACCTGGGGTTGGTGAGGGTTGGCCCTTGTCTAGCCAAATCCAACAAAGGCGTTGTGGCCCTTGCTAATTCTAGGTGAGGGCTCACAAGCCCTTGCTTTCACTAGCAAGGGTGTCACGGCCCTTGCCCAAGGCTGATAGGGTTGGCCAACCCTTGCTAGCCCTCGCCATTGCTACCGAGGGCCACCGGCCTTCAACTGTGGCCAGTGAGGGTCAACTGATAACCCTCATCGGCCCTAACGCCAAGCCCGCCTCCCCCCCCCCCGAAAAAAAAAAGTAAAAAAGAAAAGAAAACATTTTAAATGCAAAAGAAATTAAAATATTATTAAAAAGTGACACATCAGCTAACTCTAGTTCAGCAATTTTCGATCAAAATTAGTCGAATTGACTCAATTGACAATAAATAAAAAGATTTATGATTAAATTGATAAAATTAAAAGGTTTATGCCAAAGTGCAATAGGTTTAGGATTTTTAGGGTAATTTTTCCCCAACAAATTGGTACCTCATATTCCCTATCCAATACGTGAGGACTGGGAAGTCAACGGAGGCGAAAACTGAATATTCTATCAAGTGCGCCATTAGCGGACGGTGATAACTCTACCAAAAATAAGAAACGAAGAGGCAAGTCAACAGCTCCTTTTACGGAGATATCATGCTTTGTCCTTAGATAGCTTCCAACGTACACTTCTGAAGATCGGAGACCTATTTAAACAAATCAAAGGCGTCTGTGAAGAGTAGCGGGAAACAAGTACTCTCATTCTCTCTATCGCATCAATTTCTCTATCTCTCACTCGTGCAAGACTGAATATCTTCTTTTTGGAAATCTTTTAGGGTTGAGTTCTTGTAATTTGGGAAGAGAGTGAGTTATAATGCTGTGAGAGTTGCTTGATTTTGCAGAAGCATCTACTGAATTTTCATGTAGGAGGACTCTCTACAATCGCTAAAATCTCTAGGACAACTTAGTGGATTCCAGCCGCGCCATGACTATTAGAGCTAGGAGAGTAGAATAGGCCAAGTGGAAGGCTGAAACACTATAGATCCGTCTGGCATTACCTTCACTCTTTTATTTTCTGTTTGACCGAAGTTATTGCGTTTGCATACCTGTTTTCCACTACAGCAGCACATACTCCGTGTCCTTCACGAAATTTTTTCAAATTCTCCTAATTGTTTTCACTCTTCTCTCGGTTGTTGCACTTAGCCATTTCTGAAATTTTCATGAATTAATGTTTTACTGGACATCTGTATCATCTTGAATGCATTTTGGTTTACCCGCATCTTTTTCCAAGTTAGTAAAATAGAAAATATATATATATCTCTTGCATATTAGTAGTATTAATATTCATCTTCATAGAAAATTACATAATTTCATTTGCATTTTGGGGAAATTACATATTTACATAGTTTATTTTAGAAATCTTGCATATATTACTGTTTATTGGGTCCTATCCTACGGCGTCATAACAAAGCCTTATTTAATTGTTGCTCGAGACAGCTTGGGTTATTATTTTTAACCTTTTATACTATTTAATTTATTCACTGCTCCATATTCATTGTTTGTATTTGGTAACTTTTTATATGTTTTTTCTTAATCTGACCGATTACCAAACTAATTACACGATTTATTATGATAAATGCGTGAACATGAATTTGCATGTTAGGTAATAAAAATCATTCAAAATTATATCAAAAGGTCTCCATAAAAGAGAAAAACCTAGCAATCCATGGGCGGATAGTTTTCAACCAAAAAATAAAATAAAATGGGCGGATAGTTTAATCTGGTGTAACAATGTCTCTAAACTCAATTCTCTTGTTCACAAAGATAAAACGATCTACCTTGTTTTACCAAGTAGTAAATAGGACAGTGGCGGTTCTAGAATAATCTTGAATGAATGAGAGAAACTAAGTTGAAACGGGTAGTGTTCGGAAAAGTCCATACCAAGCATAGCTGTCACATCACAAGAGGATTATTTGCTCCTACCTAACAATCTGTTAGCTCTATCAAGATTTACTTTGAGAGGTTTGTGACATGAATCATATGAGATTATTTAAATTTGGTGCAGTAATTTTGGTGCATCAAAAGCTCTTACCTCATCATAATGGGGCACTATTTTCACATGATAGTTCATCATTCGACATACAACTTTTTGTAATTCAATAAGGCTTCTGACCTCATGGTTTTTGGGAGGATCATAGTTACAAGCAATCAGGCCCACAGCAAACCTAAGAGCCGGCTGCATTGTGGGCCACGACGTAGTCCTAATGTCAGTCTTGGGCAACAGACAAAGGGATCAAAGCGCAATAAGGAAAATGAGAGACGGAGGAATGTTCACACAAGAACTCATACTACAAGAGACCATAAAAATTGGCAAAGGGAAGATCTTAGTTGATTGATAAAGAGATGGACAAAAGCTTAAGGGGGTATTTATATGATAATCATATGGAAAAATCTGTGCCTGAAAAAGTTGAACGTTCACACTAGGCGACAATGGCTAGTGGGATCAAAATAACAAAATTTCCTAGAGAGCCCGTCCAATTGATTGTTGAACGAATGTCACGTTTATATTTTTTTTCATAATCTGTACAGCGTTAGTTAAGGTTGAACCATCGATGATGATCTCGTCTTCTTTTATTTACTTTTTCTTCTTCAAAATTTTAGCTATTGAATGAAGCTTTCATATGATTAGACACAATAAAAGGTAAGTTATCCTCAAACTCTTTCCCCTCTCTCTCTCTCCACGAAATCGGTTGCGCGTCCAAGTCAATTATGAGTCAAGCACTAAAAGCTGAAAGATCAGGCTCAAGCAGTCAAGCTCAATGCATTCTCCATTTTTCCAACTTATGTTTCCATCATAATAATTACCTCCGAAAATGTTATATGCTTTGACAAAGCAGCAGACGGTAATTGAAATTACGGTGCCTATTCATTGCGTCTGGATAAGTGCTAGACGTACTAAGTGTTATGCATTAAATCCTGTTTATTGAAGATTTAATGTGAAGTTTCTATTGGTGGAATGAATTAGGAGTGATCGGTTCCCGATCCAATCCAATTTCAAGGTAGAATGGGGAACCGGAGACCAGATCGGTTGGTCTTAGGACTGGGAACTGGTCATTTTTATTTCCATGACTTGATGCTATATGTTATTAATCAATTAAAAAAAGCATGTTACTTTTATTTTTTTAAGAAATAATAATAAAATGTATATGTAGTCGGTCCGGTCTAGTTCCCTGTTAGAATTGGCAATCTGATAAAGCTAGTAAGAATACCTAAATGGGGCGTGAATAGGTGTTTAGAAGAAATTTTAACAACTGATTTCAGAATAAAGTAACTAGCAAGTAAAGTCTGGATAAAAAACAGAATCAGTTTTGAGAAACACCAGATTTCTGGTAGATATTCAGACTTTTAAGATAACCTATAATAATGCAACAAACTTAAGTAAAGGAGATTAGGGAAGATAAGATTACACATGAAATTTATAGTGGTTCAATTTTAGTTTAAGCCTATGTCCACTCTCCCACACTAATAGCTTTTTGGCTGGAATTCACTATAGAGTCAACAGAAAAATATAATTTATGAGTACAAACACTTAGAGGAATATCCCTCTAACTCACTAAGTTACTTTTTTTTTTGTGATTTTTATCTCTTGAACACAGTTTGTAAAGTGCACTGAAGAAAACAAGTAATCAAGAGAAGTTTTAGACTTTGGAATTCTATTTTTCATGTTCCACTATTCAAATAGACTGAATGACCTTCTTAAATACTCCTCCACGCCAAACTAGCCGTTGACATTTTCCGGAGGAATTTCTTCCAATCAATCCATTAGACATAATAGATTAAAGTGATCTTGTAACATTTTGAAGGTAGGATGGAAAATCCACTAATTATGGTCACCCATACAATTAAAATCTTGGTTTCTATAAGTAGATATTTCCCAAAAAGGAACTTGTCTTTAAGATTGATTTCATTAATTTGTAATTGATTCCATCAACGAATTTATAGAAGGTTAGTGAAATTCTTCATCAGAGAACTCAACGTTATAGAATAAATTCCTAATAAGTTCATTTTGAATCCTTGTCGCAAAATAGATAAGTTTGAATCTAATTTCTTCCTCATTCTAGACACGATCTCAATTTGGATTTTGTTAGAGTAGGAAATACTTCCGAGAACGAATAGACTTTGGCAAAAGTCTTTGATATAACCTCATAAGCAACTTTAAATGCATTTTGTTCTTTAAAATAAAAGTAAGAACCAAAAAGTTTTGTCAACTTCAAAATTTGATAGGAGTTTTCTCAACAATTTCCTTCTTTTTTAAGGTGACAAAACTTTCATACATATTTAAGTATAATATCTATGTTATTATCCAAAACAACACTTTAGTAGCACAAGATAGAAAGTTTATGAATAAGCAAACATTAGATAAGTATAATACTATTTCAAAGCAATTACAACTCAAAAAGTCTGCAAAAGTTTGCACAAAAAGCACACCAACAAAGCACAAAAAGCACATCGTCAACAAAGCACGCCAACATAATCTACAAAGCAACACAATCTGTAAAACAAATCTGCAAAGTCTTCCCCTTTTTGTCAACAACAAAAAGAGAAAAAACAAACTTGGCACAAAAAACAAAGATGTAGTTTTTCGAAAAGATCAAGGGTTTCTTGGAACACAAACAAGATGAAAATCCTCCAAATTCTAGACGGTCTCCTCAAGTTTTTTCAGGCACTGATCAAAGACAGCCTCAACCTTAGCCAAGTTTTGAATGGCTTGCTGATTAATAGTCTAAACTTTGTCATTAGGAGACTGTACCTTGCCACTAAGAGATTTTGAGGTAGTATCAAGAGCAACATGTAACTTTTGGATTTCAACCTCCATCACATACTATTGTGCCTTAATCTCCAGAAGGAGCTCAACTATCCAAGGATAGTTTGAGTTTGGTTCAGTTTGAGCACTAGCTTCTACAAGTTGAACTGAAGGGGTATTCTAATTGGAAGGAAGATTGGTCAGAACATTGGAGGTATCTTGCTCCCCCTAAACATCATCTTGTTGGTCCTTAGCGCCAAGAGATTTCTTAAGGAAATGAGATGCATAAATGTCCTCTGCATCCAATGGAGAACAACTGACATCATCACTTATGGTTGGTTTTGCAGTTAGGTCCTGAAGAGGAGTTTTCTCATCTACTTTCCCTATCTCAGTGACTTCAATCTGAGGAAGAATATGTCTACCTTCTAGAATTCTTCCTTTTCTAGTACAGCACTGATTTGTTGATCATTTCCCTCATTCTTATCTCCAGCGTCACCTTCATCATGTTCCCTTGCATCATCTCCTTTCTTATCAAAATGTTCTCGTTCCTTATTATGATCTGCATCTTCCTCTCCTTCATCTGGGTCATCTTCCTCACCTTCATTTTCTCCAGTGTCTTCTCCTTTACTTTCATCTTCTAAATCTTTCTCACTTTCTTCCACCTATTCTTTAAAATAAGATATTCCTACAACAAGTCTCTCATAGCAATATTTGCCATAATGTTAGAGATATTCTCATCTTCATCATCTTCCTCGTCCTCATCTCATATCAGAAGGATAGGTCTTTTCCTTTTGGGAGTACGCAAGATGACACTTTTTCCTTTCCTCTTTTTCTCAGCCATAGATCATGTTTTAGCTGTACTAGCAAATTCCTTTTTTATAAGCTTTGGAACACCAGAGAGATTGTTTAGGCTCATCTTGGAGATCATTTTAAGTCCAATTTACATAGGAAGGATGGATCTGGAGCAAAAGTTAGAAGGAGGTTGAATCTGAAAGTGTTGAAAGAGCTTAATGACCAAAGCTACATAAGGAAACTGACCTCTCTCCTTCATTACTATTCTATACATATACAATAGAATGGTGTGAAGATGGGAGAAGGCAACTTCATTACATATAGCCCACATCATTTTGGCTTCAAATTTCGAAACATTAGTCTTGGAGGCAGCTTGGGTTTGATGCAGCTGATAGCAATCTTATGGAGCAAAGTGTTAGAAGTAGATAGCTTGGAATAGGTAATAATACTTCCCATAGGAATTTTGTGCTTCACCAAAAACTTAATAACCTCATCATTCGAGAGATTTATGGACATAAATCAACTTCGTTCCATTCCCGGAATATCAGCCAATAGATCAACATCAACATTAAAGACTTTCTTATATACAGTAAATTGAATGTGTATAGGATCCAAAATAGATAAGTTGGAGTAAAAATAGGTAGTCAAATCAAGATAGGCATCACACGACTCTACGCAAAACTTTTCCATTTGAAGTTTGGCAAATTTCTCCATCAAATGTATTTTGATTGAATCCAGAAAATTATAGTCTATCGTTTGAGGGTTGATGACTTCTCCATTTAGTATCTGCACATAAACTTTCTTGTGTTCTTTTGATTGAAACAGCTTCCCTTCAGACCTAGTAATTTGAGCAGCAATACCTAATTTGGGTTGGAAATTCTTAAATATTCTCTCATCATCATCTTCTTTCTTCCCTTTAGACAGACTTTTGGCTCCGACACGAGGATCAACCGGAAACATTGTAAATTCCTCCTCTGCTCTCCCAGATTTTACTAGGCCTAGTTTTTACATGGCTTTTAAAAACAAGGTTTCGTTCTCGTAGCTATTTTCTTTCAAGAAAGTGGTGATAAAATCCATAGGACTTCCTTCATTTTTCAAAAACTCATATTGTTTAAGAAGAACTTTGGGTTTCCTTACCGAGAGAGGAGTTGCATCTTGAGTGACCTCCTCTTCCACCAATGGTCGATTTATGCTCCTCGGTGATTCATCTCCAGTGAGATTGAAATGCATCTAAGAAGTAGGCACGAAACGTAGCCCGCAACTAGCGATGCGAGAGGATTTTTCCTATGAAGACATCGAGACAAACTTTGAGGATTTTGAGGACATGATTGCAAGTGAATGATATTGAGATTTGCAGAGAAAGAGAGAGTAAATCAAGAACAAGAGAAATGGGGATTTGCGAGATTAAGGTTTGTGCATGCTGTAGTAATCGAAAAAAAAAGTTGTAGGTCTATTTAAAATAATTGAACCAAGGCAATAAAATGGACACAAGAAAAAATAACTTCCATTTTGAAAATTTACAAAAGAATAACTATCAATAATTTTGAAATATTGACTCCGAAAAATTAGCAATAAAAGATAATAATTTCCAAAAACTATAAATGGCAAGTAAAAATTGGAATAAAATATTCATACTTGTCCGAGAAAGAAAGAAACTTACGCGCCAAAATTTGAAATATAACTACCTAAGTCCGTAAGGGCTTTCAGAAGGATGCCTTTTTCAGAAGATTGATCGAACGAGTCTACTTTGCATAAACTCTAACAAAATATATGGGTAATATTCAATTCTTCACGAATGAATTCAAATGGATCTTTCTCCAGTGGTTTGTTGAAAATATCTGCCAGTTAATTCTTTAAATCAATGAATTGAACATTGATTTCACCATTTTGTACATAGTCTCTTATGAAGTATTGACGGATTTCAATATGCTTTACTCTTGAATGAAAATTGGGATTTTTGGTGAGATTGATCGCGCTTGGTGTTGTTGTATCTTATTTCAGTGTAGGATTCTTCTATTTCAAAATCTTTTAGTTATTATCTAATCTAAAGAATTTGAGAATAGCAACTGCCAAGAGCAACTTATTCTACTTCTGCCATTCAGAGTGCCACAGTGTTCTGCTTCTTAGAGAATTAGGATACTAACATTTGTCCCAAGAGTTGGCATGTCTCAGATGTACTTTTCCTGTCAACTTTACAACCGATTAGATCAACATTTCAGTATTCAGGTAGAGTAAAGTCTCCTCATTTTGGATACCACAAACCTAATTTTGGAATTTTTGCAATATACTTGATAATATATTTAATAGCATTGAGATGTGATTCTCTAGGATCAACTTGGAATCTAGCACACATACACACACTAAATAAAATATCAAATCGTGAAGCAATAAGATAAAGAAGAGAACCGATCATGCTTCTATATGTTTTTTGGTCTACTTTCTATCCATCTTCATCCTTGTCGAGTTTGGAGGAATTTGACATAGGAGTTTCAGTCTTCTTATAGTTTTTCATTGCAAACTTCTTGATGACATCTTTGGTATATTTCTCTTGATAGCTGAAGGTTTCTTCCTTTGATTATCTTACTTGTAAACCCAAAAAGAATGTTAATTAACACATTATTCTCATCTCAAATTCTTCCGGCATAGATTTTGAAAATTTCTTGCACAAAAGTTCATTAGAAGAACGAAAGATGATATTGTCTATATATATTTGAACAAATAAAAAGTATTTTCCTTCCTTTTCGATAAACAAGGTAGTGTCAACCATACCTTTCTTGAAATCATCACTAACCAAAAAGTTAATCAGTCTCTTATACCAAGCTCAAGGTGTGACATCTTGATTTTCAAGTTCTGTTTTCAATTGAATAAGTTGGGCTTTTCATCGACACGCCCATAGTTTTTTTCTCTGAGTTGGCCACTCACGAGATAACTAAACTATTAAGTGAAGCTGTTAAGGGATTTTAACGCAATAGACTTGAGAATTCAACCAGGAATCGACTGCTCGACCATGCTAATCTGCAAGGGTCATTACATCATTGTCAAAATCGATCAGAGACCGGAGATAGGTCAATTCGATAGAGGTATGTGATTAGTGTATGGGTTTTCCACCTAATTGCAAAAATTTCTGTCGAACGGCACTAGACCGATTTTTCTATCATTTATGTACTCTGTGCCCATATTTGAAATCTCGAGATTTTCATGACAACCAAGAATCACCAATGTGTTGAAGATGTACAATGTGACTCAAAAATAATCGACCGAGGGTCAATTGTACTAAAATTTCTAAAAGCTACCCGATATGTTAGGTCACGCTAAAATCGCGCCAGATTGAAATTAACCGCGAATTTAAACCTGATTTCAGAAATTGAAAGTTTTGTTATGTCACAATTCATTTTAGGACGGTCGACTCACCTTCCGAAAACTTTTATGCAAACTGGCGAAATTTCAAAGTAGGGCCGTTTTTTATTGGAAAAATCAGAGGGCCATTTTTTTATCGCATTTTTGGGATTCCAGTTGGACAAATTGGTGAAGAAAAATGGGAATTCAAGTGTGGCCACCTTGGTTGATTTTATGGACATCAACTTGAACTCAATTAGAGGGGAATTGGTCCAATATGGGGGAAATTGGTCCAAAATTCATAGGACCAAGGGGCAGCAACTGTAGGACCTCTTCAATGGCTTCTAGAGGAAGCCTTGGGTGTGACAATTAGCCATGGATGACAGCCCAAGTGGTGGGGGCATGAACTTGAGCACAAAAGGATATTTTGGTTGACGAATGAGGCAAATGGGACCCCCTTTATCTTCAATAGCTTCTTCTTCTTCTTTTGGTCACCTTTATCCATTGTTGAAGCTTTAGGAAGCTTAGAAAATTGTAGAGAAATTGGCAGCCCTCCCCCTAGCTCGTCGCATGCCCGCTAAGGCCGCCGGAGCCCCTTGTCATGCCCGTCGCTCATCGTTGCGCCACTCGTCCCACCTGTCCCGCGCCTCCTCGCTGTTTCCCGAGCTGCCTAGGCCACTGTCAAAGTCCCCTGGTCGCCATCCAGGCCGCTGGAGTAGTCGTCGTCGCCCCTGCTTGCTTGCTGTAGTCGCTGTTCCACTTCCTCGCCGTTTCCAGCCCAACTAGCCGTTGGTTCCAGCTCCCTCGACCCAAGAGCATAACCAAAGCTTCAACTTCATGTTGAGCCTTCAAGAGGCTTTTTTGGGCCTGTTTGGTCCCCGCTTGGTGTTACCGTGGGCTTGGTTGTTGCCCGTCTCCGTGTCATCGTCGTCATGGACTCACTGGATCGCAAAATCGGTGAGTTTACTTGCTAAACTCTGCTTAGGGAGTTAATGACGCTTGGTTGTTGCCTGTCTCCGTGGATAATTAGTTTGGACTAACGGCCAGCCGTTGGTTCCAGCTCCCTCGGCCCAAGAGCATAACCGAAGCTTCAACTTCAAGTTGAGCCTTCAAGAGGCTTTTTTGAGCCCATCTGGTCCCTGCTTGGTGTCACCGTGGGCTTGGTTGTTGCTCATCTCCATGTCGTTGTCATCGTGGACTCACCGGATTGCAAAATCGGTGAGTTCACTTGCTAAACTCTGCTTAGGGAGTTAATGACGCTTAGTGGATAATTAGTTTGGGCTAATTAGGATTTAGGTGGTTAGAATGGATTAGTGATTTAATTATTCAGTTGTGCATATTAGGTGGTTAGAACGGATAGATTAGGGACTAAAATAGTTGTATTATTTATCTAGATAGGTTTAGAAATTTTCTAGACCCGTTTAGGCGGTTAATTAAGCATTTTCGGCCTAAGTTTATATTTTTGGCAATTAATTATGTTTATTTAATTAATTTTGGTAATTATTTAAAAATTACTGGGTGTTGGGTTTTGATACCGAAAATGGTTTTTAGGTACTATATTAAATAGTGGGATTTTAAAAGGAACTGTATCAATTTTTTTGGTGTAAATTGACCATGTACCCCATACATGACTATTTTTACGGTGTGTTTTTAATACGAAGAAAATGGGCCAAGTAAGTTATTTTAATTGGGACATTTGAGTGCAAAACACGATGTCTTGGCCGATAATTGGATGGGTGCATGAATTGTTATGAGAACCCACCCCGAGCTATTAAGTTGGACGTGCCTTTATATGGGATGCCGTACCAATGGATGCCGACTGTAGTAGAGACTGGGCTGATGCTCATTTATGGAATGCCTTTGACATAGTGACGTTGCCGTGCTTGATGGGACGAGACGATGCCTAGTTACGCTAGAAGCCGTGCTCGTGTGTGGCCGTGATTAACAATTGGAATGCATGCTGGGTGAAATTGACGCGTCGGATTATGAGACAAAATTGTGTGGCACAGAATGGGACGAGTCATAACGATTTGGCCCTATAATCGGGACCCTTGTGACTGTTTGAGAGATAAATTGTGGCGTTTCAATTGTCTGAGTACTATTACTATTTATGTCTGTGATATGAACTATACTAACATGCAGGAAGGATCTGAGACAAGGTAACTCTCTGTGATCATGTGGTTAGGACGTCTCTAGGTGTATTTCCTTCATAGTCGGAGTTTAGGGAGTGAACTTCATGAGACATTGTCTCACCTCGTCGTGAGCTCATTTCTTTTCACGTCCTTAGATGGAGCAGTGTCGTGTACGCTATGGGGTTCCGAGGGAGGTAGACTTCCATCGTTCCTATTTCCCAGTTTCCAGGACCAACCTGACCCGTGAGTTTGTGGAGTCCACTGTCTAGGTCGATAAGGATCTACCCCACCCGATAACTCATTGTTTCAAGGCGTGGTATCTTCACAAGTTCGATGGGAGTCAGGAGGGTCCTATAGGTGGTTTTGACGGGCCTCCCGTCGGGATAGGGGAATGGGAGATAGGGCACTCTTTGGATATCGACACCCCTGATGGTGCCGTGGAGGACCCGGAGCCGAAGACTAGAGAGCCTAGGGTTTAGAGTCCCCGTAGTCCCTTTTTGATCTAGACTTCTGTATATAAGTCTTTTGGCAGACTTTTGTATATGACTCAGTGTGTATATAAAAGCGTGTTTTGGTTGTGAACCAGTTTCCCTGCTTATCTATCCTATGTTTTTTATTAGCAAGGGTTTTTAATTTGCTTCCGCATGTATAATAAAATGAATGGGTCGGCGACGCATCGTAGGACATCGCGATTTTATCAACCACCAAGAAATGGGCACGCGCTCATGGATCGGGGCTGGTGCCATTCAATTTGAAGGACTATAACGACTGTATGAACGGGCCCAGCTGATAGAGAGAGACCATAATGAACAAGCCGCTGCATCTGGGTCGCAGTTTGGTTCGAATAGGGATGGAAATAGGTTTAGGAAGAAGCCTATGACTGGAGAAAGGTACCATATTCCACCTAACAGGAAAGGTGGGATAGGAAAGTTAGCGCCAAGACAGAATGGCATGTGTCATTTCTGCGAAAGACGACATGGATCGGCCCTGTGCCATTCTAAGCTGGGTGCATGTTATGAGTGTGGCCAGTAGGGTCACATAGCTAGGAATTGTCCTAGAAGACCGATGGGTCAGAACCAAGGATTTGCGCCATAAATTGCACAACAGGGTGGACTAAACAGACCTCCAGCTCAAGGAAGGATGTACGCTATCACTAGAGGACAGGCTGAGGACTAGCCTGATGTGATTACATGTACTGTTTCGTTGAACAACCACGCTACTTATGCTTTATTTGACCATGGTGCAACTTATTTGTTTTTAGCTGAGCAATTTGTTAAGCTGGTAGGTTTGATTCCTGAGTTGTTAGAGTTAGTGGTTAGCATATCTACACCGTTAAAGGATAAGGTGTTAGCTACAGTGGGTTGTCCTAGTTGCAAGTTAGTGATTGGTGAGTGAGAGGGGAGGATAGATTTAATAGTCCTAGCCATGTATGATTTTGACGTAATAATTGGCATGAACTAGCTCATCAAGCAACCAGCTAAGATAGACTGTTATCGTAAAGTGATTCAGTTTAACCTGTTAGTAGGTGAGAGTTTCGAGTTTATTGGGAGTTGAAGAGAACCCTCGATTTCCTTAATCTCGTCACTTGAGGTAACCCATTTGTTAGACAGGGGTTGTCAATGTTACTTAGCGACTGTCGTGGATATGATAGTTGAGGAGCTAAAAATTGAAGATATCGCAGTGGTACAAGAATTTCCAAATGTGTTTCCAAAAGAATTGCCAGGTCTGTCGCCAAAGAGAGAGATAGAACTCGTGATCGATTTAGCAGCCGGGACAGAGCTAATCTCTAAGGCTCCTTACCGAATGGCGTTGTTTGAGTTGAAGGAATTGAAGGTGTAGATGCATGAGTTGTTGGATAAGGGATTCATACATTCCAGTACATCACCTTAGGGAGCACCAGTTTTGTTCATGAAAAAGAAAGATCGTTCGTTGCGCATATGCATCAACTATCATCAACTCAATCAGGTGACGATCAAGAACAAGTATCCACTACCGAGGATCGACGACTTGTTTGATCAGTTGCAAAGAGCGTCGATATTCTCTAAGATCGGCCTGAGGAAATGATATCATCAGCTAAGGATCAGGAAGGAGGACATATCGAAGTCAACATTTCATACTCGATACGGTCATTATGAGTTTACGGTAATTGCTTTCATGGGTTTGATGAACCGAGTTTTCAAAGAATACCTAGATCAGTTTGCGATCGTGTTCATCGACAATATCTTAGTGTACTCGAGAAGTCTTGAGAAGCACAAGACACATTTGAGGATTGTACTTCAGACACTGAGGAATCATGAGTTATACGCCAAGTTCAGTAAATGTGAGTTTTGATTAACTCATGTTGCTTTCCTAAGTCATGTGATTTTAGGCGAATGAATCTTTGTGTACCCATCCAAGATCGAAGCAGTTATTAGTTGGCCAAGACCAACTACCGTGACTGAGATCAAAAGCTTTCTAGGTTTGGCAGGTTATTACTAAAAATTCGTGGAAGGATTTTCAACGTTAGCATCGCCATTGACTTGACTATTGAAGAAGGAAGAAAAGTTCGTGTGGACAAACAAATGCGAGCGTAGTTTCCAAGAGTTTAAGGAGATGCTGACTTCCGCACCCGTGTTGACGATACCATTTGGTCCTGGAAGATACGAGATTTATAGTAATGCATCGTTTAGAGGATTGGGTTGCGTGTTGATGCAGCATGGTAAGGTTGTTGCATACGTATCCCGTCAGTTAAGACCTCACGAGCTGAATTACCCGACGCATGACTTAGAACTCGCAGCAATCATGTGGCACCCCGAAGCGCCAAAGGTCACCACAGATACCAAAGAAGAACCTTAGTTCCTCAGCATCTTTGTTTTTTTGTTTTTTTTTTTTAACGATCCCAGCGCATCTTATTTGTGGAAGCATAATCAAGTCCTACAAATTCTCCCACCAACAACCATGATACAATGCACACCGCTAAACACCATAGGAAAAGATAAAGCCAAGACACTTTTATTTACATATTTTCATGATGGATTTTCTCGGGTCGGTACAACAAAAGAAAGGCCAAGACTCTTGATTACACTCGGCCATAACCCCAAAAAGAGACAACTCGACCCTTTATGTCGATCATGCAAAATCCTCTCCAGCTACTAGTGTTAGGTATTGTCCAAAAAGTAGCAGCTCCTACTCCTCACTCGCAGGCCATCACACCCATCCCGGTGCGTCAGGCGGTGGTGGTGGCAACATCCCCCGCATCACTCCGTCTCGATGAACGTGAACAGATATGAACTCTTGAATGACCGGGCCCTCAGCCAGGCCTACGTCATACATCACTAATGTACGAACCCGAATGAACGTCAGACAGGGATGGTGGGACAGTCGATCTCCACACACTCGACCTCCACGTCCGAAGGAAGGCTGTAAAAGACGCCCCGCGTGACAGTAGGGAGCGGCATCTTTCTAATCTGAAATGTTGGTCCCCGAAGGGGTGAGTACAGCCACTCAGCAGGTAAAATATCCAATAAACCACTCAATGTATCACACAATACAATCATAACAATTATAGCATAATACATGTCATTCATGCATCCAAGCATAACTTACCTTGAAGACATGCATATGTCATCATACCACATAGGGGTGTAAACGGGTCGGGTCGGGTCGGGTCTTGATGTTACCCGACCGACCCGAAACATACAGGTCACATACTATGACCCGACTGACCCAACCCGACCCGAAACACGTTAAACTCGCATAGGAAATTCGGGTCGGGTCGGGTCGGGTCGGGTCGTTTTTTTTTGTTTTTTTTTTTTTTTCGGGTGAAATTCGAACGGGCATCGGGCCGCAAATGAATGTATCTTCTACAAATGAGCACAAGCATAATTTAGTGCCACATTGATGTAGAATGTCAAATAATGGACACCCACATGCCCTAGTAATCCCTTCTTCATCCAAAAACTTGAATGGTAAACCCGCCCCAATAGCAAGTTCTAAGCATAATCGAAGAAGACACTATATGTCCTAAAATTGCAGGAACACAACCGAAGCAATGTAAAATGCAATCTAAATGGATGATTGCAACTTTGCTCGTCTTAGCAAAATCACACGAACATCGCATTGCTTCAAAGGACCTGCACTCTTACCCGAACGATAGGAAGCTTGCACTTCAATTTTATCTTTACAGGTCTCACTCTGGTCATACCTAGATCAATCTGCATTGTAATGAACGATAAGGACTACATATCATAAGAACCAAACGCTAACCAGCACTCATTTCTAATGCAAACATTAACCAACACTGCCCACTATCCAGGAATACCAGAAAATTAATCTCATTATCAGCCTTCCTCACACAAGGGAGAGTCCAACTCAGCCCTCAGTCAAGCATAATCAAAGCTAAAGCAACAACATAAGTCCCCACCTGCCAAAAGCAACAACCCCTAAATTCTTACCCACCCCGGACTTTAATTTGACATCCTTGTTCTTCTTGCCGGTGTTCTTAGCAACTGATCATTGAGAGTCACATTAGCACCCACCACTATTACCTTATACCTCTTGGTCTTCCAAACCATGATCTTGAATCTCACTGCAGTGGCCAAATTCACCCTAAAGACCAAAGACTCGTTCTTGGCCACATGGGATCTTCAAGTGAAAAGATAACCTTTTTTGTCCAAAGCTTCCAATAATAAATTCAGGAAGGGCAGCATTGTTAGGAGCGCAAAAAAAGAAGTAAGACTTACACAAGTTGCATATTATAAAATACTAACCTCTAATATGTCAATCATCGAGAGAAGACAACATCGAGCTTGACTCTGTGGTCGTATTTGGCAATTCTACAATAAATTCATGATGAAAATGAGAACACTAACATATAATGAGTGATGGCCCTTCTACTCGGCACCATCGGATCACTAGGAGGAACTTTCGTTCCTGCTTAAAATGAAGGATGGGAGATCCCTTTCGGCAACCTAGTGTAATAGGAAAGCCTGATAACTTGAGATTAATTCATCAAGTTGATTTTCAATCTGATGACACCACACACCAAATGACAACATGACATCATAGTCTTCCCCCTCTACACTACCAGTAGCAACAGCAAAATACTACCCAGAAAAACAAGATGCAAACTCAAATACCATGCCACCAGATTACAGCAAAGCTGGCTAACAAAAGACTATTACATCAGCAGTGAGTGTCTTATTTCCTTCTAGAATCATAGATTCTAAAGAGCCTATTACAAGAGGAAAAAAAAAAACCTGCATCAAGGTCACAACAAACTTGAGGGTATACATTGTCATGCTTCAGTAATTTCCTCTCTCCATAGATAATAAATTGTACCATTGCAAGTAAATTCATCATTCGAATCACTTGCAGATCTAGGAATCGAGAGTAGCTGTAAAATTTGTCTACAAAATATTCTTTAAGAATACACACTTAGAGCAAGTGCATTCAAGATTGTTCATCTTTTCTGCATAGCACAAAAGCACTATGAATGCCAGACCAAGTTTTCGCCTTGTCCAATGTTTGCAACCTATTATGATTGACTAGCCAAGTTATAAAGCCAACTTTTGGCACATTAGGCTTAAACCATACAAGCTTAAGCCAAGTAAATTTGTTCATACATTTCTTCACAAGCTTCCAAGCCTCCTATGCAGAGAAAAAGCCCCTAGATGATCTGGTACATACCACTTCGTCTATCCTGCCAGAGTTTGAGCAATCAACCCACACAAAGCCATCTGAGTTTCAAACATAATTGAGAATCTCAAATGCAATTATCACGAACCACAAATGCCATAATTCTCCAGAAACTTCCATCTGTAAGTATTCCAGCTAGCCATTTTTCGGAAGTACAAAAATAGTTTCTAAGAGCAAAACTGTTCCGGGCCCGAATCGAGGCTAATATGAGATACGAAACACCGAAGCTTGATAAAAGGCGAAAGACATTGCCTACAGCCTTCTTCCTCTTCTACCGCCCATTCACACTCTAACCAACCATTCATTTTAACAGTTTTGCTCGAACAAGAAAGACCCATCAATCAATTTTAAAGAACTTTACCTCCTGTTCATGATGTTGTTCAGAAAGCACATACTGCTCACTCGCTTAGCTAGCTGCTTCAGCTTAACTTTTAACCTAAACCCAAAGAATTTCATAGACAACTAAATGCATCAGACAAGCAATTTCCTTAATACAAGAATCTAAAAATTCAAGCGCACAGAAACACAATCGCCAAATCAAATTGCTACAATGAAGCCTAGCCTACCACTAAAAAACAGGCTCGCCACTCGTGTGTTCCCGAAAGCAAAGACACTGCACATGCAATTTTATCATAAGTAATCAATGCAAACCCAGAATTACCAATGATTCAAAGACCACACAAAGACTATCTTTGTTTCCAATATCAACTGATAAGTACACAAGAGTGAACATGTCTAAGTAAAACCTTGCTGAACAGCTAAATCTATCTCCATTTAATGCTTCAGCTTTTATCTATAAACAGAGCCTATACCATCTATGAGGCCTCGTTCATTTACAAAGAAGTCCCATGCGAAACACAACATATATTTTTCACATGATATTAAACGAACTAAAAATCGGGTAAAGAACATGTCTCCAGCAAACAAGTAGAATAAATTTTGGGCAGCGGGGTATGAAACAATAACTAAACCGGCTAAAGAAATTTTAAAAGAAAGAAACCCGAAAGAGAAATAGATTTCGAAGAAACGAAGCAGCCCACTAGAGAACTCAAAGTCATGCCGACAACTTAGCCCCAATCCAACATCAAAATTGAACCATAAAAAAACACATTCGACCTAATACAATCGCTGAATCAAATCGCCCCACAACGAAAAGCAACAGACAATCATCAACAATCGCCCGAGCGGAAAGCGGCGACTTTGCGAAACGCAAACTTCCCGATCTCCACGGCCAATGTTGAGCGCCATCGAGCAGAAATTCGGGACGGCATTTGACGAGCGACGAGAGGGGGAAGGTGCGTGGATCTAGAGGGGGGGCTCCTCACCTGTCGGGACTTGGAAACGAGGCGAGAAACGAGCGCCATGAGCACCGAGTGAACCCAGTCCCCAAGCTGTCGACGATGGTCGGCCGCACGCGGTGGCAAGGGTTTCGGCGTCGGCGAGGCGGAGGCGAGGGGTGGCGGAGGCGAGGGGTGGCGAAGGCGACGGCGAGGCGGAGGCGCGTCGATCGGAGGGCGGCAGCGGACTCCACGAGAAGGTGCACTCGTCGGAGAAGAAAGCGGAGCCGACGAGGTATGTGCTTCAAGTTCAGCCTTCAGTGCTTGAGTTGTGTTCGACTGTTCATGTTTTTGGGGCTAAAGTCTAAAGCCTAAAGCGTTTGTGTTTTTGGGTTTTAGCGTGTTTGGACTTTAGAAAACTTGTTTCGGTCGAACAATGTTCGAACCCTGACCCAACCCGAAACACATTTTGTTTGCTTGTTTTATATTTGTTACCCGAACACGACCCGAACACGAAACACGTTAATACATGTTTTGTGTTCGGGTCGTGTTCGGGTCGGGTCGGGTCGGGTCGGGTCGGGTCTTTTTGACACCCCTAATACCACATGTACATACATCCTCATGTAATCATCACCATCATCATGTCATACATGTGCCATCATGCCATAGGTGCACATACATCCATACACTTATCATCATGCATTCATGCATACATGTTACCATATCATGCATAATTCAATTTCAATTTCCCAATTTTATTCTTTCATTTTGGGCTGCCACATTTCTCTTTCCCGGGACCAGTGTTTGCATCCTACATTTATCGCTCGCACTCAACCTGGCATCGCGAGGAACCTCCGGCACAAACCTTCGACATCCGGCACACATACTCTGGGCATCTCGTACCCCAACTGGCATCACGAGGTATCCCCCGGCTCACACCTCCGGGCTTCCGGCACCCCCACACTCCGAGCATCTCGAAACTCCCAAGGACCCTCCAGAATTACGCCACTAGGCCACCGGGCATCCCGCATTTACACTCCCTAGCCGGGCATCCCGACACTCCCGAGGCATCGTCGGCTCACACCTCCGATGGCCTTCTCATTAATCATAGTTCACATTCACAATTATAACTCAATTTCAACATGGCATATAATATGATGGCAACAAGATCATCTTCAGCATTTGATTCTTATATGTAGTTCCAATCATCATCATATATGTAGCAAGATCCAATCACTCATGACAACACAATCCATGGAGTCCATACAACTTAGAATAATCCATACATCATGACTTTTTTGAAATTTACCAAATTCCAGCTTGCACAATTTCGGAAAACATATAAATTAAATATCCATATGGTCTTCAAAAATTATAAAATCTGAACATGCGATAGTCAAGGCACAAAGGTAGCAACTCCATGAAGAGCACATGCCCAAAAGAACTTCACACAAAAAGATAAAGCTCACACATTACAGCTTGCAAAATTAGGACACATCAGATTGTGCGGTTCTTAAAATATTTCAATTTAAATACTCAAATGACCTTCAAAAATTATGAAATTTTACCAGGTTATAGTCGAGACCTTAAGGTAGATTTTTCATGAAGACATCAAGGCAAGATTCGTCCTAGATAATTAACTATGGACGGTCGAAACCCCTGTTCCTAGTACCGAACAGTCCAGTTTAGCTGTCTCCGAAAAATCAAGGTTTCACCTACTTAACTTCCTTCATTTCTTCTGAATTTTTTTATATGTTTTGCCTCAAGAGGTCCACTACAACTTTCATTAAGGGATCTAGGTGAGATTCTCAGAGGATAGTCACTTTATAGTCCACGAAGTCGCTGGAGTCCAGTACAATACTTCCAGATCTATCATCTTCAAAAAAAAAGTCGTTTCACTAGGCTACACTTGTTTTTTTTACCTCAAATTTGATTATGTTAGTCTTCATGATGTTCCCTACAACTTTTGTGAAGAATTCGAAGTGAAATTCTCAATAAAAAGTGACATGCAACACACAAAACTACCAAGAGGTCAACAAAACAGTTTCAGATCTAGCGCTTTCGTAGAGGAAGGGTTTTACCTCTTAAAAATAAACCATTTTATCTCAAATTTTAGTATGTTATACGTTGAGATGTTGTCTACAATGTTCATGAAGAAGTCGAAACCAAAATCTGAATCAAACCCCACATGCAAGCCTCTACAACATTCTGGGTCAGGCGGTATACTCGAAAACAGAATGCTATTTCAAAAACAACACACTCAAAGCTTCGGTTTCTCACACCCTAAACGTCTGAGATTCATCACCATTCAAACACATATGCAAGATACAAAATGCAAGAGTAGAATATGGATCCCAACTTGTCTTTGTACCGAGCAAGCACAAGCAGCATAGCGGACGACGGACGCACGGCGACAGGCGACCGACGAGCGGGCGGACGGACACACGGCTTCTTCCTCCTCTCTCTCGGTTCCTCACTCTCTCGAAAACCCTCTCTCTCTCTCTCTCTCCCTTATGGTTGACAGCCCCCTCTAAACCGGTCACTCCTTCCTTTTATTCCCCCCTCAATACAATCATTAGCCATCATTTGGAGCCACCCAAGATGACCAATAGTTGAAGCCCCCTTTTTGCCACTTGGCAACTCCCGTGCATGATGGGCTTGAAGGTTGGGCTGGCTCCTTCCCCCCTTGTGGTCGACGGCAACCCTCTTCATGGGCTTCATGGGCCAAGCCAATTTGGCCCACTTTAGGTCCAATACCCTTGGGCCTAAAGTTCAATCCTAATAAATCCCAATTTCACTTTTAATAATTCATTTCTAATTCTCTCTTTTATAGATTTCAAATTCTCAATTTCATATGGCCATAAATCTTGTAACATTTTAAACTATAGGGATTAAATCTATGAGGTGCATAGCCAAGAATAAATTCTTCTTATTAACTTATCCTATAATACTAATTTTAATAACTCATGGACATAATATACATAACACTTGGTCTTAAAAGAAAACCAATGGCTAAAGCATAAACCAAAGGTAATTTCATTACCTAATCATAGACTTTAATACATCTAGAGGTTGTCTTGAATTTTGGGATGCCACAAATCATCTTTGCTATGAAGATTTGGAGACATTATTTATGCGGAGAAAGATTCAAGATCTTCACAGACCATCAAAAGTCTCAAGTATTTATTCTCTCAAAATGAGTTGAATATGAGACAGCATCACTGGATGGAAGTTTTGAAAGACTATGATTGTGATATTCTGTATCACCCTAGAAAGGCTAATAAAGTCGCAAATGCGCTGAGTCGAAAGTCTTCAGTTACACAAATAATGGTCAATGAATGGATTTTACTTGAGAGAGCTTGAGATTCAGTTTTCAAATTTAAGGTAGGCCACATTTTTAATCTTATGGCCACCCTCAGAATTGAACTGGAAGTACATATCAGAATTAACACGCTTCAACCGATAGACTCGAATGTTCAGAAAATCTTGCAAGAGAATACCGAGAAGAGAAAAGCTGACTTTCAGATTTCTGAAGACGAAACACTAAAGTTCCGAGGATGATTATGTGTACTTGACAATGCAGAGCTTAAAGAGGAGATCTTGTTAGAAGCTTATCGTAACAGTTACAGCATTCATCATAATAGTACGAAAATGTATCAAAATCTGCATCAACACTATTGGTGGTCCAGGATGAAAGTGATATCGCCAAGCATGTCGCTAAGTGTCTTACATGTCAGCAAGTGAAGATACAGCATTGTAAATCGGGAGGACTTCTACAACCTCTCGAAATTTCCATGTGGAAATGGGAACACATCATAATGGATTTTGTGACGGGCTTACCTAGGAGTCAGAGGGGTAATGATTCCATTTTGGTAATGGTCGATAAACTAACGAAGTCGGCTCACTTCATCACCGTACGAAAGGACCTTGATTTGGACAAGAGTTGTATGTGCGTCAAATTGTTCATCTGCATGGAGTGTCGATGATGATTGCATCTGATTGAGACCCGAGATTTACGGTTGCCTTTTGGAAAAATTTGCAAATCATCTTAGGAATGAAGCTACAGTACAATATGGCTTATCATCCCCAAACGGATGGCCAATCTGAGAGGACGATTCAGACTTTTGAGGACATGTTGAGAGTGTGTGTGTTGGATTTCAAGGGAAGTTAGGAGAAACAGCTTCATCTTGTCAAGTTTGCCTACAATAACAGCTATTAGCAAAGCATTCAGATGGCTCCTTTTAGAGCTTTGTACGGCAAAGCGTGCAAAATGCCAGTTTGTTGGGATGAGGTCGGAGAACAGAAGATCACAAACCCAGAGTTAGTCCAACAGTTAGTGGATGCAGTTGTTGTTATCAGAGACAGATGAAAGACCGCTCAAAGCCGCTAGAAAAGCTACGTAGATAAGCGTCGAAGACTATTGGAATTCCAAGTTGGTGAGCACGTCTTTTTAAAGGTGTCACCGATGAGGGGTTTTTCGCGTTTCGGCAAGAAGGAAAACTAAGTCCGAGGTACATAGGTCCCTTCGAGATTCTGGAAAGAATAGGGACTCTAGCGTATCGTCTTGCATTGCCGCCGAGGTTGGCGCAATTGCATGACGTCTTTCACATGTCGATGTTGAGGAAGTATGAACATGATCTGACCCATGTGCTGAATTTTGAGGAATTAGACGTGGATGACAGAGTGTTATATGTGGAAAGACCGGTTTAGATTGTTGATCGAAAAGAACAGATTCTGCGTACCAAGACAATTCTATTGGTTAAAGTGGTCTAGTAACACCACGGCACATAATGAGCAACCTGGGAAAGTGAAGATTCGATGAGACGACAATACCCCCACCTTTTTGTTTAAAGATTTGTATTGGTTTAAATTTCGAGAATGAAATTTTTATAAGAGGGGAAGAGTTATGACATCCTGATTTTCAGGTTCTGTTTTTAATTAAATAAGTTGGGCTTTTCATCGATGCGCCCATAGTTCTTTTCTCTAAGTTGGCCACTCACTAGATAACTAGACTATCAGGTGAAGTCGTTAAGAGATTTTAATGCAATAGACTTGAGAATTCGACCAGAAATCAACTACTCAACCGTGTTAATCTACAAGATTCATTATAGCACCATCAAAATCAATCAGAGACTGGAGATAGGTCAATTTGATAGAGGTATGTGATTAATGTGCAGCTAATTCTACCTAATTGCAAAAATTTCTATCAAACGGCACTAGACAGATTTTTCAGTCATTTTTGTATCCTGTATTCGTATTTGAAATCTCAAAATTTCACAACAATTGAAAGTCGCCAATGTGTCGAAGATGTACAGTGTGGCTCGAAAATAATCGACCACGGGTCAATTTCACTAAAAATTCCTAAAAGCTACCCGGTAGGTTAGGTCACGCTAAAATCACGCCATATTGAAATTAACAGCGAATTTAAACCCGATTTCAGAGTTCTGTCATGTCACGATTCATTTTAGGACCGTCAACTCACCTTTCGAAGATTTTTCTACAAGCCGGGATTTTTGGCAAAATTTCAAAGTAGGGCCGTTTTTTACCGGAAAAATCAGAAGACCATATTTTATCGCATTTTTGGGATTCTAGTTGGACAAATTGGCGAAGAAAAATGTGAATTCAAGTGTGGCCACCTTAGTTGATTTTATGGACATCAACTTGAACTCAATTAGAGGGGAATTGGTTCAATTTGGGAGATATTGGTCCAAAATTCATAGGACTAAGGGACAGCAACTTTTGGACCTCTTCAATGGCTTCTAGAGGAAGCCTTGGGTGTGAAAATTGGCCATGGATGACAGCCCAAGTGGTGGGGGCATGAACTTGAGCACAAAAGGATATTTTGGTTGACGAATGAGGCAAATAGGACCCCCACTATCTTCAGCATCTTCTTCTTCTTCTTTTGGTCACCTTTATCCATTGTTCAAGTTCTAGGAAGCTTAGAAAATTGCAAGGAAACCGATAGCCCTCCCCCTAGCCCGTCTCACGCTCGCCAAGGCCATCGGAGCCCCTTACCGCGCTCGTCGCTCGCCGTTGTGCTGTGCGCCAGCCCAGCTACTCGTCCCACCTATCCTGTGCCTCCTCACTGTTTCCTAAGCTGCCCAGGCCACCATCGAAGTCCCCTGGCTGCCGGAGCAATTGCCGTTGCCCCTGCTTGCTTGATGTAGCTGCCGATCCACTTCCTCGTCGTTTCTAGCCCAACCAGCCGTTGGTTCCAGCTCCCTCGGCCCAAGAGCAAAACCGAAGCTTCAGTTTCAAGCTGAGCCTTCGAGAGGCTTTTCCAAGCCCGTTCGGTCCCTGCTTGGTCTCACCATGGACTTGGTTGTTGCCCGTTTCTGCGTTGCCATCGTCATGGACTCACCGGATTGCTTAGGGAGTTAATTTAGGCTAATTAGGGTTTATATGGTTAGTTAGAATGGATTTGTGATTTAATTATCCAGTTGTGCATGTTAGGTGGTTATAATAGATTAATTAGGGACTAAAATAGTCGTACTAGTTATCTAGATAGGTTCGGAAATTTTCAAGGTCCATTTGGGCTGTTAATTAAGCATTTCCGGCCTAAGTTTGTATTTTTGGCATTTAATTGTGTTTATTTAATTAATTTTGGTATTTATTTAATTATTTAATATCTTCCAAAAATTATAAAGGGATAGCCGATGACCGGAATTTTGTGCCGATTGCAATGGTGTGCCTAGTTTATGCAATTGAGTGTTAAATTGTGTAAATTGAGTGGTGATTGTAATTTTGAGTATTTAATTCAAAATTTGGAAATTTTGGTAATTTTACCAGGTGTTGGGTTTTGACACCAAAAATGGTTTTTATGTACTATATTAAATAGTGGGATTTTAAAATGAAATGTATCAATTTTTCTGGTGTAAATTGATCGTGTACCTACACACGACTATTTTTACGGTGTGTTTTTAATACGAAAAAAATGGGCCAAGTACATTATTTTAATTGGGACATTTGAGTGCAAAACACGATGTCTTGGCCGAGAATTGGATGGGTGCGTGAATGGTTACGAGAATCCATCCCGAGCTATTGAGCTGGACATGCCCTTATATGGGATGCCCTACCAATGGATGTCGGCCACAGTAGAGACTGGGCCGATGCTTCTTTATGGAATGTTGTCGATGTAGTGACGTTGCGATGCTCGATGGGGCAAGACGACACCTAGCTATGCCAGAAGACCACTGAACTTCGAGTAGGCTGTGCCCGTGTGTGATCGTGATTAACAATTGGAACGCATGCTGAGTGAAATTGATGTGCCGGATTATGGGATAAAATTGTATGGCACGAAATGTGACGTGTCATAACGATTTGGCCCTATAATCGGGACCCTTGTGACTGTTTGAGAGATGGATTGTGGCGTTTCAATCGTCTAAGTACAAATACTGTTTATGTCTGTGATATGAACTGTACTGACATGCAGGAAGAATCTGAGACGAGGTAAGTCTCTGTGATCGTGTGGTTGTGTGGTTAGGACGCTTCTAGGTGTATTTCCTTCCTAGTCGAAGTTTAGGGAGTGAACTTCCTAAGACATTGTTTCACCCCGTCGTTGGCTTATTTCTTTTCACGTCCTTAGATGGAGCAGCATCATGTACACTATGAGGTTCCAAGGGAGGTAGACTTTCAGCGTTCCTATTTCCCAGTTTCCGGGATCGACCTAACCCATGAGCTTGTGGAGTCCACTGTCTGGGTCGATGAGGATTTACCCCACCTGGTACCTCATCGTTTCAAGGCGTGGTATCTTCACAAATCCGATGGGAGTTGGGAGGGTCCTATAGGTGGTTTTGACGGGCCTCCCGTTGGGACAAGGGAATGGGAGATAGGGCGCCCTTTGGATATCGACACCTCTGATGGTGCCGTGGAGGACCCGGAGCTGAGGACTGGAGAACCTAGAATTTATAGTCCTTGTAGTCCCTTTTTTATCTAGACTTTTGTATATATGTCTTTAGGTAGACTTTTGTATATGACTTAGTATGTATATAAGAGCGTGTTTTGGTTGTGAACCTGTTTCCCTGCTTTTATATCCCATGCTGTTTATTGTCAGGGGTTTTAATTCGCTTCTGCATGTACAATAAAATGAATGAATTGGCGACGCATCCTAGGACGTTGCAATTTTATCGACCACTAAGGGATGGGCACGCTCTCGTGGATCAGGGCGTGACACAAGAAGCCTGCTTCAAATCGTACAAAACTTTCTTCAATCTGTAGACAAAAACTATGTTTTTAGGGTCTTCGAATCATGGTGGTTGTTCTACATAAACTTCTTCTTAGATGAAATCATTTAGGAATGTACTTTTTGTTGAAGAAAATTCCTATGTTGTTTTGAAGCTGACAAAATTTATCTATGTTCTATTATGAAGAATGTCGGACTTCTATGTCAAAATCTATCTTACATCAGAAGTCTACCTACTCTGATAAGTTCCAGACTGAATGCAAGAATGAAGACTTAATCAAATTAAGGATTATTTTCTTCAAAGTTTCAGTATATACAGGATACATCAGGCTTTCGGGTTGGAAATATCACTTAACATATTGGTTGGAAATATCACTTAACATATTGGTTATCTTAATTAGAATCAATTTTGAAGAAGTGAATCATTTTGGAATGCAAGCTTACTTGGAAAAAATTTACTTATGGAAACCAAGATCCTGATTGTATGGGCAAACATGATTGACGGGCTTTCATCTCAATCTTCAAACAGCTCGAGATCTCCTTGATTGATTCTGTCCAATTGGTTGATTTGAAGAATTTCTCTGGAAAGTGTCAACGGTCGACAAGGAATGGAGGAGTATTTAAATGGATTTTTCAAGTCATTTAGAGAGAGTGTGAAAGAGAAATTCCAAAGTTTGAAGCTTCCAAATCTCTTGTCCTTCATCATTTAGTGCTTAAACTTGTATTCGAAAGTGAGAGACTCTAGAGAGTGATCTTGTGAGAACAGTATATACTCCTCACTGAGAAGTTGAGATCACATGGCTATAATATTCTCTTTCTATTCATAGTAGAAACTAGTCAAAAGGTTGTTAGCGTGGAGAGTGGACGTAGGCTTAATTTAAACCGAACCATTATAAACATTGTGTCTATTTTTCTCTTCCCTAAACTCCTTTACTTTATTTGTTGCGATTTACTTCTATGCTTTGAGATAGTTGTTAAAGTCTGAATCCTTCTACAAAGTCTGTAATCAATCAGACTCAGTTTAAAAGTAAAATATTTTTACTATATTTCACAAAAATATGTTTTCACACCTATTCACCCCCTCTAGGTGTTCTACTAGCCCTTTCACTTTTGACATCCATTTGGAATAATATGAAATTTTGAAAACATGCATATGCAAGTAATAGCCTTATAGCTTCCAACTTGGCTACTAGTGCATATGTCTCATCATAGTTTATTCCTTCCTCTTGCGTAAATCCTTTTGCTACAAGTCTTACCTTGTTTCTGATCACTTTACCATTTTCATTCATCTTGTTCCTAAACACCCACTTTGTTCCAATTACACATTTTCCTTTTGGTTTTGGAACCAACTCCCAAATATCATTAATCTTGAATTGCCTAGGCTCTTCTTTTATTGCCTCTATCTAGCTTTCATCGGTTAAGGTTTCTTCTACTCCCTTTGGTTCTATTTTAGAAATGAGAACTAGAGCACTTGAGTCTTCTCTGACTTTGGATCTGGTATGAATTTTTTCTTATATATTGCCAATGATGAGATTTTTTGGATGACTTGATTTGTACTTTCATTTGTTGTTGAATCTGTCATTATCTTTAAGGATTTGTTGAGTCTATGTTTCCTTTGAATCTTCTATTTTCTCTTCAGGTTGACTTTGTTAGCCAAATGGTTGAGTATTCAAGTTAAGCATAGTCTTGTTGGTTCTAGTCAATTTCTTGAAACCTGACATTCATTGATTCTTCGATAGTCTATGTATTCTTGTTAAAGATCCCGTAAGCTTTGCTTATAGTGGAATATCTAAGAAATGTCCCTTCATCCGACTTTTCATCAAATTTATCCAGACAATCATTTGCATTTTTCAAAATAAAATACTCGCAACCGAAAACATGAAAATAAGAAATATTTGACTTTCTCCCTTTGCAAATTTCATAGGGGGTTTTCTCTAGAATGGGTCTTAGAAATACTCTGATAATTATATAACAAGCAGTGGAGATTGCTTCTACCCAAAAGCAAGAAGAGATTCTACTTTCAATTAACAAAGTTTTGGCCATCTCTTGTAAAGACCAGATTTTCCTTTCTATAACTCCATTTTGTTTTGGAGTGTAAAGAAAGGAGAAAACATGTCGAAAACCATTTTAATCACCAAAAACTTACAAGTTTTGATTTTCAAATTCTCCCCAATGACTAGTCTTGATGCTCGAAATAGCATAGCATTTCTCATTTTGAACCTTTTTGGCAAACTTTGAAAAATATGAGAAAGATTTTGCTTTATTTGCCAACAAGAAAACCCATGTAAATCTTGAGTAATCGCTTATAATTACTAAACATTATTTCTTACCAACGATGCTTTGAGTTCTAGTCGGTCCGAAAAGGTCCATGTGAAGAAGCTGGAAGACGCGGTTAGTGAAAACATGATTTATGGTTCTAAATGAACTTCCGACCTATTTTCCTAAGTTACATGGAGTACATAGCTCAGACTTCTAGTACACCATTTTAGGGAGACTGTGACTAGCTTCTTGGAAGACCGTTTGGCAATTTGTTTCATACTAATGTGTCCTAACTTGTGATGCCAAAGATTTGCTTCATCTTGAATTAAGATTAGATATTGAGAACTCTATGAATTTATGTCTAGAGGGCAATGTTGCCAAGTCTTCAACCGGAAAAGGTTTGAGAGAAGTCTTGACTGACTATAGAACAAATATTTTCTTGGAAGTTGATTCTAAACCCTGCATCACATAGTTGGCTTATGCTCAGAATGTTGTAGTTTAAACATTTTACCAGAGAAACATCGTTGATGATCAAGCTGCCAATCCTCACTATACCATATCCAAAAAATTGTTCTTTGTTGTTTCCATCAAAAGAAACATTTCCTCCTTTTTGTTTTTTCTAATTTTATGAAACTATTTGAATCTCCTGTCATATGTCTGAAATAACCACTGTTCAAGTACCATTTGCTTTTTATTTTAATAATAACCTATAGTCAAAAGGAAATCTCAAGCCTTCTTTAATACCCAAATTTTCTTGGGTCTTGAAGAGTTAGTTGTAAAGATAGTTTTTGCCCAATCCTTCTTAACAAGTCTCCAAACTTTAAGATATTTATTTTCAAAATGTTCTAAGTCTCCACACTTAAAACATTCAAGAGCACTTTGATCAACAGGTTTTATGAAAAACTCTTTGAAAATGGTTTTTGTAAGCAAGTATAGGAGATCTTTGTCTAAGTTTCTCCTTGACCTTAGGAAAATCAATCAAAAGATCACTTACTCCATCTGTACCCAAACTAGATTTGTTATAATGAGGAATTTGAGCAAAGAGAATTTGTTCTAAAGTTTTCGAGCCTTTTAAGAATTTTGTAGTAATGTCTGAAATTTCCTTTTTCAAAATTTCATTTTCTATTGAAAAAGAATCACATCTTTCCTTTAAGTCTTCAAAGTTATTTTTCAAACTCCCAAACTTTTCTTTCCAAAAAGTATCATGTTATCTGAGTTTAGAATTTTCCTTCTTTAATTCGGAGATTCTTTAAAGAGAAGATTTGAGGTTTAAACAAAGCTTGTCTATGTATTTAGACACTTTAATAGGGATTTCAAAATGGCTTACCTCGATTTACTTATCGGACTAAGAATCTGTATTTGAATCAAAATATGATTCTGAATATGAGTTTGATGAGCCATCATATAGATATTTACAAATTTCTCGTCACTTTCCTCACACTCCGTGTCGCTCCAGGTTTTTGTTTTAATGCTTTCTTGTACTTTTCATACTTACCTTTCTTCTTTTTTAGCAAAGGACAGTTTCTCTTGATGTGTCCTTTCTTCTTACACTCAAAACATATCACATCCTTACTAGGTTATCATCCTCCATTGATTTTTTTGGAAGTTTTTCTTGTTCCGCTTTTTCCAATTGAATTTTCTTCCCTTCCTATTCAATTTCCTGAATTTCTTGATCAACAGAGCAAGTTCCTTATCGTCCATGTCATCGTTTGAGTCTGTATCATCAAAATCAACATTAGACTTAAGTATAATTGATTTATTACCTTTTGGATCCTCTTTGTCATTGATATATTCCACTTTATAGGATTGAAGAGTGCCAATAAATTCATAAATAGAAAGTGGCATAATTCTCTATGTCTCTCATATTGAGGTCTTAACATGATTCCAATCATTTGATAGTCCTCATAGAAGTTTGTTGACATTCATTAGGCCAAAAATTGACTAACTTGGATATGCCAAACCATTTACAATTTCTATAAAATGACTGAACATATCTCCAATAGATTCTCCAGGTTTTATCTTGAAGAATTCATATTAGCCAAGCACAATATTTACTTTTGTCTCCTTTATACAATATGTTCCTTTATAAGTGACATGAAGTTTATCCCAAATTTCTTCAACTGTTTCATATGAAGAAATTCTATTATATTCAACAAAGGATAAAGCACAATATAAGGAATAGATCGCCTTTACGTTAAGAGCTTGTTTCTTGGTGATTTTTGCTTGATCGATTTCTTCGGCATCCTTGTCTAAGGCTTTCTTTCCCTTGTCGGATGCGGAAGCAACCTTTGGATTAATTCCATTTTCCATAACATCTCACTCCAGAAGATCTCTAGATCTTAGAAATACCTTCATTTTTGTTTTTTCATACATTATATTCTTTTTCCATCAAAATAAGGTGGCCTGATATTGTTCTACCCTTGCACAAGTTCTGGTGCTAAGATATTAACCATAGAAGATCTTTAGCTTAGAAGTAAATACATTTCAAAAGATGAGCACAAGACTCTAATACTAATTGATAAAGCTAGTAAGAATACCTAGAGGAGGGTGAATAGGTGTCTAAAAGAAATTTTAACAACCGATTTCGGAATAAAGTAAGTATCAAGTAAAGTTTGGATAAGAAACATAATCAATTTCGAGAAACACCAGATCTCTGGTAGATATTCAGACTTTCATGATAACCTATAATAGTGCAACAAACTTAAGTAAAGGAGTTAAGAGAAGAGAAGATTCCACACGAAATTTATAGTGGTTCAATTATAGTTTAAGCCTATATCCACTTTCCCACGCTAACAGCCTTTTGACTGGAATTCACTATAGAGTCAACAAACAAATACAATTTATGAGTGCAAACACTAAGTGAAAGATCCCTTTAACTCACTAAGTTACTCTTTTTGTGATTTTTTCTCTTGAACAGGATTTGTAAAGTGCACCAAAGAAAACAAGTAGTCAGGAAAAGTTTCAAACTTTGGAATTCTAATTTTCACATCCCACTATTCAAATAGACTTAATGACCTCCTTAAATATTCCTCCATGCCACACTAGCCGTTGACATTTTCCGGAGGAATTTCTTTCAATCAATCCGTTGGACATAATCAATTAAAGTGATCTTGTAACCGTTTGAAAGTAGAGATGGAAAATCCACTAATTCTAGCCACTTATATAATCAGAATCTTGGTTTTCATAAGTAAATACTTCCCAAAAAGTCCGTCAATTTGTAATTGATTCCATCAATGAATTTATAAAAGATAAGTGAAATTCTTCACCAGAGAACTAGATGTTGTAGAATAAATTCCTAATAAGTTTATTCTGAATTCTTGTCACAAAATCGATAAATCTGAATCTAATTTCTTCCCCGTTCTGGACACGATCTCAGTCTGGATTTTGTCAAAGTGGGGAATACTTCTGGGAATGAATAGACTTTGGCAAAAGTCTTCGATATAACCTTTGGAGCAACTTTAAATACATTCGGTTCTTCAAAATAAGAGTAAGAACTATAAAATTTTGTCAACTTTAAAACTTGGTAGGAGTTTTCTCAATAGAATCGGACCGCTCAGATACTAGTTCCACTTTTAGGAATTGAGAATTAGACTAACACTCTTGGGAACCGAACCCAACCGGTTGGTTCGGTTTGGTTCGAGTAGTTTCCGATTTGAGTGGTCTCTTTTACACACCCTTTGTTTGAGAGGATTTTATTTAATTTGAGAAGAAATGGTGGCGCAATAGAAAACTAAATTCCCATTAATTGATCTTGCTCCCGTTATCGTTCCCATGACAAATTTTACTCTAACGCTAATTCCAACGCTTGATTGATGACATGTCGCCCACCCGATGGCGCGGATTAACAAGTTCACGCTCATTGCTACTGAAGATTCCATCAAATGCGCAATCGATACATCCACTCTCAAATCATGCCCAAAGTCGCCACGCTACTTTAGTAGTGTTATTCCTATTTCAACTTCTTTTTCACTTTCATCTTTATGAGAAAAACAAGGAAAATAAATGTCAAACACACTAAGATCATTTTATAATTCGGTATAACAAGTCATGTGGTATATTGTTCTTAACAGTTGAATATGACTTATCGTCCACTTATAGTCTGCACGTGGCTTTAACATATAAATATCAATAAATAACATAACACTGTCTAATAGAAAACACTTTTAAAGGTTCCATATAATGATGGGACTTGTTTCGTCAATTAAACAAAGTGCTTTTCCTCCATCATATCCTAATTAATTTCATTAAACAGTGATGGATTTGTTTAGTCTATTAATACCTCGTCAATTACGTGAGGATTAACAAGTCCATGGAGACAAAAGACGCACCATTCTGTCAAATGACTAATCAATATATACACTCTCCATATGCCCAGCCGCCACGCTATTCTAATAGCTATTCTCTATTAAATAGTATTTCACATTCATCTCCCCGATTTTGGTTCAAGATAAGTCGCCCAACAGATAATGCGGATTAAGAGGCTCATACTCATGTCCACCAACATTCTGTCAAATGCATAACCAATATATATACACTGTCCAATTTTGCCCAGTCGCACGCTATTTTATGGCTATTGAATAGTATTTCGTAGTCCATACTCACGTCCCCAATTTTAGTTTGGACTCACAATCATGAGGTTTTGGACGCCAATTACATATAGGCTTAGCCAGGAATAGTTTTTGTAATTGGTGGACCCATGGGATGCTTTTAATTTACATGTGGCTCTTGACTAGTCAATGCTCCGATCCACTGCTAAAGAGACTAGTGCAGCATTCAGTTTGTGTTTCTTGAATTAGATAGAAATGTTGATTGATTGAGTTTGTGGATTTTAATGTGTTAAGTATTTGTAAATTTTATATCATATTCTATACATAAATCGGATCGATGTGTTAATATGCATTCATCATGTGTGAAATGGAATAGCAAGTATGAACTTGGTAGGAGTAAGCACGGAGCGAGAGGGCTAGCTTCAATGCCTTTCTGGCTCTAAGCCAGTTTAGGCCTAGCCTGATTTTGGGCCTAAAAAATTACTTTGTTTTATATATTGATTTCATTGAAGTGCTTTAAGTACAAACAATGTACTTTCTACTATTTCTTTTTATATTTTTAGTTAATATATATTTTAAATTTTAACATAATTGTTCGGGCCAATCCGGGCAAGAGATGTTAAGGCTTGAGATGGACATTGAAATCACGGCATGGCATGGACCTATTCGAGCCCGCAAATTTAGGGTAGCCTAGTGCAGGTGAACTCAAGCTTTCAGTTTTTGGAGCTCACCCATAAAACTAAGTGCCATGTGTAACAAAGTGTTACCCTATGGGTGCCACCTCTTGAACCTTGCAAGGGTAAAGTGCTACATGGTGGGAACCACATCTTGAACCTATGAGGGTTAGCTCTAGAATCTTCTATGTGCAACCACCTGGGTATATCGGTGGGATTGACTCTATGGTATGTTTGATGTACTATTATAGCACTTTTAATCCCTAGAAGAGATGATCAATTACTTGTTTGTGATTTACTTATGTAATATTGAGGCCAACTCACTAACAAATTTGCTGCCTGGAACTATAATATCCTAATATTTTGACACCCGGTGATATGTCAATGTCCATTCAAGATATTATTCAATTGTGATAAAAGGAATATATCTATTGGGATTTGGCACGAGAAGGATTATTTTCGGGGTTGCACCATGTACATATGATATTTAGTGAACATTTGGAAAGTATCTCATATTTACATAAATTACATAATTGCTGAAGAAATAAAAGTGCATTTATAAATTAAATGATTTACAACAATTTTATATGGTTTATTTGATTCCCAAAAATTGGCTGACCAAGAGCCATGTATGAAAATATATTAGTCCATCATATCTTTGATTCCTAGAGAGTGGACACTATGTGTGGATGAAGTTTTGAGGGAAGTATAATTAATTTCAGAGTGTCTAAGTGGCTTTTCATGAGATGTAGCCTGTCACGCCTCGAACCTCGAGCGCGCGCACATCCCTCGGTGGTTGATGAAATTTGCGATGTCTAGGACGCGTCGCTAACCCAATCGATAAAGCACATGCGGAAACATATAATAATCTTTGGGCTAAGTACACTAATGGTGTCATAAGTTGTGTACGACGCTCACTTTGATGCCAAAAGTTTCCGCCAGATCACTTAAGTGCCAAATCGGAGAAAAAACGATCACTTTGGTGCCGCCGGCGAGAAATTCTGGCCAAAATAATTACGTGGCTTTATATTTTAAAAAAAATTCGATAAATCATTTAAACGACGTCGTTTTCTGTCCTACTTAAGAAAACGACGTCATTTTGCCGTCCTATGTGGATGGCTTAGGAAAAATGACGTCGTATAGCTCATTTGTGATTGAAATTAGGGGTTTTTTTTTTTGTTCATCCTTGCCGACCTAGCTTGCTCGGCCACCGTCCCTTGGCCACCGTGCTCAGCCACCGTCACTCGGCCACCATGCTCGACCACCGTCCCTTGGCCACCGTGCTCGGCCACTGTCACTCAGCCACCATGCTCGGCCATCGTTGCTCGGCCACTGTGCTCGGCCACCGTCGCTCGGCCACCGTGCTCGGTCACCATCGCTCAGCCAAGAAGTGATGGGAAAATAGGAGGCGAGGGCGGAGGAGGAGGAGGAAGAAGGGGGATTGAAGGTATAGAGAGAGAGAGAAGACGAGGAGTGCGAGGGAAACAAGAAGGGCACAGATGGAGATGGTGGAGTGGGCTCTGTTCAAAGAGTGGCTAGTGCTGATGTTGTTCTTCAAGGAAGAAGACGCCGCACCATGGCTTCTCTCTCTCTCTTTGTTGGTGTTGTTCTTCAGGGAAGAAGACGACATCACCATGGCTTCTCTCTCTCTCTGCTGGTGTTGTTCTTCGAAGAAAAAGACGATGACGCCATGGCTTCTCTCTCTCTTTGCTGGTGTTGTTCTTCGGGGAAGAAGACAACGCCACCACCATGGCCTCTCTCTCTCTCTCTCTCTCTCTCTCTCTCTCTCTCTCTCTCTCTCTCTCTCTCTCTCTCTCTCTCGATTTGGGGATTTAGGGTTTCGACTTGGGGTTTAAGATGCCAAACAACGTCGTTTGGTGGTTTACATGCTGACTGGACTCTCCGGCAAGCCACATCAGTATAAGAAATTAATAAAAAAAGGCCACGTCAGATTTCCGGCAGTTCAGATCGACGTTGGCACCAATATGAGCGCTTTTCAAATTTTTTGGCACTTAAGTGATCCGACGGAAACTTTTGGCACCAAAGTGAGCGCCGTACACAACTTATGGCACCATTAGTGTACTTATCCCAATAATCCTCAAACAATACTCAACATGGGATAGAAAAGCAGGACAACAAAATCACAAAAGCCACTTTTATAAACACACTGAATTTATAAACAAAAGTCTAAACCAAAAAGAGGCTACTCTACCCCAGACCCTATCTACTTGGGATCTTGGTCTATCACGTCATCACTAGGGGCATTGAGATCCTCAACATACTCACCATCGACAACAAACTCATCAAAGCCATCCAGGGGGCCCTCCCGAACACCATTGGGCCTGTGGCGAAACCACGCCTTAAATCTATGAGGGACCAATTGAGGTAGGCCCTCATTGACCCAAATAGTAGTGACCATAAGCTCATGGGTCCAGTCGGGATTCCCGTGGATAGGGAGTACAGTGCACTCTTCCTCGGCATCTCGTGGCCACTCAAAACGGACGGGTCGCACCTCCATCTACGGACCTAAAAAGATAAGTCCACGACGGGGTGAGATAACATCTTAGAAGTCTACACCCTAAACCCCGATTAGGAATGAAATACGCCTAGAGGTAGTCTAACCACACATCACAGAAGACTTACCTCGCCTCAGTTCCTTCTTGCACGTCAATATAGTTCATATCACATATAATTACATTAAAAGCACTCATCAAGCGGGACGTCTCAACTTATATCACAAACAATTACAAGGGTCCCAATTATAAGGCCAAATCGTTATGACACGTCACATTCCGTGCCATACAATTTTTTCCCATAATTAGGCGCGTCAATTTCAATTAATCATGCGTCCCAATTGATTACGACTCAACAGCCATGACCGACTCAACAGTCAGCGGTCTTCCAGCGTAGCTAGGCGTCGTCTCGCACCATCTAGCACGGCAACGTCTACATCTAGATGGCATTCCATATAGGAGCATCGGCTTAGCCTCCACTACGACCGGCATCTGTTGACTTGGGGCATTCTCGAAGGAGCATCGTCTGGCCCCAAAGGCTCATGACGGGTTCTCATATCATTCATGCACTCATCCAATCTCGGCCAAGACATCATGCCTTGCACTCAAATGTCCCAATTAAAATAATGTACTTGGCTCATTTTCTTCATATTAAAACATATGGTAAAATAATCGTATGTGGGTACACAATAAGTTTGAACCAGAAAAATTGATATCATTTCTTTTAAAATCCCACTATTTAATATAGTACTTAAAAATATTTTTTCGGTGTCAAAACCCAACACCCGGTATTTTCTAATTAAATACCAAAATTTCACAATTTTGAAATACATACTCAAAATTAACAATCATTACTCAATTGCACAATTTAACCACAAATGCATAAAGTAAGCACACCACTGCAATCGGCACGAAATTCTGGCTACGGACTATCTCGGTATAATTTTCGAAAAATATCAAGTAATTAAATAAATTGCAAAAATAATTAAATAAATGCAATTTAATTAGATAAGTGCATACTTAGGCCTAAAACACTAATTTAACCACCTAAACGGGCCTAGACAATTAATGCACCTATCTATATAAATAGTACAATCTATTTAGCTCTTAACTAATCTAATCTATCCAACTAACAATCCTAATTAAGCAACTAAATCACTAATTAATCTAAACTAACCACATAAACCATACTTAAGCTAATGAAATTAACTCTTAAGCATCATTAACCTCCTAAACAAGGTTTAGCAAGTAAACTTACCGGATTAGCGAACCGGTGAGTCCACGGTGACGGCAACGCGGAGGCGAGTGGAACACAAGCCTATGATGACACCAAGGGAGGTCCAGATAGGCCCGAAAAAGGCTCACGAAGTCTCAGCTTGGGCTAAGACTCAACTTGTACTTGCTGGCTGGAACGGGCGGCCGAAGGGGAGAAGACTGTGAAAAGGGGCATGGCGGGCGGCTAGGTGGTGACGGCGGGTCCAAGGGGCTTAGGGGCGGCAAACGGCGGCTAGATGACAGTCAATGGCTGCTGGACGGAGGGCTCAACGGCTTGGGACTTTCGGATGGCAACTAGGATGCGAGTAGGGGCAAGCGTGACGGCGAGAGGCTGGCGGGCGGTAGCGACGGCGCTCGATGGGCGGCGGGGCGGTCGACGAACTAATTGGTTCTTGGCTGGCTTTCTCTAGTTCTTTGAGCTCTCAACTACAACAACAATGGGGAAAGCAAGGCCAAGGAAGAAGAAGAGGGCTGCAGCTTGAAGGGGGACCACCAATGGTCTCCAAAGTCTTCACAAAATATCCCATTCACTCATCACTTGGCCCCCACCAGCTGCTACCTCATCCTCAGCCAATTTCCCACACCAAGCTTCCTCCACAAGCCTTCCAAGTGATTCAAAATATTGCAGCCCCATGGACCTACGAATTTTGTAACATTTCCCCTCCAATTTCATTCAATTCCAACTCAAATCAACCCAATTTGGTGCCCATAAATTCCAACTAAGGCAACCACATTAAATCCATGATTTTCCTCACCAATGAATCCAATTTGAATGCCAAAAAATCCACCCAAAAATGGTCTTCTAAATTTCCCGGTCCAAAAACGTCCAATCTTGAATTTTCGCCAAAAACTCGGGTTTGCAGAAAAATCTTCAAAGGATGATTCGACGTTCCTAAAATAAATTGTGACATGACAGAAATCGGGTTCAATTTTGCAATTAATTTCAACCGAACACGATTTTAGTGTGACCTAACCTACCAGGTAGCTTTTTTGAACTTTTAGCACATTTGACCCGTGGTCGATTATTTTCGAGCCACATTGTGCATCTTCGACTCATTGGTGACTTTTAGTAGTTGTGAAAATCTCGAGATTTCAAATACGGGCACAGGAAACATAAATGATAGAAAAATTAGTTTAGTGTCATTCGACGAGAATTTTACAATTAGGTGGAATCACCCACACTTTAATCACATAACTTAGTCGAATCAACATATCTCCGATCTTTGGTCAATTTTGACAGTGCCGTATTGACACTTACAGATTAGCACGGTCGAGCAGTCGATTTCTGGTCAAATTCTCAAGTCTATTACGTTTAGATTCCTTAACGGCTTCACCTGATCAATTAGTTATCTAGTGAGTGATCAGCTTAAAAAAAAAAAAAAAGACTATAGGCTCATCGATGAAAAGCCTAACTCATTCAATCGAAAACAGAATCAGAAAATCAGGATGTCACATAACTGCAGTCTAGATTTTCCACATTAGAAATTGGACAAATTGTAAGTGAATTTTCTTGATTTTAATTAGGATTGATCCTTGATAAGTTTCGAATAAGTAATGGGGTTATTCTCATATGTTTTCTCAACAAAACACTAGTTTGAATGCCTAAATTAGTATAACGGACATAGAGATTGTGATATTAAATATGTTCTTGAAGTAATAGATATAAAGCTAGCGTGTTCTGAATAAAATGAAATGGTTGAATCCTAACATGATTTCGATGTTATTGAATCTTAACTTTAGTTTATAATTTAGAAAGGGGGAATGGATGAACCCTAATTGTAAGATTTATAGCTTAGCTCAATATTATGATTGATTAAATACATTGTATTAGCCTTAAATTGCTATGGGAAGGTTATTGATTATTTGCCTAAGATTATACATGTTGAGTTCAGACTTGAGTAGTTCCTTAAATTGCTCCATCTGGGTTTCATGTAGATCTTAGTATCCCTGGACGTAAAAAAACATAGAGGGTAGAGTTAGGTATGAGGTTTGATAAACATGCCACACCAAATTGAGGGGTTAGGTCATGCGGGTATCAACATATTAAAATAAGGAATGCAGTTTTGTTGATCCACCAATAGTATATTTGTTGAGAAGGTGAGGCGGCCCTCAATGGGTGTCACAAAACTCCACTTCTTGACAAAGAACCCTGTACAAACCCCAGTTGAATTCAAATTTAAAACGAAAAACAAAAGATAGTATATCTAAAGTAATCTTTATATTTGACAAATAATATAAATAAGGATAAAGATAAAAATACCTTGGATTGGCCTGTGCCTCAATGGTTGATTTGAATTGGGATCAAACTTCAGTTGACGTCCGATTAGCTGAACGGGACGGGATAGATTTTGAGTTCATCAGTGACGTGTCCGGGCAGCCTTACATTCTCCAAACCAACGTATTTGCTGAGTAGTTCGACAGCCACGAAGAGCGGATTTACCTTCGGGTTGATGAATTAGTGAAAAATCAAATCATGCGTAAAATAATGGATGGAAACCTCTTTGCAGTTTCTTTATGGATTTGATCCCGATTTAGACGGGCCGAAACCACGCAGACAAAGTGGTGGCGTTCCCTAGGTGGCAAGAGATTGGTGTCAAAGCCACCCTATGGGATGGCGACATCTGGGGGGACACGGGGTTAGCGTGACATGGTTGATTGGTCGATGGGCCCTTCGTGGTCTCGTTCGGGGACTACAAGATCAACGCCAGCGTCTGGAAGGGCATTCCGAGGTTTTGCCCCCACAATCTGATGGAAAAACGAGGAGGTGTTTCAAATGGGTCAGGAGATATCACATGTCATATGACCATTGCCAGGACAATGCAAGCTTCCAAAACAACCTGCCCAAGGAGTGCCCTCTTCCCAAATACTAAACTAACTTATCCACAACAAATCATCTCCAATTCTTTCACCTCATTTTCTTCCTTCCTTCCTCATTGATTCAATTCATGCCGCCAACATATTTATGAAACTGGTTTGGTGGAGCATATAGTGTGTAGTTGTCGACCTAAGGTTTTTGACATATACGTGATCTTTTAAGTTTGATGTTATATAAATCAACGATTCCTAGTGTACGATTGATGGATAATTCTTTTGTTATATTTTCGACAGTACAAATGATTTCTCTTTTTAAAGTTAATCAGCTTCGGTTGGAATATGCTAATCTTAATTAGGCTCGATATGTTGGGTGAGCTATGCTTAAACTTGCCGACAACTCAAATTGTACTGGAAGAAACATGATGGGCGAGCAAGAGCTAACCGGGCCTGCCAATTGGGCCAACATTATGGCCCAGTCCAGCCCATCATATGTAGGCTGGGTGGGCCTAGATCTTGCCTTAGAGCAAAAGGCCTGTGTCCAGGATTCAAGATCCTACCCAACAAAAAAGAAAAAGAAAAATTTAGATCCTAAGTAGGGGAACCTCACACATGGTAATGAAGCTAGATTTTGGGGTCTCCATGGTAATGAAGCTAAATTTTGACACGTCTATGCAGCAAGTTAATACTTCTGGTATGAAGAAATTGAAGAATAAAGGGGTATGTAGAGTTAGTACATCAATTGAGGAAGAACGGCAATTCGAGCATGACTCAAGCTCGTTTTCATGGTGAATTGCTTGTCAAAATCGCTTGATATGGGCGTGGGTTGCTGAGTTGTATCGTGAAGAACTAAACTCAAAGGGTGCATTTGGTTTAGCATTCCCAAGGGGCTTCAGCCTCCAAAGCCTCTTGAGAAATGTTGGACTGTTTAGCAACCATTTTAAAGTAATTTTCAAGTAAAAGTCAGCATTTAGCTAAATGCTGAAACTTTTTTTTTTCCAAGACTATTCTCACTAATTCTTCAAATTTCTGATTTTCCCTCATTATTATTTTTTTTTAAAATGCCAAAATAATGCTAAAAAAATCAAATATATATAAATGCTAAAAAAATTAAATATATTTTGGTTTTTTTAATTATTTATATATTTAATTTTTTTAGCATATATATTTAATTTTTTAAAAAATTTTATTGTCAAAACTTATATTTAAAAAGTTGCATACATTATTTTTTTTTTCAATTTTAAACAAGTAAAAGTTAAAAAATTCCGACAAAGGGTTTGGTCTTTTTTTTAAAAAATTATATATATGTGTATTTGATTTCTTAGCATTATTTTCAAATTTATATTTAAAAAGTCGCATACATTATTTTTTTCAAATCTTAAAAAATTAAAATTAAAAAATTTCAACAAAGGATTTTGTCTTTTTTTTAAAAATATATATGTATTTGAGTTTTTTAGCATTATTGTCAAAATTTATATCTAAAAAGTTGCATACGTTATTTTCTTTAATTCTAACAATTAAAAATTTAAAAATTCTGATGAAGGGTTTGGTCTTTTAAAAAAAAAAATAAATAAATATATATGTATGTATGTATTTGATTATTTAGCATTATTTTCTAATTTATATTTAAAAAGTTGCATACATTATTTTTTCAAATTTAAACAAATAAAAATTAAAAAATTTCAACGAAGGATTTGGTCTTTTTAAAAAAATTATATATATATATATATATATATATATATGTATTTGATTTTTTTAGCATTATTGTGAAAATTTATATTTAAAAAGTTGCATACATCATTTTTTTCAATTTTAAACAAATAAAATTTAAAAAAAACTAACCAAATGGCATTTTTTTTTATTGTGACCCAGGGAACCGTTCGTACGCCGTTTCGCGGCGGAGAGTAAACCCTGGGGTGAACTGGGCCACCACCACAGACCCAACACACAGGTAAATCGCGCATTTTTGCATTGAAGCAACGCGGACACGGAGTCTCGAACTCTTCCCCCTACGGATGGAGTACCAAGCCTTAACCACGCGGCCACCGCGGGTGGTGGTAACCAAATGGCATTTCTCTCAAAGTTACTTCACAAAGCATAGTTTACCAAACGGTCTTTGCATTTACCTAAAGTCATTTAGGCTAAATTGTTTTGCATTTTCCCAATGGGCTTTCAAAATACTGAACCAAACGCACCCAAATTCCTCCTTCAGAAGCTAAGTTAAAACGATGGTAAGTGCTTTTTAAGTATTTATGCATTGATATAGGTCCAAGACATTCATAGAAATAACATGAGTGCCAGTATTTTTGAAATCTTAAGCGACGAAATTTATATACTTAACATGGATAAAAACATGTGAAAATACCAACATATGCGGATAAAATATTTACATACAGGTATGCCTAAACAAAACTAGGACTTTGTAACTTGTTACAGAAGAAATCAAAACTTCCAGTGTAAAGAGAAAATTAATCAAAACTTCTAGTGCAGAGAGAATAATTTTCTCTTCGAAATAGGAAGTAAAATTTACTTCCACCTCGACGAGCTTCGTCGGTCAAATAATCACAATTGGCCTGTATGCGGATGAAGTGGCTCGCTGGTGACTAATGTTAGGTCATGCCGTCCCAACTTTGACCCTAAATAAATAAGAAAATAAGAAAATAAATTGATCAAGATTTTCTTATCTACGTATACTAGACAAAAAAATACAATGTTGTCAATTATTTTCCATTAAGCAATAACATTAAAACAGATTGAATATAATGTTAATATAGGAAGGACGAAGTGAGTGATTGTTGCTTTTTTAACATGCGCAGTTCTACTGATGAATGTTAGAACCAATATTTGCCAATGAAATGAATAAAATTTGTCATCATCCATCGGGAATTATTAGCAGGCTTGGACTTGAACTTTTTTTTTGTTTTTCTATTCTCCCGATGAAAGTATCGGGCTTGTATTACATTGTCCCAACAAGCAAGTTTTCTAGAGCTTTCGCAATACTTTCCCAAATTATAGGTTAATCATTTCATCCACTTAGTCATATACAACAACTTCGTATCGATTCCGATGATTGACTCCACAGACATAAAACTTGTAAATCAGATTTCATTGACTGCAAATTTGGGCGCGTTCTTCCGTCTTAATTTTTAAAACATCATAATTTGAGATGACATGAAAATTCATTTAGGTGGTTATATCCAAGCACATGAAACCCTCAGGGAAGAATTTTCCAATTGTGACGAGTCAACGACCTTTCTAGAGTACTAGGCTGCTATATGGATTGAAATAGAATACGAAGTTAGGCAATTTTGACTGGTACTTATCGACACCAAGTTGATTAATTAGAGATCATTTACTTACTTGGTCAACTGAAGGAGTTCAATTCATCAATACATAAAATTTATCGACGAATATACCATTAAGTCCATATTATTAAATAATATTGGTCCATATCTCAATGTTTTTTGCCATGAATGATCAGCTTATAGACGGGAACGTATCGTTATGTGGCCAAGACGGCCATTGCTATGTACTACATACAATCAAAAGAAACACCAAAAATAATTAACTCAAGAGTAAAATGCGCAATAGAGATCATGCTTAGCTTCTCTTTCACAGTGTGATGAGGCTTCAAAGGGATAGTGATGTGCTTGAGAGCATGGAGCTGAGGAGGTTAGACAGATGATCGAAATTTCTCTCACTTGAAAAAAAAAGAAATTGCAAAATAACAAAAGAAAAAATAAATAAATACTGAAAGAGGTTAACTTTATATTCAGTAAAGAGATTGACATGCATCATTCATATGATGTTTTTTAATTTTGGTGCATCAAAAGCACTAGCCTCATCATAATGAGGCATTAATTTGACATAATAGTTCATCATCCGACATACAACTTTTTGTAATTCAATAAGGCTTCTGGCCAACAACATTCCCAGGAGGATCATAGTTACATGTGACCAAAGTACCGCCCGTCGCGCATTGGGCCTTTGCGCATCCAAGCCGAACAGAGTTGCGCCACACCACCTGAGTGTAATGCCCACACATCTTTCCCGGTGCACATGAATTGGAATTGTAGTCGTAGTCAGGCTTTTCTCCGACCCACATGTTCACCGCTCCGGTGCCAGTAAGATCGGGGGAAGCCCACGCAAGGTTCTCCCCATAGGGTCCGCCTGAATGAACGAGTTGCGTGCAGTCGCTGGCATGCTTGTTGGCGTAATCCCTGGCATAGCCAGCGACGGTTTCGTCCCACGCCATCGGGCCCACACCAACCTGAGAGCGAGCCGCATTGTGGGCCGCGACATAGTCTTGGGGCGAGTCTTGGGCGATGGACAGAGGGATCAATGCTAGGGTTAACGCGACGAGAAAAATAAGAAGCAGAGGGATTGTCATACGGGAACTCATATTGTGAGAGAACAAAAGAAATTTGGCGAAGGAAGGATCTCTGTTGATTGATGAAGAGAAAAGCAAAAGCTAAAAGAGTATTTATAGGGTGATTATGTGGAAAAATCTGAGCATTGAAAAGTCGAATGTTCAAACTAGGCCGCCATGCCTAGAGTTGCCGGTCAAATTGATTCATGAAGGAGTGTCGCCTTCATGTGATTATTTTCTCTCTTTCCACATGAAATTTTTTACGTATGTTGTCTCTTGGGTAAATCTTTACTCTTGATTGTTTTCTTTTGGCATTTTTCACGAAATTGGTTTCGAGTCCAAGTCTATCACGAGTCACGCAATAAAGGCCGAAACATCAGGCTCAACTAGTCAAGCTGACGCATTCTTGACTTTTCTAACTCATGTTTGCATGTGAGCGAGTTTGGAAAATATTGAATACGCGAGTGTGATGATTATTTTGGGTTATTATTAGAAATTTCATGATAACTTCCGAAGATATTATATGCTTTGACGAAGCAATAGTGAGTAATTGAAATTGGGGTGCAAAGTTATTGAGGCTAGAGAAATGCTAAGTGTACTAAAAATATGCATTAAATCCACTTTATGAACTGATTCATAAAGTTTCCATTGGCCGATTGAACGAAGCCTATAACTTTGTTTTGGGTCCTCACACTTTAATTTCCCGTTGATTTACCTCCAAGTGTGTTATCGCATCATTTAATTAAGAAAATTTTTATATAATTGTAACACTCCTAACACTACTATCTAGTTGAGCTAACCCCTTGTCCTAGGATGGAGGGGATAAAAGGGTAGTCCCGATACCCAAGTCAGTTATGGTCCCATCTCTCCTTAGAGTTGGCAGTTGCAATACTGCAAACCACTCATTCACATGAACTCTATACAATAATATATAGAGAGAGAGGTTTAAATATGAGTATTACATATAATTAGTGTAATTCAAGAAAACGGCACTTCAAGATCTGCACAAGTAAGATAAAGAACACATATAATCAAGTAAAGAGATTTGTTCACCTAATTTGGAATTTATTGTTATTCTCCTCTATTGCCCTCTGTATCACTAGGTCAATGAGACTGTTCATCACCCTTAATATTTTGCAAACGCTCCTTATGTGAGGATACTAATGATTTAGGGTTAGAGGATAAACTTGAATACTATTTATATAGTTTTAAGCCACAGGCCATCTCATTACGGGTCATGCTTTACTCAGCCCACATTATTTAGCCTCATATTAAACTAACTAAGAAATCTTATATCTCATGTTATTAGATCAATTCCTCAAAACAATAAATTATAATATTAATTAATATTAGCCCATATTAGAAAATTTCTTACAATTAGACCTAATTCCTGAGTAGGCTCAGTTTGAACTTCTAGGGGCCTTGCCCAAGCCCAAACAAGTAGGTTTTATTGATGTGCATGCAGGTTGCCAAATCCATGATCAGACCTACACTTTATATAAACTTGGAAAGAGAATATAAATATTAGTGACATAGCTGACATAGACTCGTAATTTACTTTATGATGGTTGAAAAGCTCGATCTACTTGATCATCTCCCCGGTGATTTAGGCATTGACTGAGGATGCATGTGTTTTGTGCATTAGAATGCATCACCACCATTGAAACACTATCTTTTATTTCACCATGAGAATGCATATTGTCCATTTGAAAATATCTTCAAATTACAATAAATGCAATCACTTCGCTTGAACGGAAATGGCCATTCATTCATGTTATCATCACAATTTTTATGTTAGGCATGCATCACACATGAGCGAATAATTAGGTAGTTATGTATAGAAAGAGATGGAGTAGTTATATATGAAATGGGTGAATATAAAATAACAGAAACAAGGGTAACTAATAAATCTAATATTGTGATGGGATAAAGAAATTGGATGATTTTTCTGAAACAGAAGGATATGAGAAAATTAAATTGAATGATAATTTAGGAAATCTATAATTGAGACAAATGGTGTTTTGGTTTATTTATATAGGTATAGATAAGTGTGTATGGATCAGATCAAAAAAGAAAAGGATAGGTATACATATTTTTTGTATAAATCAGAGGCTTGATCGTATTTAGCCGGCTAAAGTGAACTAGCGCAACAACCACCCATTAAAGGTCATAATGTCATAAATTTCGGCTGGTAATTGGCGTTTACCTAAGCGGCCTTGATTATCGTGCGAGTGTACATATAGGTAATAAGCTGACTAAGGAGCTGATGCTCGCACGGTGATTAAAGCCACTTGTGAAAAGTTTTTCTATTTGCTATGTACAAAAATAAGTCTATTCCTGAAATTGTGGGTCTTTGTCCGTTATGCCCTCCAAAATTCGCTCGCCATATATTCCACCACTTGCTTTATAGGGGCACAACCGACGAAGACCCGCAATTTCAGGAATAATATTACAATTCATTGCACAAAAGATTAGATGCAATTCCTCATCTTGGCTTAGCTACTATAGAATAGGCATGAGTGTGTAGATTAAGAACAAGACATTAGTTCTTTGTCTTTGTCTACCAACGAAGCCAGATGTTAGTCCAACATTGTAAGTTACTAGCGTAAATAATTCCATCTTTGAATCACGCATCTAGTGTTTTGACCCATGTCTTATAGATTGTTGAGGTTAGTATTTCATGGATTCCAAACTTACTTATTAAAAATAGTTTCCTCTCTTTATGAAAATAAATAAATAAATAAGGAAAGAAAAAGCATAACGGTATTATGCTAGAATTTAGATTAGCTTTAGGATAGATAGATTCAGATAAAAAATCTGGATCTTATTATGTTCAGTTCTTGGTTCTTGGTGTTTTGGAACTAGGGATTGTTTGGAAACAGAAACTACCTAATCCCCAAGTGATTAAATGCAGAACAGATCGAGTAAAGCAAGTTCAGTTCGGTTTGTAAATTGAATTGGTTCAATTGCTCAATGCATCCAATGAAACGCAAAAAATGAAATATTAGAGGCAGGAGACCTTTAGTTTGTCTATTTGCAAGATTGTCGGGGATCAAAAGCAACGTTTTACATCAAATATGTCCAACGACTTAACTGTCTTATTAAACAAATAGGGTAAATTCGCGGATCAAGCCAATCAAATTTAGGAGTTCAAAAGGTTCAAGAAATATAAATAATCATTAAGAGAAGAAACGGTCTAAACAAGAAAGTTGGGTCTCCTGAGAATATAGAAAAGTCAACGTTTTCCATGAGGTTGGAGATATGGTGGAAAGCCACGATGGGGAGAGCGCCATCCCCGGAGGAATTTCCGCGGTTTGATTTGTCACGTTTTTCTCTCTTTTTTTCTTGGTCAATAGTCTTTTCTTTAGGTATGTCCTTAAACTGTTTCGTCTAAATTCTATAATGGAAAATCTCGAAAGTATTCTCTCCTAAGTGGGAAGAAAAAGATTTCATCTAGAAACTTGGGGGGCCTTGGGAGGTGTAGGTAGATGTCCATCATATCTTCAAAATAGCTATTGCTAGATAGGCAGATATAATAGCCTCTTGTGCCTAGGGTGATAAGGTGGAACTCGAAAAGGTTCTTGATGGGTCAACATATGCTTTGCACAGTGTCTTTCAACCGACTTGTTAGCCCAATAGCCTCGGTTATTTTGTCTTGTCCTTCTTAAACCGTGGAAAATAGTTTGTGATGGGACAATGACAATAATAACGAGACGAGACACATATTTTCTTATCTTTTTTATTTTAAAAATTACGTTGGGATATTGGGTGATTTGTTTCAACTTTTAGTAGTTATTAATTTAGATATTTGATATTCAGTAGTATAGATTTTCTTATTAGTATATCTATATTATGTCTTATAGTTAGAAATTCATTAGGTTTTTTAATACGAGTATAGATTACGTTTCTCTTGTAATTTAGCTTAATACCAAAAAAAAAAAAATGATAAATTTCTCTCTATATGTGTCACGCGTGTATGCTTCACCTGTGCCTTTGCGAGTTACTTGCTCGTGTAGCAAATAGCGAGTTCTTCCACTACGTCGATTGGCATCGGAGTGGAAAGATCATGGGAATACAATGTTTGGAGACAACCATCTCGCAAATGAAGATTCAGAGGTGTAGGATCTTTGACGATAACGTATCTCAATAAGCTATAGAACGATGATAAAATGCGACGATTATTCGGTTGGAAAGCCGAACATGATGACTTCACGGTCCCCGCCTATGGCTTAAAGTGAAAATAGACTCGGGTTGACAAAGTGGCGCGGGTGGGATGTCGAGGCCATGGCTAACCCTTGCGTAAACCGGCTCTGGCAATGGGGTAACCGAAGTTTTGTAATTTAAATTCAAAAGAAAGATTCTGAATTAGAAGATGATTTTTTCTAATGAAAATTATCTTCAAAATAATCAAGACGTGAAGAAGGCGCTGCTGATGACAAGTGGCCACAACAGCCGGAGACGATGGCTAATGGTGAAGAAAGAGATAGGGTTGGTTGAATGAGAAGACTTGACAAATATTACTAGTCAGTGTAATCAGCACACCGAGGAGTGCAACAACATTTGCGCCTAAGTTTCCCTTTTGATCTTGTCCAATTTATGTATTTGTTAACTCTATATCTCTAGTGGTTGTCGATGTTGGCAACATGACCACAATAGAATTTCGTTGGCAATGTCACACAAGTTCGATCAAGCTTGGCTTCCAATTGATAGTGAGCTCTTGCTCGACCATGACATTGAGAGTTGGGCTTGAGCTCATGATCTTGCGATGAGGTTACCTCCCTCTTCGTTCTCTCTAGATTTGATCATGGGCTTACTATTAAGCGCGACATTAATAGTTGGCCTTGAGCTAGTGACCTCATGATGAGGTTGTATTGTAGTGCACAATTGCATAAGCATAGAGAAGATCAATATTTTTATTTTTTATTTTTGGGTGGAGGCTAGGTGGGCAGGCAAGGGCAATGGCCCAGCCATGGTAATTAAACAACACATCGGTCCTATGGTATATAGTGTCAGCGAAAATGAAGAGAACCTTACAAATAAGTAAATTCATCATATTTTTACATGGTTACTTGGTGGAAATAGATAGATTATTGTTGACACCTAAATTTTGGTAATCTATTTAATTATTTATTAATTGCATTGAAAAATTAGGAATTAATTTTTAACCCCTAGCAAAAATATTTTTTATTAAATTGCATAGCATATAGATATTAAGAGCATCTGCATTACCAGAACTAAAATTTATATAAAAAAAATTAAATTAAAATTATTCATCCAAAAAGAAGAAAAATATGGGGAGTGGAGTGGGGCCAAGGGTGGGCCTGCCTTGCCCCTTTTCTTTCTCCCTTCCTTTCCACCCGGGCCAGCCCGCTCCTTGTTTCTCGCCCGGCCCCCATCTCCTTCCTTTCCCCTTTTCCTTTACGCCGCTCTAGAGAACATAGGGTGGAGGAACGGATGGCGCACACGACAGAGGCAGAGGAGACAAGGGCAAGCGTCGTACCGGAGTTGGTGGTGGGGGGAAGACTGGTAGTGACGGCGGGCATGGCGGGACGCCATGCGCGCCGGCTAGAGAGCTTAAAAGGGAGAGAAGTAGAGGGGAATCCTTTTTTTGGGGGGGGGGTGGGTGGGGGTGGAGAAGAGAGAGATCCGAGAAAGAGAGAGCAACGAGTGAGAGTTCAAGCAAGGGAGGAGAGTTGGAGGGAGAGACCACCGGCCAACACCCCTGAATCATGGCTGACGACCCTTTGCCATGCCTCCTTTCCCGCGCCAAAATTCAAGTAAGCCTGACCCTGTTTTGCCCTGTTTTTGGGCATGCCAGACTGGAGCTAGCGGTCGTCTGGCTCACGCAAGCTCCCGCCCACGTCGTCCATGTGTCTTGTCTCTGTGTTCTTGTATGTTGATTTTCATGATTACTGGTGCGATTTGAGCTCGGCCAATTCGCTTTTCTGTCTTTTAGATAGTGCGTCCTAACTGCTCGATGCAATGCTTAAGTTAATCCGCTTTCGTGCTCTTGGTTCGGGGCTGAATCGGCGTTCCCATGTGTTGTTAATCTTATCATTTTGCTGCGATTTCGAGCTTGAAGTTGTTCGGGGGCCGCCCGGGGCTTTGTTCGTGATGGTTTTATGTGATGGGCCTAAGTTGATCCGTCCGCCTATGTTGGGCCTAAAAGCCCAGCCCACAAGATTAAAGCCCATGGATTGAGGGATATGATGAAGGGGTACGTTTCTATTTTAGTGGAAGCATATATAAGGGAGGAAAGAGAGGGAGAACGCACCTTTTGGCATTTGTACGTACGTTCCTCTACCTCTCTCCCTCCAAAAGAAAAACTAAGGCTAAAGGCGACACCGTCTTCCCTTCAAGGCCAATCGACGTCATCGGATCGAACATGATTAGTTTTCTCTTCCTCTTATTGGCATTGGTGTTTAATCTGTGGCTAACAAGGTACGCTCGATTCCATGGTGTGCTTTAGGATCGGTAATACATGTTTTCCCGGGCTTGTCTTACGCATTCGTTTTAGGGGTTCGATTTAGTGTCGAATCCGGTTTTTGGGAATCCGATATTCCCAATATTGGTATCAGAGCCCTAGTTCATGTTTTCCCGACCCCTTTCATGTTTATGAATGATTTTTTTATTGATTTTTCACGAAAATAATCGGCTAACACGGATTGGGGTGAAAAATCCCGACACCCGAGCACTGTTCATCCATTTTTTCGAGTTTCTATAAGTCGAAATCGATTTCTAATGGCATAGGATGAAATAGGTCGTCGAAACGAGTCTATCGATGGGTCGAACGTCGCCAGGAGACGCCGGACGCGCCCATACGCGCGGCCAGAAGCTGCGCCCATGCGCCTGAAGCATTGGCCCAGCCAGCGCGTGCGCCACACGCGCCGATCGGTGAACTGGCACGTCCGCGACGGCGCCGGCCGGTGAACCAGCACGCGTCGGCCGGCGAACTGATGTGTGCTGACGTCACCATGACATCACCTAACGGTCGGTAACCGCTGGGATGACGTCATCGATGACGTCATCGCCGGCGACAATTGGCCGGCCGGCGACCCGACTCGACCCGACCGGCGAACCGACCCGACCCGAGGCGCGACCCAACCCGAGATCCGATCGGTCGCCTGCGCGTGCGAGGCACATGCTGGGTCGGTTCGTTCGACCCGGCCTGACCAACCCGACTGGTTCAACCGATCTTACCGGCTCGTCTAGTCCAACCGGCCTGACCTGCCGCCCATTGACCCGTTGACCCGCTGACCGATAACCATTGACCGTTGACCGTTGACCGACAACCGTTGACCATTGACTGTTGACCCAAAAAAAAAAAAAAAGGATATGTTTCTTGTTCAATTATGTCTATGTGGGTTATATGTAATCCATTGTTTATTATGCATTTGTTGCATGAATCATGGAAAATTGTGTCTATGTGGGTTATATGTAATCCATTTTTAGTTCTGCATTTGTTGCAGGAACTATGATGCCTTATGCATGGATACCTGCAATCCCGAGAACGGACGAAGGAATAGCAAGACTTAAAAGGCTGATAATAGAGTTAGCTAATTATCGGTGGCATGACGGTGATTTAGTATCACATGTGGTCAGGGTCAATCAGATGATACAGGAAATCATCTGGAATGGTTATCTTATGCCGGATTTTGAGAAGGTGCCGACTTTGATGAACACTCTTCCACCTGAATGGCAAGCAGTGTTAGATCGGTTATGGGAGGTTAACGTGGTCCTGGGTTATAGGAGACTAGTGGTAGCTTTTGGAAGATAGTACTATAGGATTGAGTTAACCAAAACTTCAACCCTTAGATTGAGCGCCACATGACGCATAGTGAATGCGCCTTGGAGGCGACATGAAAGCTCTCCAAAAAAATTTTCCATGGTTGGCAAATGTGCCTTCAAATTTCTCAAATATTTTGATGATAGATTAGAAGGGACATTCCCTGTTTATTTCTTAGATTAGTTTGAGATGTTTTTTGGGTGTGAATATCTCTTTCTATATTGATATTTTTTCTTGAATATATTACTTAGTGTAATGGATAGTTGTATTATGTGAAAGCATTATTATTCTATTGAATGTCTTATTTACTTTCTGTTATTGTTGATTGATGTGGGTAGTTCATAGATGTTTTTGTAACTTCATAGAATTTATTTTGCATAAGACAATTATATTAATAATAATTTTGAGTTAGGATTTTTGGAGGATGATTGGAAACATAGTGAGCTTTTGATTTTGAAACCTTATTTGAAATTGTTCATTGATATGATGGATCTGTGCAAAGTGGATGCATAAATGATAGGCATTAATTATTCGTGCATATATGTCTAATGTGTTCGACGATGGTTTCAAAGCAACTAAGAACGTAATTGCCGATATGAACGGCAACAATTGTGAAATATTGAATATGAAGATTCAATATATGTTGGAAAAGCAAGAAGCACTAAAAGCTTTTGATCATGTTATGGAAGATCTTGAGGATACCGTGCGCCACCTTGAGCTAGTAGAGAACTGCCTAATAGCATTTGAGCCAAAAATAGATATTTGCAATGCAGATTCTAGCTCAGAAAGGGTTTTGAGTTCTAAGCGCAAGCGTATTGATTCGTTCAATATGTGGGAATGCAAATGATCAAGTCCTTATTGCAAGAAATCAAGAGTTAACCAACACAAGAAAGGAAAACGTCCTCGAGTGAAGAAAATGTCAAGGGTGAGGTGTTACAATTGTGACAAGAAAGGTCACTATGCTCGCAATTGTTATAAGCCGAAAAAGGTAAACACCTCTTGTACATTTGAGAACTTTGCTTATGTGTCAAGTTCTGTATTATTGGCTGAATCCAATCCTTTGTGGACTGTAGATTCAGGAGCGACAGACTATATAGTGAAGGATAGAGAATCCTTCATGGAATTCCGACGATACCAATTAGAACCAAGTGGATCTATGTAGGAAATAACTATAGAGCTGAAGTTAAAGGAATTGTCACCTGCCAACTGAACATGCGTGGTGGATGCACTTTGTTCCTACATGATGTTCTATATGCTCCGGAGATTGGTCGAAATTTAAGTGTCTATTTTGGTGTTGGTTAAGCCTGGTTTTAATATGAACTTCCGTAATAGCGGTGTAGATTTGTATTTTGATACAAACTACTATGGTTGTGGTCATTTTCTGGATGGTTTTATTGTACTAAATATTGACTGTGGTGATGTCAATATTTGTTATTCCCTTTTCACGTCTTCTACTTCATATGATAATGATGTGAATGTGTGGCATGCTAGACTTGGTCATATTGGCCAACAACGTATGAATAGACTAGCCAAAGAGAACTTGTTGGGTAACACTGAAAAAGTCGATTTGCCCATATGTGAGCATTGCTTAGTAGGGAAAACAACAATGAAACCATTTAGAAAAAGATAAAAGAGCTGAATTTCCTCTGCATTTAATCCATTCTGACGTCTGTGGTCCAATGAATATGAGAGGAAGGCATGGGGCTGTTTATTTTATCACTTTTATAGATGATTATACTCGATTTGGAAATGTCTATTTGATTTCTCATAAATCTGAATCATTAAGTTGTTTCAAAAGGTTTATGAACTTGGTAGAAAATCAATTAGACAAGAAAATAAAAAAGCATTGAGATCCGATCGAGGTCGAGAATATTTATCTGATGAGTTCAGAAAATTATGTGATGAAAAATAAATAGAGAGACAGTTGTCTATTCAATATACTCCTCAACAAAATGGTGTTGCGGAGAGAAGAAACAGAATCCTACTGGAAATGGTTAGGTCCATGATGGCACGTGCTAACTTACCTATAACTTTTTGGAGTGATGCGTTGTTAACTGCTGCCTATATACTTAACCAGTTGCCTTCCAAATCAGTTACTTCCACTCCATATGAGTTATGGACAAGTAGAAAACCGGACTTAAGTTTTCTTAAGTCATGGGGTTGTGCTGCCTATACTCATGAGTCTTCTCACAAGTTTGGGAAATTAGGTCCCAAAGGAAATATGAGTATTTTAATGAGATACTCCGAACACTCGAAATGGTATGTATTCATAGGTGAGCAGGAAAGTGGGAGTATAACTGAATTTGAATCACGGGATGTCACATTCTTAGAGGGTAAATTTCCTTAGAAGGGCGAAATATGGGAAGATTACTCTCTATTTGAAACCTTGAATCAAGATAATGATATTAGTGGAGTTCGTCCAAGTGACAGTAATATGAGAAGTGATGAATTGAACTCAACTTATTCTCAATTACAACCGCATGATGAGACGACATCATCATTATCTAATCTTAGTGAGAGCATAATGGGAAATGATGTGCACAATGTACAATCTCCCATACGGCGAACAAGTCACCAAAGTATTCCCCATCGACGTTTTGACATTGAAGGGAAAACTTTTATGATTGCTCCACAAGATGAGGATGAGCCAAGAAATATTAATGAGGCTCTAAATTGCCCTAGTAAGGAAAAATGGATTCATGCAATGGAAGAGGAAATTGAGTCAATGAAGTCAAACCATGTTTGAGAACTGGTTGATCTTCCAAAAGGACGCAAAACTATTGGGAACAAGTGGGTTCTCAAAATAAAGCATAAAGTTGATGTTTCGATATAAAGGCATAAGGTTCGCCTTGTGGCGAAAGGGTATAATCAACATGAATGAATTGATTATGAAGAAATTTTTTCTCCTATAGTGAGATTTACCTCGATTCGCATTATTCTGGCAATAGTGGCTAGTATGGATCTTGAGTTACATCAAATGGATGTAAAGACTGCTTTCCTCAATGGAGAATTAGAGGAAGAAATATATATGGAACAACCTGCTGGTTTCATAGTGAAAAGTCAAGAAGAAAAGGTCTGTCGACTTTTGAGGTCGATATATGGTCTTAAGCAGTCATCAAGACAATGGTATATATGTTTTTTTATAATGCTATAATGACATATGATTTTACAATGATTGATGAGGATCATTACATATATATCAAAAGATCCAAGGATCAATTTGTGATCATATCATTATATGTTGATGATATACCAATTGCCAGAAGTAATATGGAGTTTGTTAACACCGTCAAGAGTAGGTTATCTTCCAACTTTGAGATGAAAGATATGGGTAAGGCTGCATACATTCTTGGAGTTAAGATTTCAAGAGATCGTTCGAAGAGATCGTTATATCTTTCGCAAGAAACATATATACATAAGGTTCTTGAATGATTTCGTATGCAAGATTATAAACCCATAGACACTTCTATTGCAAAAGGTGAATGATTGAGCCATAGACTGTGTCCAAGGACTCCACAAGAAAAGGAACAAATGAAACATGTTCCTTATGCTAGTGTTATTGGGAGCTTGATGTACGCTATGATGTATATAAAACCTGACATATGTTTTGCAGTTGGAATGGTGAGTAGATACCAATCCAACCCAGGTCAAGCACATTGGAAGGCCGTTAAGAGAATACTGAGGTATCTAAAGGGGATTGCTGATTATACGCTAAGTTATTAAAGAAAAGATCTGCGACTTGAAGGATACTCAGATGCTGATTAGGGAGGAGATTTAGATGAAAGAAAATCTACCTCTAGGTTTGTTTTCTTACCGAATAATGGCACCATATGTTGGAGCAATAAGAAACAAATGTGTATAGCCTTGTCCATGATGGAAGTTGTGTTCGTGGCATTATCAGCAACAGTATAAGAAGATGTTTGGCTTAAGAGATTATTGGAATATTTAGGTGTTATTGGAAGTGCTGCAGATTCATTGTTGGTTAACTGTAATAGCCAAGCAGCAAAAGTGTACACCAAAGATCCAAAATATTATGGCAAGACCAAACATATAGATACCGAGTATAATCTTGTCAAAGATATGATTGCACGAAAAGATGTGAACTTACAGTACATATTATTGCTTGTGGTGAGAAGGAACTTGCAATGGGGAAGATGTAGCAATTCCTCCTTTAACACCTCAACTGCATTATTGTGCTCTCTTTTCCATTGGAGTGGATTCTTCTTCAAGAGCTTTTGCAAGGGGTGCAAAATTTAGAGACTTTTGGGATGAAAGTTCTAAGATAATTGACAATCCTAACAAACTGTTGAACCTGTTTATGAGAAATATTCTGATTAGGAAACCACAAGAGTTCTTGGTCGATGTGTTCATCGAGGTAGTATGTCCATTGGACTCATGTGAGTCCAATTAAGTTTAGATTATGTAAGTACCATGTGGAAATTAACCACCCCAATTGAGAACTAATTGACATGAACCCACTGCATTTCCTCAACATATAAAGTGTCTAGAGATGTAATGTTTTAGTGGGCATAGTGATACAAGTATTTCAAGAGTAATGTCACAGGTACTTTACTAGAAAAATCTTACTAACGGACGAGGCGGCTGTGTGGCTTGTGACATACCATCAAATTGGTGTGAAGTCGGCGACCAAACTGACGATTATTCAAAGGGAAAATAAACATAAATGGGGTAGGATCAATTAGGGATAAGTGTATTGGATGTTCTAAAATTTATCACGAAAGTGCAATTAAGTCTTAAAACTTTCAAATTGTGCAATTGAGTCCTAAGGCTTTTAAAAAGTGCAAGCATGTTCTAAAACTTATGTTTTCCCCTTTTTTACAAATATTATTCCTATTTTGATTCCACACTTAATTGATCACACGGGAATAGCACGCCATTTAATTTAGTAAAGTCTTAGTACCTGTAGTGTTATTCATATTTTAAGGTTTGGTTTGTTTTCACTTTGACCACAGAAACAAGAAAGAGAAGGTCCAACACTAAGACTATTTTATAAATTTGGTATAGTAAGTAATGTGGCATATTATTATTAAATATGGTTTATTGTCCATTTATTGTTTGCAATGTAGCACAATTTAATAATATTTACTTGGTCAATGTGAACACAAAGATCAAATCATTACATGACAAATCAACTAACTTTTTGTATAATAACTTTCTTTTTTTCTCCTTTTCCAAAAGGCCAAGATTTTCCACATAATCTCTTTTTAAATGAAAAAGTCACCCAACAAATATTTCTTTTTCTGGTCGAATGAAATGTGTTTTGGGCATCTTTTCAATCTAGAAATGTTAAAAAAAAAAACTCACTTTTATTACAGCAAATTTTTTTATTTTTAATTTCTTTAATCGTGGTGTGATGCGCGAGTGTCGGGATCTTTATTATTATTGAAACAAAAATCTTTTTTATAGTCCTTGAGTGCGGTGCATCATGCAATTAGTCCAATACTTTTCATGCTCAAGTCGTCAAAGCCCTTGGGAACTTCCTTTGGCCCCTCAAAAGAAATGTACATGAGTCATGTTGAGAAGAGAGATTGCGTCCCGTGCACTTGGATTCAAGAAAATTACAAGTGATTTTTGCATTAAAATATTCTAGTTGATTCGCTAAAGCTCTGGATCATTCTATGAAAAGCAATCTGACCTCTTTGTCACTGTTTAATACGACACACTGTCCATGGTACCAATGAGGGGAAGAGAGACTAGAGAGCCTATTTTTTGGGAAAAAAATTATAGTTTAATATTTTTAGTGGATTTTGTTTCATTTTTTATGAATTAAAAATAGATTAGTTATTATATTTTGGGCTTCAAAAATCATTTTTTATATGTTCATATTTTAACTTACTTATGAGTTTATTCAAGTGTTCGAGTATAATTAAAACATCTTCTACATTAATTATTAATCTTTTGATTATATTTTTAGTTTTAATATATAATTTGACCAGTTCGATCCACATTAGTCCTGAGATCCTGAAGATGCTAAAGCTGAAGGTGCGGATTGGCTTGAAAAAGAATAAGGGGGAATCCTAAATTTCAGCCTGGGCCACTTCAAACCTGAAAAAGTCGGCCGTATGATCTAGGCCAAATTGTTCTTTAGATCTTTTTTTTTCCACCCCTAGAACTAAATGTTATGTAGGACGAAGTCCTACACCTCGGGAGCTATTTCTTGAACCTTGTATAGAGCCAAAGTGCTACATGGTGAAAAGCATGTTGTCAATCCATGGGGCCATCTCTAGATTTGTTGGATTGTCTATATGGAAGGCATCGTCGAATTGCTTCAACGATTGTCAGACAAACTTGAATGGCAACTCCTAATGATGCTTCAGAGCACCGTGTAACTTTAAGAAGAAATTATGGTGGAATAGAAACTAAATTTCTTTTAATTGATCTTGCTCAATTTATCTCTTTCCCCCTTTTGACAATCTCCATTCTAATCCTAATTCCACACTTATTTGATGACATGGGTGCATACCACACTACACACCATTTTACTTAGAAAATTTGAGTAAAGTATTAGCACATGTAGTGGTGTCATTCATATATCAATGCATCGGTAGTTTTCATTTTTACAACCAAAGCAATACAGAGAAATGTCAAAAACACTAAGAATGTCTCATATATTTGGCGTAATAAGTGACGTGGCATATTGTCATTAATTATCAAATATGGCTAATAATTCACTTTCGATCCGCCATGTAGTTTGGTATATTAATACTAATCTATCAAATAGCATTGTCCAATAGGACACTCCTTCAAAAAGTTGAGGGGAGAGAAAGCAATATTAATATTGGTGCCTTGTAGTCTATGAAGTCCATGGCGACAAAGACCAAAGACTAGAGACTAAACAAATTGATGCCTTATATTCGCCGTCAATCACGAGAGGATCCAGTAGGAATGAAACTTTCACATCCTTGACAAAAAGTGGCTCCGTTGATTCTTTATATGAACATGAGACTCATAAAAAATGTAAAGTTATCTTGAAACTCTTCTCTCTTTACACAAAATTCCTTTTACATCTGCCGTGTCTTGGGTTAAAGTTTTCTCCCCTACTTTTGATTATTTCTTTTGGCTTTTCAAAAGAAATTGGTTTAAATTCCAAGTCAATTACAAGTCAAGCACCAAAAGCTGAAACATCAAGCTCAAGTAGTCAAGCTTGATGCAATCTCAACTTTTTAAAATTATGTTTGCATGAAAGCGAGTTCCAAAAATATTAAATGCATGAACTGTTAGACTAAATATAAATTATAACCTTGACGATCCCGATTTATCAATCACAGATAAATTTCATATCGAATTCGGGATCAATTTGCGGAAACATAAAGATCAACATACCTCCAGCCATTGATTAAATTTGCAAAAGCAGAAGACCCCAAAACCTTCGACGGATCCTCGTAGCACGATCGATCTGCAATATGAGAACACCAGATCTGTGCATCCTATTCTACTAGTCAATACCCCTCAAACCCGATGGTGTGTTTTCTGCAGTGATTAGGGTTTGAACTAGACGACCTGACGTTTTTATTCCATTTATTACATTACCAATATCTTCCATCAAGACCATTATGGTAAAATATTAACGGGCAAATATCACGTATTACATGTGGGTAATAAATTGGGCAATAAATTCGGAATCAATTGGGAATACAATATTGGGATCATATTTAGAATAATAAAAATATATTACAAATTATAACATTCTCCCACTTGATCCCAATATTCCATCAAATGAATTATTAACCCAAACCCACATAAACTTCATACTGAAATAAAACACATGAATCACGGCGATAAGTCCTCTTAGAGCGAGTATTATCTTCCGTGTATCACAATGTATTTCATCAGTCCATATGTGATCAAATAACTTAATGAATAAACCTCATGTTTACTCTAGGTCAAACGTAATTGTTTTTCTCATAATAACTGAATGTATACAACTATATTGAGAAAAACATTATGAATGAATAAAAGTCTCACAAATTCTTCTATATAAAGAAAAAATTACATGATTGGACCAATGCCCATTCTAGATACATGATCCTTATAACTCATTGGTAGCATGCCTTTAGTTAAAAAATCAGCTATCATCAATCTAGTGCTTATGTGTTCTATGACCACTTTCTTCTCTTTAACACGTTCTCTAATGGCGTAATACTTGATTTCGATGTGCTTGCTTCGACTACCACTTTTGTGGTTCTTAGCCATAAAAAAACTGCAGCTGAATTGTCGCAAAATATTCTTAATGGCCTAGCAATGAAATCCATAACTCTAAGCCCCGATATGAAACTTGTCAACCACACACCATGTGAGGTGGCCTTAAAACAATAAACGAACTCTGCCTCCATAGTGGAAGTGGCAACCAAGGTCTGTTTTGCACTCCTCCAGGATACAGGTCCACTAGCAAACATAAAAACATATCCCGATGTTGATTTATGGGAATCAATGCAGCTAGCAAAGTCTGAGTTCGAGTAACCAACTACTACCAAGCTGTCCATCCGTCTATATATAAGCATGTGTCCCTTTGTTCCCTAAAGGTACCTCATCACCTTCTTTGCAGCTCTCCAATGGTCTATACCTGGATTATTTTGGTATCTTCCCAACATTCCCATAGCAAAGGCTATGTCAGGTCGAGTGCAAACCTGAGCATACATCAAGCTTCCGACAGCAGAAGCATATGGGACGTTATTCATTTGTTCCCTTTCAAAATCGTTCTTCGGGCATTAGTTTAAATTAAACCTATCACCCTTCACAATGGGTGCTATACTTGGTAAACAATCTTTCATTCGAAACCTCTTTAAGACTTTATTGATATAGGTTTCTTGAGATAGTCCTAATATACCTCGAGATCTATCTCTATGGATCTTAATGCTAATGACATAAGACGCTTCACCCATATCCTTCATATCAAAACTCTTATAGATAAATTGTTTCACTTCATATAACAACCTATTGTTATTGGTTGCAAGTAAAATGTCATCTACATGTAGGACAAGGAAACAAATTTTGCTTCCACTAACCTTCTGGTATATACATTGATCCCTGACATTCTCTATAAAACCGAATGAAGAGATGACCTCATGGAATCTTAAGTACCATTGGCGGGAAGCTTGTTTCAAGCCATATATAGACCTTTTAAGCTTGCATACCAAATGCTCACCAGCACTAGAGAAGAATCCTTCTGGTTGTTTCATGTAAACCACTTCTTCCAATTTCCATTGAGGAACACCGTTTTCACATCCATTTGTTGTAATTCCATATCAAAATGAGCAACCAATGCCAAAATAGTACGAAGAGAATATTTCTTGGATACAAGAAAAAACGTCTCCGTGTAATCGATTCCCTCCTTTTGAATAAATCCCTTGGCAACGAGTCTAGCTTTGTATCTCTCAATATTGCCTAATGAATCCTTCTTAGTTTTGAAGATCCATTTACAACCAATGGCCTTCTCACCATCAGGCAACTCAATTAAATCTCAGACTTCGTTTGATGCCATAGAATTCATTTCTTCCTTCATAGCATTATACCATAAATTGGATTTATCACAACTCATGGCTTGTGAAAACGTCTCAAGATCACTTTCAGCTCCAACATTATAGTCAGATTCTTGTAGATACACAATATAGTCATTAGGAATTGCTGATTTCTTCATTCTAGTAGACATTTTTAATGTTGCATCAACATCCTCTAGAGGAGTTTGTTGTTCAATTGGAAGTTCAACAGTATCTGGTAATTGCTGAACAGTTTGGTCTACTGGATCAATATCAGTAGGTTATGGATCTTTAATGATTGGTTGCTCAATGATCGGTTGAACTGAAGAGGCATTGTAAGCAACAACCAATCCAGTACCTAAGGTGTAAGGTTGGGTATCTTAATGATCTTCTTCAGGAACAAAGTCCCTGAATTGATTGCTCCCACTAATCAGGTCATTCTCAATAAATTTAGCATTTCTTAATTCCACAAACCTAGTGGTGTGAGATGTACAATAAAACCTATATCCTTTGGACTTTTCAGCATATCCAACGAAATATCCACTTATAGTCCTTGGATCCAACTTCTTTTCCTGTGGAATGCAGACTCTTACTTCAGATGAGCATCCACAAACACGTACATGTCGCAAACTCGGTTTCCAACCTTTGAATAACTCAAAAAGCGTCCTTGGAACAGTCTTGGTTGGAACTCGGTTTAATATGTACACAGCCGTTTTAAGAGCCTCAGTCCACAAAAACTTAAGAAGTTTGGAGTTGCTGAGCATACTCCGCACCATGTCCAATAATGTTTGGTTTCTTCTTTCTACGATACCATTTTGATCCAGTGAACCATGCATAGTGTATTGGGCAATAATCCAAAGCTCTTCAAGAAACTTCGCAAATGGACCAGGTGCTTGTCCATCTTCAGTGTATCTACCATAGTATTCTTCACCTCTATCTGACCTCATGATCTTAATTTGCTTGTCACATTGTTTCTCTACTTCGATTTTAAATAACTTAAAGGCATTTAGTGCTTTGTGCTTATTACAAAGCAAGTAGAGATACATGAATCGTGAATAATCGTCTATGAAAGAAATGAAGTATCTTTGACCATTTGAGTCCATATTTGGACTACAAATATCTGTATGTATGATTTCTAATATTTTTGTACTCCTCTTAGCACCTTTCTTTGACTTGTTGGTCTGTTTTCCCTTTATATAGTCTACACAAGTGTCATAATCAGTAAAATCTAGAGCATTAAGTACTCCATCATTTACTAGTATCTTAATTCTGTCCATGGAGACATGTCCCAATTGTTGGAGAAATCTTCTTGAAGTGTTTTGAAGCTGACAAAACGTTTCCATCAGTCTGGTTTGAAGGCTTGCAGACTCTGCTGTTTAAAGTCTGAAGACCTCCGGACAGCCAGACTCAAGATTCAAAGTCTATCCTCATTGGCAGTTTATAATCCGTTGAAGAAAGGGTATCAAGAACTGGATGTTTTATTAAGGATATGACCTTATCGACTGGAGAAGATCTCTTGGCTGGATATGACTTATCGGAATCCCTTTGAATTGATCGAGATTGATTCGATGGTCATGGATCCGATGATTGGCCAAATATTCGTGGAAGGTTCTACTTATGGAAACCGAGATCCTGATTATATGGGCGAACAGGATTGATGGACTATCGACATATTCCTTTAATAGCTCGAATAATCTTCTTAATTGATTCCGTCCAATGGGTAGATTGGAGGAATTCCTTTGGAAAGTGTCAATGGGTATGATGGCGTAAAGGAGTATAAAAGGAAGACGTTCTAAGCTGTTCATAGAATGTGCGCGATAGAAGAATTCCAAAGTCTGAAGCCTCTTGTTGTTTAGTCAATTCATTTGAGCGAAAAACTTGTACTCAAAAGAGAGTTTATACTTGTGAGAAACCTTGAGGAAGTGTGATAGAATATCTACACTGTGGAATCAAGAAAGAACTGTGCTGTATCATCTCTTTTGTTCATAGTGGAATCCAGCCGATAGGCTGTCAGTGCGGAAGAGTGGACGGAGGCTTAGGATAAGCCGAACCACTATAAACCTTGTGTTTAATCTTCTCTTCCCTACTCTTTACTTTATTTTGATCGTAATTCATTTTGATTAAGCAAAAAAATATTTCCTTTCTATCATCTGCTTAGTATTACTGTGGTATCTCGAGAAATTGTTTTTACACCTATTCACCCCCCTCTAGATACTTATACTAGCTACATCACCAACCTCCAGTGCCACAACATAGAAGAATCCTCATTCACAACACATCGTTTTATACCAGCATTATCATGAACGTGCATCGTATTATTAATGGCATTGTTTTGTAAATTAATTCAAAAGAAACCGTCAGACAAATTACCACTCCCAACAATTTCGGATTTATACAATAAATTGAATGTTGACTCTGAAAATTCAAAGAAGTATCCCAAAGGTACAAGTCTTGAAACTGAAATTAAATTCCTAGAAAAATTAGGAATATAAAATGTCCTTTCTAAAATTAAAACAAAACCACTACTGAGAACTAATCTGCATGTCCCAATAGCTTCCACATGGGAGCGCATCTTGTTTCCTGAAGAGATGCCTTGTTCATTTCCCACTGGTTGCCACTGGTTCTGAAAACCCTGCAAGGAATTTGAAATGTGGATTGTAGAACTAGAATCAATACACCAAGTGTTGTAACCCACATCGATCATATTAGATTCATAACAAACATATGAAAGTTGATTACCTTTCTTTTTTAACTAGGCCTTAAATTTGGCGCAATCCTTCTTCATGTGCCCATTCTTTTTATAGAATAAGCACTTGGATTCTTTCTTAATGCCAGCTTGGGGAGGTAGAGGCATCTTACATTTTCCCTTTTGCTTGTCTTGCCCTTTATACTTATCCTATGTTGCCATATGAACACTTTCTTCTTTCTCCATAAGTAGCCTCTCTTCCTCTTGAACACACATGATCATGAGTTCATTGATTGCCATATGACCATTTAGTGTTACTCTTGTGGGAGAGTATTGAGGATATAGTATACAAGAAAGGATTCTGATATCCCAACCTCAAGATTCTTCGGCTAAGCTGCAATGTTCCTCATCTTCATGATGTGCTCACACACACCTCTTACACTGGTAAGCTTCAATGATGAGAACTTCATAATTAGGGTCATGGCATGCGCCTTCTCTGGAAACTCAAATTGTGCATTAATAGCCTTCAGCAATTCCTTGACATTGTTATGCTAAATGACTGAATCACGAATGCTAGCAGAGAGTTTTGTCTTTATGTACATCACACTGAGACAGTTGGACCGCTCCCATTGAGCATAACGAGAATGCTCAACATGAGTACTATTCTCAGTAGGTTCAGGTGGTTCGTTTGACCTTAGTATATAATCAAGATCCATGCACCCCAATTGAAGAAGAACTAATTCTCTCCACTCTTTAAAGTTATTTCCATTAAGCTCGGGAACAATTATACTAGAACTAATAGTAGGTAATAAAACTGCATCATAATCAAAGAAAACTTATGTATTAATATATTTGAGGTTAATAAACTTAAATCATATTTTACCAACGTAAAATATGTTATAAAATATGAACCACATAACATCAAAAACTGCTTGTGGGCAAAGTTTCTAATTTAAATTGATTTATAATTACTTCATGATGAAACTATCAAATTATATTCCCTTCCTTAATCCCTATGGGTAAATTAAGAAAGATAAAATAATATTTCATACTAATTAATCACATTAATATATTGAAAATTCCTATGGGATAAAATTCATAATATTAATGTGAATAATTACAATTATTGTCTTTGACTATATGTGATCCAAAGGCTCTTAATGTATATAATTTAATATAATCAAAGATGCTGTGGCTAATCCTTAATTAATTAAATATATGTGGATCACTAGACATTTAATTTTATGAAAAAATATTCATAAAATTGCACTTTAGGGTCGAACAGTAAAATCACGTGCAAAAGGGGTAAAACTGGAATTTTGCATGCAAGGCTAGAATTGGAATTTTACTTTTAAGGGGTAAAACTAGAATTTTACGCCCAAAAGGGCAAAATCGTAAGTTTTCTCACCCTGTGGGGGCAAAATCGGAATTTTGTGCGGGCAAGGGCAGAATCGCAATTTTCCTAAAAGCGGAGGGGCAAAAATGAGAAACCATTACACGCGTGCTTTTCCACGCGCCCGCTTCAACCCACGCACGCGCCCGCTGCAGGCCTCCGAGCGCGTGCGACGCACGCACCCGAGGTCTTCTTGCGAGCTCTCTTCCGCCGTGACCTCCTTTGTTCCGCCATCTGGGTCTTCTCCCACAGCCCATGTCCAACCAAATTGGTTGATGGGTTTCGAAGAAATTTCCGGACGTACAAATAAATTCGAGATCCAGCAAAAACGACCATGTTTGGACCAAAATTAAGCCAAAAAACAATCTGCCCTATAAAACCCTAACCACCAAAATTTCACCGCTCAATTAACTTCCGACGATTAGTAATATATCGAAAATTTAAGGGTTTTTCTTCCTAATGGCGGTGTGATCATGCAAATCCATTATCGCATGGTGGGTCACCCGAATTTGGCTAGAATTCTAAATTTCAATCCAAGCCATATAGAAATCCGAATTTACCCATACATAATTCAATGAAAATAAATTCCAAATTTCATCAAGGCGAGGTAAACATGCTCGATACCAACTGTTAGACTAAATATAAATTAAAACCTTGACGATCTTGATTTATCAATCACAGATAAATTCCATATAGAATTTGGGATCAATTTGCAAAAACATAAAGATCAACATACCTCCAGTCATTGATTAAATTTGCAAAAGCAAAAGACCCCAAAACCTTCGACGGATCCTCGTAGCACGATTAATCTGCAATATGGGAACACCAGATCTGTACGTCCTGTTCTACTAATCAATACCTCTCAAACCTAATGGTGTGTTTTCTACAGTGATTAGAGTTTGAACTAGACGACCTGACGTTTTTATTCCGTTTCTTAAATTACCAATATCTTCCATCTAGACCATTATGGTAATATATTAATGGGCAAATATCACATATCACATGTGGGTAATAAATTGGGCAATAAATTCGGAATCAATTGGGAATACAATATTGGGATCATATTTAGAATAATAAAAATATATTACACATTATAACATGAGTAAGATATTTACTTTGGGTTACGATTGGAAATATGATGATCGCTTCCGAAAATATTATAAGGCGCCTTCTTTATTGAGGTTAGAGAAATGCTAAATGTACCGAGAATGAGCATTAAATCCTCTTTATTAAATGATTTGTGAAGTTTCCATTGGTCAATTGAATGAAACCCACATGCTTGTTTGAGTCCTCACACTTTTCTTTTCCATTAAAATTATCTCGTAGTGTATTACCGCATCTTTTCTTTAAAAAAAATAAAATTAATGCAGTTAATTACTATCTCAGCTCACCCTTTGCCGTGGAATGGGGGGAATAAGGGCGCCTTGTCCCAATCCCCACATTAATTAATAGTCAAGAGGTCTCGTCCCATCCATTTCGCATGCTCTAAGAGATAAATAATCAAACGTTGGGGAAAACATATCTGAATATGGCGAGATCAGGTAAACTTACTAGATTGGATCACTGAACATGTTTGATTCGAACTTTTAGGGGCCATGTACAAATCCAAACTGGCAAGTTTTGGCAAGTGTCTAGCTCGCCCACTAGAATTTGTTGGCCCAACAACAGGGACGATGTTTTTTTTTTTTTTTTTAAGGAAAAAAAAAAGGCTGAGCTAAATATTAGACAAAATGGAAAACATAAGGGAAAATGTCACAAATGGTCCTTATATTATTACTTAATGTGCAATTTCGTCCCTGAACTTTCGATCAGCTCAATTTGGTCCCTGAACTATTGATAAATGCCCGATTTGGTCCCTGAATTTTCGATCGGCTTAATTTGGTCCCTGAACTATTGATAAATGTCCGATTTAGTCATTCGTTACTATTTTTCCTTCTTCTTTTTTTTTTTTTTGCTATAGTAATGAAATTGAAAAACAAAAATAACAAAAAAAAAGAAAAAATAGTAACGAAAAAATAACAAAAAAAATAGTAATGAAAAAAAAAAAGAAATCCTAGCGGCTACCGTTCATCTTCCTCGTGGAAGCGGCCTTGCCCGCACGGCCACCGTGCCGCCAGACCTTGAGCGCGCGGCGACCCACGAGCCCTCTTCGCTCCACCGCCGCTCCACCGGTCTCGCCCGTCGCCGCCCGTCAACCTTGCAACGCCTCGCCGCCCGCAACTTCCGGATCCGGCGACCTCCGCGTCCCCGCCGCACCTCAACACTCGCCCGACAACCAGCGACGACGACCCGATGCTTCGCACCGAACTGAGCCAATCCTTGCTGCCGTGACCTAGTGCTCGACGTCCCCTGCTCCAGCCCGTGCTGACCTGTGACGCTATCGTTGTCCCAATCTCGCCGCTCAAGTGTCTGACGCCGGCAGATCTGAGAGCCCCGCAGCAGCCATGACCCGAACGCCCCTGCTCGCCTCCGCCCGACGCTCAACCGCTACCATGCCGCTGTCCCAGCTGCAACCTGACGCCACCGGAGCCCACACCACCGTTGCTCGCCTCTCCCCGATGTCCGACGCAAGCCTCGCGCCCCCACGATGCCCCTCGCTGGTGCCCCGCCATGCCGGAGTCCCTCGCAAAGGTCAACCCTTGCTTTCCCGCGCCGGATGTGCAGCTCGCCGTGTCCTCGCCGGAAACCCTCGCCGGCCACTCCCTCGCCGGAGTTCCGAACCGGCCAAGATTTCTTTCTTTTTTTTTTTCGAAAAGAAAGAAGAAAAAAACTAAATTAGGTATATTTATTTTATTAGGCAAGTTTATTTTATTTTATTTTATTTTATTTGAGATATTTCCCCATGCATAATTGGCCGATGTGGGCAAGGCCGCTTCGTGAGGAAGATGAACAAGACTCGTTAGGGTTTTTTTTTTTTTTTTTTTTTTCGTTACTATTTCTTTTTGTTATTTTTTTTCGTTATTTATTTTTTGTTACTATTTTTTCTTTTTTTTCGTTATTTTTTTTCAATTTCGTTACTATAAGAAAAAAATTAGTAACGAATGACTAATCGGACATTTATCAATAGTTTAGGGATCAAATTAATCCGATCAAAAATTTAGGGACCAAATTGGGCATTTATTAATAGTTCAGGGACCAAATTGAGCCAATCGAAAGTTCAGGGACGAAATTGCACATTAAGTAATAGTATAGGGACCATTTGTGACATTTTCCCAAAACATAAATAGAAAATAATTTTATACTTTTGCTGTATTTTAGTTTAAATTTTTCATAAAATACTTTTCTTTTTCTGTTTTAAGCTTTAATTTCTCTTCCAATATTAACAAAGTTTGTATTTCAAGGTAGATAATCTAAAACTAATATTTATCAAAGAAACTTTCAAAAATGAATGGGCAGACTAGAATGAGCCTCAAAGCTGTTGGCCTAGCCCACTTAGTGACGGGCACTTAGTGACGGGCCCTAGAATGTATTGTTCGAGCCTACCAATGAATGCAAAATTGGTGCCTTATTATTCACTTATGGTTTGCCATGTGGTTTGGTATATTAATACTAATCTATAAGATAGCATTGTCCAAGAGGACTCTCCTTTAAAAAGTTGAGGGGAGAGAAAGCAATATTAATATTGGTGCCTCGTATTCTACGAAGTCCTTGGACATGAAAACCAAAGACTAGATACTAAACAAATTGGTGTCTTACATTCACTATCAATCATGAGAGGATCGAGCAGCCCATGGAGACAAAGACTAAACATTCATTCCATCAAATGTGGTATGTAAGCTAATGACCATTACCTAATGATTGACCAGTCCATAGAACTTCCAAAAGTGCTTTACTCCAAACCAGTTCGAAACTCACCCGAATTTCTCTTGTTTCTTTTTAAAGTAGAAAAAAGATCCATTATTATATTTTGGGCCCCAAAAATACTCTTTTTTACATGTTAACTTCAACTTATTTACGAATTAATTAAAAATTTATTATTATTATTATTATTACTATATATAGATATAGTTTGGGCCATTTGGGGCCTCTCTCAAGCCCGAAGGTGCAAATTGCCCTTGGAAAAAAAGGGAGGAGCCCGAAATCTCGGCTTGGGCCTAATAAGGGGACGGACGAAAGAGGGACCAACGGAGAAGAAGATTTTGGGGTCTCCATGGTTATGAAGCTAAATTTTGACATGTCTATGCAGCAAGTTAATGCTTCTGGTATGAAGAAATTGAAGAATAAAGGAGTATGTAGAGTTTTTACATCAATTGAGGGAAGAACGGCAATTCGAGCTTGACTCAAACTCGGTTTTCTTGGTGAATTGCTTGTCAAAATCGCTTGATATGGGCGTGGGTTGCTGAGTTGTATCGTGAAAGAACTAAACTCAAATTCCTCCTTCAAAAGCTAAGTTAAAACAATGGTGAGTGCGTTTTAAGTATTTATGCATTGATATAGGTCCAGGACATTCATAGAAATAATATAAGTCACGCCCCAAACCCCAAGCGCGCGTACGTCCCTTAGCGGTCGATTAAAAATGCGATATCCCAGGATGCGTCACTGACCCATTCTTTTTATCTTTCAATTAAATGCATACGGAAACGGATTAAATAAACCCCCAGTCAATAAATAAACAATAGGGATAGTAAAACACAACGGTGATTTTCCAAAAATCACTATTTATTTATCAACTAGTTAACCCAAGGATTTTAATAATTACAAGCCTTTCTACGGCTACTTTCTATTGACCCTCACAAAAACCTTCAAGGATTAGGGTTAACCTAAACTTCACTAACGGCAAGGCCAACCAAAAAGTGTTGCACCCATGCCCACCACATCCACACTTAGCAGATCTCCATGCTACGGCCCTAAAAAATGTTTGACAACGACGGAGTGAGATAAAATCTCAGCTAGTTAAAATCCCTAAGCCTCAATTAGGACGTGAATTCGCCTCGAAGGCAGCTTAAGCACGTGCCACACATAAACTCACCTCGCCTCGGCATGTCCCTGTATATTAGTACATCTCGTACAATAGTACAACGTGCATAAATAACAATTAGAATACATAATTCTCATTCTCCAAGCATTCACATGGGTCTCAATTATAAGACAAAACCCATTTTACCCTATAATCAAGCGCAATGCATCACAATCATTCACACATGTTCCGATTATTAAGACCCATCGAGCCACAACCAACACAAGTGTCCGCAGTCTTTCGGCATAACCGAGCACCGTCCTGCCCCATCAGGCACAGCATCGTCTAGGACTCCCACCTAAATGGCATTCAATAAATGAGCTTTAGTCCGGCCTCAACCGTGACTCGGCATCCAACCCCCTCCGAGCATCCGATAAAATCGGGTATCGCCCCCAAACTCCCATCGGGTGGCGGGTTCAATTACGTGACCACACTAGCACACCATCGATCAAACCACTTTTATTGCCATTATTAGTCAAGAACACCATATTTCACCTTCAAATAATAAACTTGGCCAACCTTTTTCTTTCTTTGAAACTCTCCGAAAAAAAATTGTACAGGGTCACATATTTGAAATCAACCCATCAAACTTTGCACACTTCTATTTTGAACCCCATTGTTTTATTGAGCACATAAAAATTGGCGTCCAAACCCAACAACTCATTTTTTTTTTTTAATTTAATAGCTCATGAAACCATCTTTTGTAATAACCATAGATAGTTATCATAGAACAATCAATCACATAATATCATACGAGCAAACAATCCAAATCACGCATAATTTCATCCAAGAAAACGAGCGTAAAATTCTACCTAACGACTAATCCATCGCTAATTACACAAATACGACTAATGCACAATTAATAATGCTAAACTTAATTAACTAAGCTAACCATACTTAATTAGACTAATCAAAATCATTTACGCTAATCATAGTTAAATATAACCTAAACCATTCTTAATTGCAATTAAAACTAAACTAAGCTTAACTAAGACTAATTATCATTAACACTAATCTAATCCTCATTAGCACTAATCTAATCACCCCGTAAACGCAATTAACGGCATAATCAAAGATTAGGAAGTTTTCTTTTTGGTTGGAAAAGATTAGGAAGTTAACTCACGGGTTTTTGAGGGCAGCGGGCTCGCGGTGACGGTGACGGGACGGCGTCGAGGGCGAGGCACACGCGGCTCAAATAGGGCTCAACGGCAGCAGTGGCAACCCTTCAAGCCCTCGGCCAAGGGGGAAAGGCTTGGCTGCTGGTGGTCAGTAGTGGCGGTGGACGGCTGGACGTGGAGATGAAGCTGCTGTGGAGCTGGCGGGTGGATGGGGTTGCGGTGCTGAAGTGTTGGACGTGAGGTGAAGTTGCTGGTGGTGAGGGCGTGAGGTGAAGCTGAGGAGGATGCTGGCGGTTGATGAAGATGTTGGGGTGGACTGGTGTTAGCGGTGGAGATGGCGGGTGATTGGGGAGTTGCGGGCGTGAGATGGAGAAGATGGCATGGTGGGCTGGTGCGAGATGGACGCTGGCAGAATGAGAGGGGGAAGGAAGGGGGCTGTTCAGCTGGTGGGGAAAATGGGCAATACGTGAGGGAAGAAGATGGGAAGAAGGGAGCAGAAGGGGAGAGTTGGCTGCAGCAGGGGGGAGTGGATGAACTTGCGTGAGAGAGAGAGAGAGAGAGGAACAAGAGCCCACCAATCAAAACTCTTTGAGAAATATCTCAATTCATCAATGCCTCAAAAGTCTTCTACTCTTATCTATAGTCTCCTAAATACTTTCTTAACTTTAATTTCCCAAAATTAAAGCTTTTGGGACAGCAATTTTCCAATTTTCTTCCCCATCCGAATTTCATTTCCTTTTTCCTTTTGTCCGAAAATCATTCTTCCGAACAATTTCGGACTCGTCAAAAATTCGACAAAAGATGAGACAACATCCAATAATTAAATTGCAACATGCTTGAAAGTTCAAATCCCAAAATTGAATTAAATTTTGTGGCTAAAATCAATCGAACGCGACTTTAGTACTATCTAATTTATTGGGTAGCCTTTAGGGGTTTTAGCGCATTTGACCCATGGTCGATAATTTTCAATCCAATTTTGTGCATCTCCAAATAGTAGACGACCCTCGGTTGTCATGTAATCGCAAGAGTTTAATCATGTACCCTAAATATAATATCAATAAAAAATCGATTTATTGCCGTTCCACGCGAATATCGTAATCATGCGGAATCACCTACAATTCAACTACATACTCCCATCGAATCGGCTTATATCCATTCGTTAATCAATTTATAACAATGTCTTATTGACCATTGCCATTTATTATGGTCAAGCGGTTGATTTCTAATCGAATTCTCTGATCTTTCACATTTTCACCCTTTACGGCCTCATCTAATAGATTAGTTAACTCATGAGTGACTAGTTCCGAGTAAAATAACCATAAGCGCGTCGATAAAATAACAATTTCATATATTGTGAAATAGGACCAAATTTCGGGATATCACAACATGAGTGCCCGTATTTTCGAAATCTTAAGGACAAAATTTATATATTTAACATGGATAAAAATAACATGTGAAAATACCAATACATTCGGATAAAATATTTACATATAGGTATGAGACATACCTAGGACTTTGTAACTTGTTACAGAAGAAATCAAAACTTCCAGTGTAAAGAGAAAATTAATCAAAACTTCTAGTGCAGAGAGAATAATTTTCTCTTCGAAATAGGAAGTAAAAATTACTTCCACCTCGACGAGCTTCGTCGGTCAGATAATCACGATTGGCCTGTATGCGGATGAAGTGGCTCGCTGGTGGCTAATGTTAGGTCGTGCCGTCCCAACTTTGACCCTAAATTAATAAGAAAATAAGAAAAGAAATTGATCGAGATTTTCTTATCTACGTATACTAGACAAAAAAAATACAATGTTGTCAATTATTTTCCGTTAAGCAATAACATTAAAACAGATTGAATATAATGTTAATATAGGAAGGACGAAGTGAGTGATTATTGCTTTTTTAACATGCGCAGTTCTACTGATGAATGTTAGAACCAATATTTGCCAATGAAATGAATAAAAATTTTCATCATCTATCGGGAATTATTAACAGGCTCGGACTTGAACTCTTTTTTTATTTTTCTATTCTCCAGATGAAAGTATCAGGCTTGTATTACACTGTCCCAACAAGCAAGTTTTCTAGAGCTTTCGCAATACTTTTCCCAAATTATAGGTTAATCATTTCATCCACTTAGTCATATACAACGACTTCGTATCGATTCCGATGATTGACTCCACATACGTAAAACTTGTAATCAGATTTCATTGACCGCAAATTTTGGCGTGTTCTTCCGTCTTAATTTTTAAAACATCGTAATTTGAGATGACATAAAAATTCATTTAGGTGGTTATATCCAAGCACACAAAACCCTCAGGGAAGAATTTTCCAACTGTGACGTGTCAACGACCTTTCTAGAGCACTAGGCTGCTATATGGATTGAAATAGAATACAAAGTTAGGCAATTTTGACGCGTTCTTATCGACACCAAGTTGATTAATTAGAGATCATTTACTTACTTGGTCAACTGAAGGAGTTCAATTCATCAATACATAAAATGTATCGACGAATATACCACCAGGTCCATATTATTAAATTATATCGGTCCATATGTTAATGTTTTTTGCCGTGAATGATCAGCTTATTGACGGGAACGTATCGTTACGTGGCCAAGACGGCCATTGTTTTGTACTACATACAATCGATAGAAACACCAAAAATAATTAACTCAAGAGTAGAATGCGCAATAGAGATCATGCTTAGCTTCTCTTTCACAGTGTGATGAGGCTTCAAAGGGATAGTGATGTGCTTGAGAGCATGGAGCTGAGGAGGTTAGACAAATGATCGAAATTTCCCTCACTTGAAAAAAAGAAATTGCAAAATAAAAAAAGAAAAAAATAAATACTGAAAGAGGTTAACTTTTTCTTCAGTAAAGAGATTTACATGCATCATTCATATGATGTTATTTAATTTTGGTGCATCAAAAGCACTTGCCTCGTCATAACAAGGCATTATTTTGACATAATAGTTCATCATCCGACATACAAATTTTTTTAATTCAGTAAGGCTTCTGGCCTACAACATTCCCAGGAGGATCGTAGTTACAAGTGACCAAAGTACCGCCCGTCGCGCATTGGGCCTTTGCGCATCCAAGCCGAACAGAGTTGCGCCACACCACCTGAGTGTAATGCCCACAGACCTTTCCCGGTGCGCATGAATTGGAATTGTAGTCGTAGTCAGGCTTTTCTCCGACCCACATGTTCACCGCTCCGGTGCCAGTAAGATCGGGGAAGCCCACGCAAGGTTCTCCCCATAGGGTCCGCCTGAATGAACGAGTTGCGTGCAGTCGCTGGCATGCTTGTTGGCGTAATCCCTGGCATAGCCAGCGACGGTTTCGTCCCACGCCATCGGGCCCACACCAACCTGAGAGCGAGCCGCATTGTGGGCCGCGACATAGTCTTGGGGCGAGTCTTGGGCGATCGACAGAGGGATCAATGCTAGGGTTAACGCGACGAGAAAAATAAGATGCAGAGGGATTGTCATACGGGAACTCATATTGTGAGAGACCAAAAGAAAATTGGCGAAGGAAGGATCTCAGTTGATTGATGAAGAGAAAAGCAAAAGTTAAAGGGCTATTTATAGGGTGATCATGTGGAGTAATCTGTCAATGGAAAAGTCGAATGTTAAAAAATAGGCTGCGATGACTAGAGTTGCGGGTCAAATTGATTCATGAACGAGTGTTGCTTTCATGTGATTTTTTTCTCTCTCTCCACACAATTTTTTTTACATATGTTGTCTCTTGAGTCACGCAATAAAAGCCGAAACATCAGGCTCAACTAGTCAAGCTGATGCATTATCGACTTTTCTAACTCATGTCTGCATCTGAGCGAGTTTGGAAAATATTGAATATGTGAGGGTGATGATTATTTTAGGTTATCATTAGAAATTTTGCTAACTTCCGAAGATATTATATGCTTTGACAAAGCAATAGTCGGTAATTGAAATTGTGGTGCATAGTTATTGAGGCTAGAGAAATGCTAAGTGTACTAAAAATATGCATTAAATCCACTTTATCAACTGATTCATAAAGTTTACATTGGCGGATTGAACGAAGTGTGTTATCACATCGTTTAATTAAGAAAATGTTTATGCAATTGTAACAGTCCTAACATTACTATCTAGTTGAGCTAACTCCTCGTCCTAGGATGGAGGCGATAAAGGGGGTCTACTCCTAAGAAACATTGGGATGTGTCTTCTTCTCCGCCATGGAGCTTCCTCTCTACCGAATGTGTAGTCCCCCTCTACCAAATGGGTAGTTCCTTGTAGATTCACTCAAATTCCATCTTGAAACCTCTGTTTGCTTTGATTCTTCGCTCCCCCCTCCCGCTAATCTTTGGGCGTTGCGGCGTCTAACCACGCTCCCCATTGTGACAGTTCCAAAACCCTAATTTCTGCCATCTCCTCACTACTCATCACTCTTCTGATTCACTCTTCTGAGCTCCCTTCAACCCACAAATCCACGAACCATCGACCCAAAACTCCATAAAACCACGAGCTATACAGAAATCCACCCCTACAAACAAAAATGGCAGATCAGAACACTGAAGACAGAAGGCTCGCGGCTCTATGTAAAAGCATGGGAAATCTATGGAACGCAATGGTTGTTGATCTCCCGTGTACTATCTCACCCGAAAACTCGGAGTGCTGCAAAACACTTTTCGCAGATTCTACACAAACCCAGCCTTGAACTATAATGCTTTCATAACCCTAATGAGGAAAGCTTGGAGAACGAGAAACTTCACCTGCGCAACACCGGAACCAGGTTTCTTCTCTTTCTCCTTTCATTCGGAAGCGTAGGCTCGGAGAGTGCTCCAATCGGGACCTTGGTCATTCTCCACCACCTCCTTATCCTTAGGCAAAGGCGAACCCGATACACCGTAGTTTTGTTATGATTTCAATCACCGTGATTTCTGGGTAAAGTTCTTGGGTTTACCTTATGGGAGAGCTACCTATGATGTGATTGAAGAAATAGCCTCCAAACTAGGAACAGTTGTTGAAGTAAAGCTCAAGGAAAAGGGAAATAGCACCTACAAAGTGGGTAAAGTCCGAGTGACACTGGCATTAGAAAACCCGTTGAAAACTGGAGTAATTGTGAACCTAGACAATAAGAAGCTGTGGGTCGAATTCAAATATGAAAGATTGCCCTATTACTGCTACTCATGTGGCAGAATTGGTCATTATGCGACGGAATGCACTGAAATACCCTACAAGGAGTCAGGGCTGGAACAGAACTTACCGGCTAGATGCAGGGATTGGTTGCGTGCTGAGGTGAAGGCTCTAAGCCCTTATGGCCAAATATTCTATTGAAAGAAGGAAATTCCTCTTGATGATGTAGATGTAGTGCTTGAAACCCCTTATCTCCGGACCCGAAATAGAGCAAATCAGCTCACCATCATCCCAAAGAACTCGTGTATGCGATCCACGCCCAAAAGGAAAGGAAATTTACCTGCCCTCCTCGCTCGAGAACTAATTCGATTGAAGAAAGAAGTCCCCGAAGCGAGGAAATAGTTGTATTGATGAAGAATCGATCTTGACACTCCAAGAGGAACAGATGAAGGAAGCCGAGATTGAAATGGAGACGACCCCCCCGCAAAGTTAAAAAGGAAGAGTGTGAAGTTAACAAATTCAAAAAAAGTTAAGCGATTTTGTCCTTATGGAGCACAAACATCAGCTCAACTTTCAGAGAAAACCAATCAACTAGTGGATGCACCTATTCGGGTGGCGAGAAGTCGACCAATGGGCTCGTGGCTAGCCCTAATAAGCCACCAGCTTACCCATGAAGATCTTAAGCTGGAATTGCCGGGCCGGGCAATCCCCGACATTCTAGGAATTGCGAGTCACCGTGACTCGGGAACGGCCCAATATCGTTTTCATTATGGAAACTAAAAACTCAGAACAGAAAGTGCTTAGAATAAAAGGGAGGCTAAATTTCCAAAACAGTTATATAGTCAATCCGGAGGGAATAGCAGGGGGCTTAGCTCTATTCTGGGATGATCATCTGCAGGTATCGATTGACTCCTCCTCAGCCACGGTCATATTTACACAATGTCACCTGAAAAACAGCAACCAGGAAATGAAAGTTATTTGCGTCCATGCTCCAACTGTATTTAAGGAAAGAATTGAGTTATGGGAACAAATCTCCTCAGTCAGTATGCATTACCGAATACCTTGGTTGTGCTTGGGAGATTTTAACAAGATATTAAATCACTAGGAGAAAGTAGGCAAACACAGAGTTGAAACTTACCGGCTAACAGCTTTCAGAAGCTTCGTTAATCAATGCTCCCTCATGGATCTCGAAAGCAAGGGGTGCTCCTACACTTGGTCAAATAAACGTGAGGGAGAAAATTTGGTCAAAAAAAGACTAGATAGGGCCTTTTGCTCGCTTCAGTGGAGAATTACTTACCCAGAGGCCGAATGCATTGCTCTCCCGGCGATAGGCTCTAATCATACTCCTCTCTTGTTATCCCTGGCTCAACCTAAGAGAAGGAAAAGAAAGCAATTCAAGTATGAAGCATACTGGAACGAAGATAGAGAAAGCAAAAACATAGTCACAGAAGTATGGAACGACCCTCTCACAAAGGATCTTACCTCGGCCGATAACCGAAGCAAGTAAATAGAGGCCGACACGGTGGAGCAAGCACAAGTTCGGCCATGCAAGGAACAGGTCAATCGGCTAAAAGGAGAACTCCGGTAACCCGATGAACAAGTACTCAAACCACCGGAGAATCAGTTAAACAGAAAGAGATTATCAAAGAAATTGATAAGCTATGGCGCCAAGAGGAGATGTTTTGGGGTATGCGATCACGAATCAGCTGACTAAAATGGGGCGATAGAAATACACGGTTTTTTCATGCGACAACAGTTCAGAGGAGAAGTCGAAACCAGATAACAATGCTGAAAAATGAGTATGAAGTATGGATTCGAGGGGAACAGCAGATACAGGGGATGATAGCACAATATTATAAGAATCTATACACCTCAGTGGGCTTCCGTGATTGGCAACCTATTATACAGAACATCCCTACTTTAGTAGATGATCGGATGAACCATACCTTGACAGCCCCACTCACTGAGGAGGAAATTACCACAGCAATGCTACAGCTGGGACCTTTCAAGGCTCCCGGTCCCGACGGGTTTCACGGAATATTCTATAAAGAGAATTGGCTAGCAATCTCCAAGGGGATTTTCCAAGAAATACAGTCTTTCTTCAATTCCGGTCAGCTTGATCCTGCATTAAACAAAACACTCATTACATTGATTCCAAAAGTCCCACAGCCTGAAAAACTGGAGCAATACCGCCCAATTAGTCTATGCAACTTCCTATATAAAATCATTTCCAAAGTACTCACAAACAGGCTCAAACCAATTCTACCATACATAATTGCAGAGGAACAGAGCGCCTTTGTGGGAGGTAGGCAGATTCAGGACAACATACTGATGGTTCAGGAGGTGCTACATAGGCTGCGAACCAGTAACAGGAAAAAAAAATTTCAAGCAGTCCTAAAACTAGACATGCAAAAGGCGTACGATCGCATCGAGTGGGACTTCCTACAGGCTTGTCTAACACAATTAGGCTTCTGTGATTTCTAGATTCGTAGGATCATGCAATGCGTGAGCACGATCTTTCAAAGATAAACCTAAATGGAGAGCCTTTACCTTCATTCAAACCTACTCGTGGATTGCGCCAAGGAGACCCCCTCTCACCTTACCTCTTTATCATCGTCGCCAATGTGCTCTCCATTCTAATAAAGAAAGCTGTACAGGAGGGCTCTCTTACTGGGATCAAGTTGAACAACCACTGCCCTACCTTATCTCATCTACTCTTTGCCGATGACTCTATCTTCTTCCTGCATGGAACAATTGTCGAATGTCGAACTTGGCTGGCCTCTTAAATCAATACCGTTTTGCCTCCGTCGGCGTGTAATAAATCTCAACAAATCTCGGCATCTATTTCGAAAGGATGTCCTACAGCTCTCGGAGAAACATGGCATCAACACTTCGAGTACCAGAAATTACAAAGACAGGTAAGTATTTGGGCATACCTTTAGACCGGGGTAATCCAAGAAAGACATGTTCGCATGGATCCTAGCTCGGTCAACTCCAAACTGGATAGCTGGAAGAAAAACTGTTATCAAAAGCAGGGGAAGGAAATACTTCGAAAGCGAATTCAAGCGATCCCACAATATGCCATATCAATCTTTAAAATTCCTACCTCGATTTGTAAAGCAATCGAGAAAAATGTTGTAGCGTTTTGGTGGAAAAGCAATGAAAAAAAGGATGGCATTCACTGGAAGAAGTGGGACTTGCTAAAAACCAGGAAGAGTGAAGGGGGCATGGGTTTCAAGGATCTACAGACTTTCAATACAGCAATGCTAGCAAAACAGATGTGGCGAATAATCACTAATCCAGACCTACTGGTAACTCAATTATTGAAAGGCCTTTACTACTCACATGGAGAATTTTGGCATGCTGGCAGAGGCTCACGGCCCTCGTGGGGATGGCAGAGCCGCATCAAGGCAAGGGATTCAGTTGCTCCTCAGGTGATGAACCGGATAGGAAATAGAAAAAAACATCAATCGAATGAGAGGTGGTTAAAAAGCGGCACAATAGGAGGACCAACATCAATCCATGAACCGACAAAGTATCGATATAATCAATCCGCATACGTGAACATGGAATGAGCCTCTTCTACATTCAATGTTTGACGACGTAACGGTACGAGAAATTCTAGCCACACCCATTGGCCTACCCGATGAAGAGGATCAACTGGTATGGATGCACACAAAATCGTAATTATTCAAAGAAAAGCGGTTATTTCACATTTTGAAATGTCTCCGTCTCATCACAGAACACACAAGCCACATCATCTTACACAGCCAATCCCGATCTCTGGAAATTTATTTGGCACTCCACAACCCCACCCAAAATAAAAAATTTCCTCTGGAACGCATGCAACAACGCCCTTGCAACTATGGAAAATCTACACCACCGAAGGATCGTACCTTCCCGATATGCCCCCGCAAACCGGAAGTCGAAACACTAGAACACACGCTCCTCCTCCGCTCATGGACAGCCAAGGTTTGGAAGTCCGCCCTCTCGCATCTACGGATATCCAGATTTGGACTCACCCGATTTGAAGATTGGATCTGCAGCATAAAAAGAAACCCAATCACCTCGGGCAATTTTAACCACATAGCGGTCGCACTATGAAGTATCTGGAAGGAAAGAAATCGGAGCATCTTCAACCATCAAATACCTGCACCGCAAGAAACAATAGCCGAAATAGAGGCGTTCGCAGAGCTTTACGATCTAAACAAAAACCAAACAGCAAGAACAGATTTGAAGCCTTATCTGAAGCCTGGTGTCCACCTCCTCCGAGATCGATACGTATCAACCTCGACGCATCTTTCGAACCAGATCTGGACATAAACGAAGCACTCAGCGAAGCAAGAGAACTTCCCTGGCACAGAGCTGCCATCGCCGATGTTTGCAAAGATCACAGGGGGTTCCTCGTCGATGGATTCGCCAAGCCGCCGAGGCCACTTCGCCTCGTCACGCGGAAGCGATCGCAATGGAAGAAACCCTAAAATTCGTAAGAAGCCGGGATTTCTCCTCAAAGTACACTATGACTGTTTGCCTTTAGTGCACACGTTAAAGACTTCAACTGAACCGAGTTGGGAACCGAAACCGCTTCGAACCGGGCCCGAGCACAACTCGATCATCTACCGGCCTATCCCCGGCCCACGCAATAGGAGCACGAACCGATCCGCGGATTGGATAGCGAAGGCATGCCGCACAAGCAGCCTACCCCAGAACTGGATATCTAATCCCCCCTGCCTTATTTGATCTTCTTTGCACTGATGCTCTAAGTGTAACTTTCCCTTGCATTAAATAGTAAATCAAGCGATGATGTTTGCTGATCAAAAAAAAAAAGGGGGGGTCTACTCCCAATCCCCATGTCAATTATGGTCCCATCCCTTCTTAGAGATGGCAATACTGCAAATCACTCATTCACATGAACTCTATATAATAATACATAGAGAGAGGGGTTTAAATCTAAGTATTACATTTATTTAGTATAATATGTGAAAACATCCTAAGATCTCCATAAGTAAAATAAAAAACACATATAATCAAGTAAAGAGATTTGCGCACCTAATTTGAAATTCACCGTTCTTCTCCTTTATTGCCTTTTATATTACTAGGTCAATAAGACTGTCTATCACCCTTAATGTTTTGTAAACGCTCCTTACGTGAGGATATTAATGCTTCAAAGTTAGAAGAGAGACTTAAATACTATTTATAAAGTCTTAAGCCACAGACCATCTCATCATAAGTCCAGCCTTACTCAACCCACACTAACTAGTCTCATGTTAAACTAATTAAGAAATCTTATATCTTACGTTATTAGACCAATTCTGTAAAACGATAAATTACAATATTAATTAATATTAGTGCACATTATAAAAATTCTTACGATTAGACCTAATTGTTGCGCAGGCTTGATTTGAACTTCTAGGGGCCTTCCCCAGACCCAAACAGTAGGTTTTGTTGATGTGCATGCAGGTCGCCAAATCCATTATTAGAGTTACACTTTATATAAACTTGAAAAGAGAATATAAATATTGGTGACATAGCTGATATAGACTCGTAGTTTACTTTATGACGGTTGAAAAGCTCGATCTACTTGATCATCTCGCCTATGATTTAGGCATTGACTGAGGATGCACGTGTTTTGTGCATAAGAATGTATCACCACCGTTGAAATACTATCATCTATTTCTCCATGAAAATGTATATTGTCCATTTGAAAATACCTTCAAATTAGAATATAAGCAATCACTTTGCTCAAATGGATATAGTCATTCATCGATGTTATCATTGCTATTGTTATGTTAGGCATGCGCCATGCGTGAGCAAATAATGAGATAATTATGCATGGAAAGAGATTGAGTAGTTATATATGAAATGGGTAAATATACAATAACAGAAACTAGGGTAACTAAGAAATCTAATATTGTGAAAAGATACAAAAAATGCATGGTAATTTCTAAAACAGAAGGGTATGAGAGAAAGAAATTGAATGACAATCTAGGAAATCTAAAATTGAGACAAACGTTGTTTTGGTTTTATTTATATAGATATAGATAAATGTGTAAGGGTCATATCAAAAAAGAAAAGGATAGGTATAAATATTTTTTGTATGACTTAGAGGCTTGATGGTATTTAGCCGGCCAAAGTGAACTAGCGCAACAACCGCCCATTACAGGTCATGATGTCGTAAATTTCGGCTGGTAATTGGCGTTTACCAAAGCGGCCTTGATTATCGTGCGAGTGTACATATAGGTAATAAGCTGACTAAGGAGCTGATGCTCGCACGATGATTAAAGCCACTTGTGAAAAGTTTTTCTATTCCAAGTGTTTGCTTTGTACAAAATAACTCTATTCCTAAAAATGTGGGTCTTCATCGGTTCTGCCCTCCAATATTCGCTCAACATATATTCCACCACTTGCTTTATGGGCGCACAACCGACGAAGACCCGCAATTTCAGGAATAATATTACAATTCATTGCACAAAAGATTAGATGCAATTCCTCATCTTGGCTTAGCTACTATAGCATAGACATGAGTGTGTAGATTAAGAACAAGACATCAGTTCTTTGTTTTTGTCTACCAACAAAGCCAGATGTTAGTCTGACATTGTAAGTTACTAGCATAAATAATTCCATCTTTGGATCACACATCTAGTGTTTTGACCCCTTTCTTATCCGATTGTTGAGGTTAGTATTTCATGGATTCCTAACTTACTTATTAAAGATGGTTTCCTCTCTATATGGAAAAAAAAAAAGGAAAGAAAGAGCATAACAGTCTAATGCTAGAATTTAGATTAGCTTTAGAATAGATAGATTCAGATAAAAAAATCTAGATCTTATTATGTTTTGTTTCTGGTTCACGGTGTTTTGGAACTAGGGATTGTTTGGAAACAAAAACTACCCAATCCCCAAGTGATTAATGCGGAGCCGATTGAGTAAGGCCAATTCAGTTCAGTTCATAGATTGAATTGGTTCAATTGCTCAATGTATCCAATGGAACGCAAAAAATGAAATATTGGAGGCATGAGACCTTTAGTTTGTCTATTTGCAAGATTGTCGGGGATCAAAAGCAACATTGTACATCAAATATGTTATCAAATCCCAATGACATAACTGTCTTATTCAACAGATAGGATAAATTCATGGCTCGGGCCAATCAAATTCAGGAGTTCAAAAGGTTTCAGAAATATAAATAATCATTAAGAGAAGAAACGGTATAAACAAGAAAGTTGGATCTCTTGGGAATACAGAAAAGTCAACATTTTTCACGAGGTTGGAGATATGGGGGAAAGCCACGATGGGAAGAGCGACATCCCCGGAGGAATTTCCGTGGTTTGATTTGTCACATTTTCCCCCTTTTTTTCTTGGTCAACAGTCTTTTCCTAAGATATATCCTTAAACTATTTCGTCTAAACTCTATAATGGAAAATCTCGAAAGTATTCCCCCCTAGGTGGGGAAGAAAAAGATTTCATCTAGAAACTTGGGGGGCCTTGGGAGGTGTAGGTAGATGCCCATCATATCTTCAAAATAGCTATTGCTAGATAGGCGGATATAATAGCCTCTTGTGCCTAGGGTGATAAGGTGGAACTCGAAAAGGTTCTTGATGGGTCGACATATGCTTTGCACAGTGTCTTTCAACAGACTTGTCAGCCAAATAGCCTGGGTTATTTTGTCTTGTCCTTCTTAAACCATGGAAAATAGTTTGTGATGGGACAATGACAATAATAATGAGACGGGACACATATTTTCTTATCTTTTTTATTTTAGAAATTACGTTGGCATATTGGGTGATTTGTTTCAACTTTTAGTAGTTTTTTTTTTTTTTTTATCGAAACTTTTAGTAGTTATTAATTTAGATATTTAATATTCAATAGTATAGATTTTCTTATTAGTATATCTATATTATGTCCTATAGTTAGAAATTCATTAGGTTTTCTTATACGAGTATAGATTATGTTTCTCCTGTAATTTAGCTTAATACAAAAAAAAAATTGATAAATTTCTCTCTATATGTGTCACGCGTGTATGCTTCACCTGTGCGTTTGCAAGTTACTTGCTCGTGTAGCAAATTGCGAGTTTTTCCACTACGTCGATTGGTTTCGGAGTGGAAAGATCATGGGAACACCATGTTTGTAGACAACCATCTCGCAAATGAAGATTCAGAGGTATAGGATCTTTGACAATAATGTATCTCAAGAAGCTATAGAACGATGACCAAATGCGACGATTATTCGGTTGGAAAGCCGAACATGATGACTTCATGGTCCCCGCCTATGGATTAAAGAGAAAATAGGCTCGGGTTAACAAAGTGGTGCAGGTGGGATGTCGAGGCCATGGCCAACCCTTGCGTAAACTGGCTTTGGCAATGGGGTAACCGAAGTTTTGTAATTTAAATTCGCAAGAAAGATTCTGAATTAGAAGATGATTTTTTCTAATGAAAATTATCTTCAAAATAATCAAGACGTGAAGAAGGCATCAATGATGACAAGTGGCCACAACGGTCGAAGACGGTGGCTAATGGTGAAGAAAGAGAGAGAGTTGGTTGGGTGAGAAGACTTGACAAATATTACTAACAATGTGATCAGCACACCAAGGAGTGCAACAAAATATGCATCAATGTTTCCTTTTTGATCTTGTCCCAATTATGTGTATGTTAACTCTATATCTATAGTGACCGCTGGTGTCGGCACCATGACCACAATAGAATTTCGTTGGTAATGCCACCTAAATTCGATCAAGCATGGCTTCCAATTGATAGTGAACTCTCACTCAACCGTGACATCGAGAGTTGGGCTTGAGTTCATGATCTTGTGATGAGGTTGCCTCCCTCTTCGTGCTCTCTTGATTTGACCATGGGCTTACAATTAAGCGCGACATTAAGAGTCGGCCTTGAGCTAGTGACCTCAAGATGAGGTTGTATTGTATTACACAATTGCATAAGCATAGAGAAGATCAAGATTTATTTATTTATTTATTTTGGGTGGGGGCTGGGCGGGCAGGCAAGGACAATGGCCCAGCTATGGTAATTAAACAACACATTGGTCCTATGGTATATAGTGTCAGCGCAAATGAAGAGAACCTTACAAATAAGCAAATTCATCATATTTTTACATGGTTACTTGGTGAAAATAGATAGATTATTGTTAACACCTAAATTTTGGTAATCTATTTAATTATTTGTTAATTGCATTGACAAATTAGGAATTAATTTTTAACCCCTAGTAAAAAAAAATTTTATTAAATTGCATAGCTTATGGGTATTTAGATTATTCGCATTACTAGTACTAAAATTTATATAAAAAATTTAAATTAAAATTATTGATCCAAAAAGAAAAGGAAAAAAAAAGGGGGAGGAAAGGACGGCGGACGCGACCGAGGCAGAGGAGACAAGGGCAAGCGTCGTACCGGAGTTGGTGGTCGGGGGCAGACCGTTGGCGACAGCTGGCATGGCAGGACGCCATGGGCGCCGGCTAGAGAGCTTAAGAGGGAGAGAAGGGGAAGGGATTTTTTGGGGGGAGAGGAGAGAGATCCGAGAAAGAGAGAGCAGCGAGAGTTCAAGCGAGCCAACGCGCCTGAATCGGGGCCGACGACCCGCCAACGTGCCTCCTTTCCCGCGCCAAAATTCCAGTAAGCCTGACCCTGTTTTTGCCCTGTTTTTGGACATGCTTGGCCGGAGCTTGCGGCAGTCCGGCTCACGCGAGCTCCGGCCCACGTCGTCTACGTGTCTTGTCTATGTGTTCTTCTATGTTGATTGTCATGAGTCCTGGCGCGATTTGAGCTCGGCCGGTTCGTTTTTCTGTCGTTTTAGACAGTGCGTCCTAACTGCTCGATGAAATGCTTAAGTTAGATCCGCTTTCGTGTTCTTGGTTCGGGGCTGAATCGACGTTCCCGTTTGTTGTTTATCTTATCATTTTGCTGCGATTTCGAGCTGACGTTGTTCGGGGGCCGCCCGTGGCTTTGTTCGCTTTCGCCCTGTCGTTTTTCTTGTTGTGTTGGTGCCGGCCATGTGTTGTTATCCTCGGCCAACGAGTGGCGGTCGGAGTGGACGACCGATGAAGGGTAGCGGCTCGGCGGCGGCGGCTTGAGCTTTGGCCCGAGGCTTGTCTAAGAAATTCGGAGCTTCGGGTGAAGGACATCGCTCGAGGAGGGGACGTCGTGAATAAGACGACGTCGTGGAGAAGAAGGGAAGAAATAAAAGAATCAAAAAAGGAAACTTAAAAAAGAAACAAAAATTCCGATCAAATGGCTGGGCTTGAGCGTTGAGATGGGCTCAGTGGGTCTAATGAGGCTTCGACTTTGGTTTATTTCATTGTGAGTTGGGCTTAGTTTTTATATTTTATGTTGCTTTGGGTTTCACCGGACTGGGCTCAATCGCTGAGCCCAGTCCAACAGTGAACCTGGGCCGACGAGCCCGGTTGGTCATACCAGGGTCGGATTATTACAAATATCTTTTTTAAAAGAAAATCATAAAATATTTAGAAAATTCAGAAAAATCAGAAATCTTTTGAAAAAGCTTAAAAATTGGTTTTTGAGTAGTTTCTTCTTAAAATGTGTGAACATCCTTAATAAAAATTGTGCTGAAAATTGAATGACCTCTTAGAGCTTTTACACAAGATTTGAATGTCCTAAAAGACAAATGCTAGGTGGTTATTTGCGCATTTCTTTTTCAATTGCCAATTGGTTGCGCACTATGGGTAGGTAGACTAGATAGGGAGACATTCATGTTAATTTGCTAGCACTACCTTTGCACAATGATTTTCTCTACTAGTGAAAGAGTTCCAAGATGAAACGAGAAAATTGATTTAGCCACATACCTATCCTTCGTAACTTGCCTTGATTGAGTATAATTTCCTGATTGCCTCGGTCATGTCCATTCGATCCGATGGTGACTCCATTGAACATGCAACTCCAAGTTTGAATATGGAGATAATGCAATCTTTGATCTTGATTTCTTGTTGCTGATCACCAACTTCACTCCAAAGCCTTAAGTCTACAATGTCCATTGCTCGATCCGGAAGAGCCATTTGGACAAAACTATGGAGGTTAAGACTGTGCCCAAAGGCCTCTTCAGTCGGTCTCTTCCCAGTGAATATCTCCAACAATAGAATGCCATAACTGTATGCGTCCCCCAATGTGGAAACCTCGTTTCCCATGCCATACTCTGAAAATTTCCTCAAGACATTAAAAACAAAGGAATAGACATTAAAAGGGAAGGAATAGACACTTCTTCTTGAAGTTAATTGTTTAGAAAAAGTTTCTAAATCACATGGATTTTTGCTTGATGTCCATTTGCAAGAGCTTGCCAAGGATAGTTGTGAAGGCTTGCATCGGTTGCACCCAACATAAAGTGATGGCTCGCAAGCCTTCACTCACCTCAGAGTCGAGCTTGGTATGCATGGTAGAGGCCAAGAAATCCTTTGCCTAAGCAAGGTAGAGGGTCCTAAAATGCCCTACTGGTTTTTTCTTTCATATCTCTTTGTTTGACTTTTGTTTAATTTATTGGCTATGGCCGATGTTTATCACCTGTCAGATGCTAAAGTGGTGTCATAAAAGTTGGAATGCATCAACCGTAGAGAAATGAGATGTTAGGATTTATAGAGAACACCAAATATTAGTTAACAACATATGAACTTTTCTTTCTCCAAAACTACCATGTGCAAACAAAGTTGTCACATGTTTGCTAAACAAATTGCCTAAACATCAAGAGTGACTTTTTCCTCTAATAGGGTATAGGGGAAAACAGAAAACAGAAGAAAAATATATGCATTGGAGGCCTCGACGGAAACTATTTAGTGCACTTAGTACATGTATTAATTGAATTTGAACTGCTGGTTTTGATTGGACACACATAGAATGGACACGAGGCTCATTATTTTCATGATCTGAATTCAGTTTAATACCTATACCACACTATTTCTTTTCTGCAAGAAAGAATAGAAGAAAATGCCTAGAAGACTGGGGAAAAAGAAGAGACTTGGAGTGATTTGTTATTGCTAATGGATTTATACTTGTTAAATGCGTAAATTTGTCTAAATATGCTCTAAACAAGAAGTTTAGGGGAGTGAAAGTTGGATAGAGTCCATTGTGTCGTAAATTAGTGTATGCTGTGTGATATTATCGTGCATTTATGGGTTTAGGACCTCCAGCGGATTCTAACTTAAATGTCATGTCATCTAAACAAATTTTAGAAATATAGAATTATAGGTCAAGTTAAAAGGAATGGGTCCACCATGAGGGGTCAATTACTTACTGGCAAGACCTCAAGTCATGGCTTACCACAAGTGAATCACAAGTTTTCGTCAATTTCTCGTACCATAACTGACTTTATGACAATATTAGACACAACCCATTTTCACAGCGTCAACATGGCATGAGATAGATTACAAATTATAGAAAGAAATTGTAAATATGATAGGACACAACATGCTTAATCTATTTATTGGCACAAATTCACAAGTTTTGATAATTAAAAAAAAAAAAACCTCCATTCAATGATCAAATTGAAGATGATTTATTCTTGTCTTAATTTCAAATACGATTACAAAATGCTACTATTATTATTTTCGTGCACAAAGATATGTATTTTCTTTTTCATTGAAGCTATTAATAGAAGAAAGAGGAAATTGTGTTGTGAGAAAGAGGTGTTAGAGTATGCAAAGCATAAAATAACATCAAGGATATTGTTTATTCAATACTTTTAGCACTGTGTCATATTACTATCACAATCAATCGAAAACTAATCGAGAAAATATGATAGATCCGTACCAGGAGGCACATAACCAATGGATCCTCTAATTGTGGTTGAAGTTGAACTACCCTGGTCCTGAACTCCTATGGCTTCAACAGACATCGTTGAAATGATCTTTGCTAGCCCGAAATCTCCAACTTGAGCCACCATGTCGTTGTTCAGAAGCACATTACTTGGCTTTAGATCTCCATGGACAATTGCTGGATAACAACCCTTGTGGAGATATTCGATTGCAGTAGCTATGTCAATGGCAATGTGTAACCTTTGCACTAGTTTTAGATTTCTCGATTCACCATGCTCATCATCTCGTCCTATAGTTTGAGGATGTAGCCACTCCTCCAAGCTCTCATTAGCCATGAACTCATATATTAGAGCTTTGAAGTCATTGCCACAAAAGTCCATGCCTGAATAGACACTTAGTATTTTCACGAGGTTTCGGTGTCTAATGGCTCCTAGAGTTTGACATTCTGAGAAAAAGCTCCTCAAAGCACCTCTTTACGTTAAATGGAGCACCTTCACTGCCACAGTGGCATTGCCATCAAGAATCCCCTTATAAACTGTGCCATATGTCCCTTTACCAATTAAATTGGTTTCGGAGAATTTGTCGGTAGCTCTAAGGAGTTCTTCATAAGAAATCCTCAAGAATTGGTGCTCCAAGGAAAATGACGTTGAGGCATCGGTTCTTGTCTGCTTCTTTTTGTGGTACCAGAAGACAGACAGCAACAAAAAAGCTGAACATAACAAGCTGATAGCTACCACAAATATCATTGTTGTAGAAGACTTGTTAGAGCTTGGTAATTTACAAAGAGGAAGCTTCAAACCTGGAGCACCTCCACAGAGTTCACTATTTTCGGAAACCGATACAGCACTTACATTAAGAAAAACTCCACCCTCCGGAACTTGTCCTTCTAGTTCATTGAAGGACAAATTCAAGTACGTGAGCAGTGAGAGCTCTGCAAGAAAGCTCGGGATTGGACCAGCAAAATTATTATTGGAAAGGTCCAGCTCTTGTAGACCCCTTAATGGACGTAAATCTTTGGGGATTTGACCATGAAAAGAATTTGCTTCTAAGTAAAGCCATTCTAATCTCAAGCAATAACTAATGGAGGCTGGAATTAAGCCGGTCAATCTATTATAAGACAGATCTAACTCAGCGAGATTTATTAAAGAGCCGACTTGCAATGGAAGAGATCCACTTAATTTATTATGTGCTAAACTGAAGATGATCGACAAGGAAGAAAGACCCATAATTTTGACTGGAACCGAGCCAATTAGACTATTGTTCGAAAGATCGAGCATGGTTAATTGCTTGCAGTTCCCGAGACTTTGCGGTATGAAGCCATGGAAATTGTTGGTGGCAAGATCAAGGAAATATAATGATGTTATGTTACCAATCGAAGACGGTACCTCTCCAGTAAACATGTTTTTGGACAAAAAAGCCTCTGCAAGTTGTGAAGTGCTCCGATGGAATCGGGAATGCAACCAGTTAGAAGATTATTTTCTAAACTCAAGATGGACAGGTTCAAAAATTTCGGACGGCTGAAGGAATAGTTCCTTGGATGCGATTATTTGCCATGAAAATCCGATTAATGCTGGTGGAGAGATTGGAGATGGATGTCGGCAACCATCCATGGATCAAATTTGATTCCACCGTGAGAGTATCTAAACTAGAACAATTAGCTAAAGAAGAAATAAAACTTAAGTCATCCTGCAATTGGTTAAGACCCAAGACAAAAAATTTGAGGCCCTTAAGCCTTCCCAGGGTTTTAGGTATTTGGCCATGGAAACTGTTGTTGTAAAGCAAAAGTTTCTCAAGGCTGGTGGCATTCGTTAACGATGACGGAATTGTCCCAGTCAACAAGTTATGGGAGGCTCCAAGGTAATGCAAAGAAGGAAGAGTGGTGCCGATATCAGAGGGAAAGCTTCCCCACAATTGGTTCCAACCAACAAAGAAGATACAAAGGGAGGAGATGTTAAAAATCCTTGGTGGAATCTCGCCAGTTAGTTTGTTCAATCCTAGTAGGAGAACTTCCAACCTCTCGAGTCGGGAAAAATCCGTAGGTATTTCTCCATGAAATGCATTTTCTCCTAGGGAGAGTTCTAGTAGCTGCGAGAGGTTTCCGATCAAAGGTGGAATAGGACCTACAAGATTGTTCTTAGCCAAGTCCAAAACTTTAAGCCTTGGTAAAGAACCAAGATTGGAATGAATTACCCCCCTCAAGTTTGTTATCTATGAGATTCAAGGTCCAAAGGTTCAAGCAGCGAGAAAGATTGGAGGGTATTAGCTTGCCAAATGAGTTGTTACTGAGAATGAGATAATGGAGCTGAAGCAAGTTGCCGATCTGTGATGGGATTTCGCCAATGAAGCTGTTGTTCCTTAAATCCATAACCTTCAGGAAAGAGAGATTACCTACGTGAGGAGATAGGAAGCCTCCCAAGCCATGCGATCTCAAGACTAGGAATGTGACCCTGCCTGGATGCCTTTTGCTGCACAAAATGCCATGCCACTCACAATGATGGATAGAATCATTCCAAGAGCTCAAAACTCCGAATGGGTCTTTGTGTATCGCATTTTTGAAGGAGGCTAGTGCGAGCTGATCTGTTTGGTTTTGCAAGCAAGCACCAGGGCTTGTCATTGAGCTCCAACACCACAAGAGGGCAGAATTGAGTATAAGAAATAGTAGTTTCCCCATCTTCTCTAGTTACCCACATTCAATCTTAGCTCTATTTAACACCTCCGTCCCCTGCACAATTCACTTTTTGACTAACAATTAGTTCCGTATGAATGCCCAATCTAGTCAAAATTAATGGGAATTAAATAACTATGGATGAATAATTAAGATCAATATGAGAAAAATATATTTTCCATATAATTTTGTGTAATCTTAAGAAGAAATAATGGTGGAATAGAAAATTAAATTTCCTTTAGTTGATCTGGCCACATTTATCGGGAAAAGTGCCAAAAAAGTCCTAAACCTTTTGTCATTGTGCCGATTTGGTCCTAAACCTTTTTTGGTGCCGATTCAGTCCTTTCCGGCCAATTTGGCCGGATTTTGCTGACTGGTCGCCGTCGGCCGACGTGGACAACTTTTTACTAATATTTTAATATTTTTTTTGTTTATTTTTTTAATTTTGCTCTTCTTCCTCCGGCCGGTCGCCGGACCTCGCGACCGGCCACCTCGCCGGGGCCGCAGGGTGACCTCGCGCGGGGCGGCGAGGGCGAGCCTCGCCCGCCCCGCGCGAGGCCGCCCTCGAGGCCTGGGCGGCGAGGCTCGCCCTCGTCGGATCTGGCGAGGGTCGAGCCTCGCCCATGGCCGGCGAGGGCGAGCCCCGCCAGCTTGCCGGATCTGGCGAGTGAGGGGGTTCGAGCAGGGGGAGAGAGTTGGAGGGTAGACCGCCGCCATCGCACTCGAGCCGCGGCCGTCGGCCTACGGCCGCGCCCGGTTTCAAGCGCCGGCTCTCCGGTAGGCCTCGGTCTTTTTGTGCCTTGCGTTGGTCGACCAGGCCGGAGCTCGCGGTCTTCAAGGATTCGGTTCGAGATCTGAGGGCGTTCGATCTGGGCGGGACCTGAGAGAGAGAGAGAGAGAGAGAGAGAGTCCTCTCCGGCCAAGCCGAGGAAACCCTAGCCACGTGAGACCACCGCTGCAATGCTGCCGCCCGATGCCGTCCACCGCCGCTCGCCGACCCGCCGCCATATCCGGCGAGCCGGCGCGGCTCGCCCTCGCCGCCCGGCCTCGAGGGCAGCCTCGCGGGGCGGGCGAGGCTCGCCCTCGCCGGATCGGCGAGGTCGAGCCTCGCCGGCCATGGGCGAGGCTCGACCCTCGCCGGATCCGGCGAGGGTGAGCCTCGCCGCCCCGCGCGAGGCCGCCCCTGCGGCCACTGGCGAGGTGGCCGGCGAGGTCGACCTCAACCTCGCCGGCCGTCGCCTCTGGCCGGTCGCCGAGGTCCGGCGACCGGCTGGAGGAAGAAGAGCAAAATTAAAAAAATAAACAAAATAAAAATAAAAAAAATATATATTAAAATATTAGTAAAAAGTTGTCCACGTCAGCCGGCCGGCGACCAGTCAGCAAAATCCGGCCAAATTGGCCGGAAAGGACTGAATTGGCACAACTTAAAAAGGTTTAGGACCAAATCGGCACCAAAAAAAGGTTTAGGACCAAATCGGCACAATGACAAAAGGTTTAGGACCATTTTGGCACTTTTCCCCACATTTATCTATTTTCCCTATTTACAAACTTTATTATAATATTCCACTTATTATTTGATGACATGGGCGAGCCACATAGCGTGCCATTTCATTTGGCAAGAAATTCTAGTAAAGACTTGGCACGTAAAGTGTTATTGCATTTCAACGTCTTCGATTGTTTTCACTTTTACCACAAAAACAATAACAGAGAAATGTCAAACAGACTAAGATTTTGTTTAAGAAATTTGTTATAATGAGTGATCTGATATTTTGTCTTTACTTATTGAATATGGCTTATTATCTACTATAACATATGGTTTAGCATATTACTATTGTCCAACGGGAAACATCTTAGAAAGTTGAGGAGAGAGAAAGCAACATTGAAGGTGATGAGAAGGAACAGAGCGAGGAGGATACTAAATAAATAACAAAAACAGAAAGTTCCATATAAAGGACAAGTTGGTGCCCCATATTCCACGAAGTCCATGCAGAAGACTGAAGACTGAACAAAAGAGAATGCTGCTTATTAGCTTAAATATTGCTTTCTCTTTCCTGAAGACCGAAGGCCCAAGACTGAACAAATTGGTGCCTCATGTTCACCGTCAATTACGAGAGGATTGAGAAGTCCATGGAAACGAAGACCGAACATTCCGTCAAATGCGTCATGTAAGCTGGCGGCAATTATCCCGAAAAGAAAAAGAATAACAGAAAGATGAACAAGCTAATGACATATATAACCATAATTATAAGGAAGACTAACAAAATTCGAGACAAGTATGATATCCCAGCGGGCCCTTCTCTCTTTCGGCCGTTAAATGGGACTGACTCTTAGTTCCCAAATAACATTAGCCTTCGTCTTAGGGCTCTCTGGCCTTAGGTCGTCTGAGGGCTCTCTGGCCTTAGGAAAAAAAAAATTGATCTAGAGGATCGATTTAGAGTGACAAGTGGAGAGTATATTTACTGAATCAATTCATCTTATCTGATCATGATCGGAATTCTATAATTCCAATATCAACAGGTCTTTGTGAGAAAGATTTATAAGAACATTGGAGAGTAGAAGTCTGGGAAATTTTCTCTTCTCTGGACTGTCTTTTATTCAAACATCACATCCCCTTATGTAGCTAAGATTAAGGATAATAATACAAACATTTTCATGACCAAGAAGGGAATATTACAGGATTAACAAAAGCTGAAAAAGGTCAGTACAAACTAAATAATACATAATACATGGTACAAACTCAATAGCACGACAAAGCTTATAACTCTTAACATAGTGGTCATGTGAACTCTGATAGATTCATTTACTTATTGACAGGTTCATGATTTAGGTCGAGATTGGGATCTTTGTCAGAGTTAAATATCCGGTTACCTTGTGTCTTCAAGATAAGATTCTCCAAAGTTCCCTAGGTTTTGGCTGAGTCCGCTCATACTCATCTAATGCCTAGTGGATGGCATCCTTGGCAGCATGATATCCATGGGAACCATCCCATGGCATTTCTTCTTGATAAGTACTAAGCCGCAAAAACTTCGGAAAAGTTTGATTCTCTTCACTTAGGATCCTCTGAAATTCTTGCTATTCTCTATGAATTTCCCTGAAACTACAACCATAAGATTTTTATAATTTAACAATGGGATAGGGACAATTGATTTGTCCTAGTAGTCCTGAGGTTTGAAGTCACCATTTCTGTTGAAGAAAATTAGTAAAATGAACTTAGTTTGACTTCAATTCGGTAGAGAATAGGATTTGCCAACTCGGAATAGGGTGAAAGCACTCAAGAACTTCTGCAAAATGTATAAAATAATGTTACTAAAAGCCTTCAATAAGAATGGCAGTAATGATCCTACAGACAGTGGCTATAGGGATTTCAATGGCTGAAGTATAGCTATGAAACGGATACCAACCGAACCATCTTAATTCCTCTGGAAAATTGATGATGTTGAATGTGAAGACACGGATAAGCGGACAGTAAGGATTAATCTCAAATGTTATGACATTTAAATCTTCATATTGCTATCTTCAATTGACATTCCCCAAAGAGAGGATTCGTATTTCTATAGATTTATCTGGGAAGGACAAGCTGAAGTGTTTTAAGTGGCATATCTCCCTGGTGGGGTTCTTTTCACCCTTCCCTCGCAATACTACTTTGAAATTGGTGAAATGTGAACATGTAAAAGGATGAGAAGTATTTGGGTCTTGTAAGAAGATCTACGAGGATGTTCTTCTCTCCTTTGATTTGTTTGGTTTCAAAAGAGCAATTTAAAAACCATTCTACCCATTGAACAAATTGAGGATGAGCAACTTCTTTTTAGCTTTAAACTTCATCACATGGCAAAGGATGACTTTTCATTTCAACAAAGAAATGATAGCCAAACAATTAAAATTCAAATTTTTTAGTTTCATATTTGATGGCAAAGGTTTCTTTGAATGTAGAGTGGGAGGTGAGGACACCTGGAGTGCCATAACTTGGCACGCCGGGACACTCAAGTGCCATAACTTGACAAGCCGGGACACTCAAGTGCCATAACTTTAAAATGGTACACTTAAGTGTCATCATCGGAGTAAAATGGGACACTTAAGTGCCACTCCGGCGAAAATCCGGCCAAATGGCTGACGTGGCAATTTTCCGGCAAGTTTAGTCCAAAACGGCGTCGTTTTGCACGCTGACGTGGCGAAGAAAACGCAAAAACGACGCCGTTTCGTGTCTACGTGTAAATAATAATATAAAAATTAATTAAATTATAAAGTATTCAAAAAATTTAAAAAAAAAGAAAATTTTAAAAATTTTAAAAAATTAAGAAAAATTTAAAAATTAAGAAAAATTTAAAAGTTTTAAAAAATTAAGAAAATTTAAAAAAAAAGGGGGGGGGGAACGGCCGAGGGCCGAGCCCTGCCGCCGCCGCCCCCGCCGTAGCCGGAAGGGCCGGCGATGGAGGGGGAGGGTCGGCCGGGGTCGCCGGCCCCGGCCGACCGACGGCGAGGGCTGCGAGCCCTCGCCGGATCGCAGCGAGGGCCGCGACCCTTGCCCCGCATCCGGGCGAGGGCTCGCCGGCCCTCGCCGCCTCCCCCCGCCGCCGGGAAGGCCGGCGACGAAGTGGGGAGGGTCGGCCGGGTCGCCGGGCCCCGGCCGGGGCCGGCGAGGCCGGCCGACCGGCGGCCCTCGCCGCGGCTCGCAGCCCTCGCCGTCGGTCGGCCGGGGACCGCAACCCCGGCCGACCTTCCCCCTCCGTCGCCGCCCTTCCCGGCGACGGCGGGGAGGAGGCGGCGCCAAGGGCGCAGCCCTCGCCCGCCCGTTCGACCTCCCCCCCCCCTCCCTTTTTTAAATTTTAAATTTTAAATTTTTTAAAATTTTCTTATTTTTTTTAAATTTTAAAATTTTTTAAAATTTTCTTATTTTTTTTAATTTTTTTTAATTTTTATAATAAATTTTTTTTAATTTTTATGTTGATTTGGAGCTCCGGCGAGCCACGTAGGTAAAAAATAATAATAAAATATTGCCACGTAGGATTTCCGGCAAGGGTCGCCGGAGGTGGCACTTAAGTGTCCCACTCGAAAAAAAAAAAAAAAAAGTGGCACTTAAGTGTACCGTTTTGAAGTTATGACACTTAAGTGTCCCGGCGTGCCAAGTTATGGCACTTGTGCTGGACTTCTACCGTAGAGTGGTAGTGAAGTTCGACAAGCAAAAGTAGTCCACTTTTATATTCATAAATGAAATGCTTTCCATCAATTTCTTAGAGCAAAACTGCTATCCAATATTTTTCACTAGCATTCATTCGCAAGATTCACTTGCCATCAAATTGAATTTGCAATGGGGAAGGATGCAACAATTTCTCCTTTGACACCTCAATTGCACTAGTATGCTCTCTTTTCCATGGGAGTGGACTCTTCTTCAAGACCTTTTGCAAGGGATGCATAAATTTAGAGACTTTTGGGATGAAATCTCTAAGATAAGTGACAATTCTAAGAAACGGTTGAACCTGTTAATAAAAAACATTCTAATCAGGAAACTTCAAGAGTTCTTGGCCAATATGATCACCATGGTAGTATGTCCGTTGGACTTTTATGAGTCTAATCAAGTTTAGATTATGTAAGTCCCACATGGAAATTAACTACTCCAGTCGAGAATTATGATGCACTAGATTGACATGAATCTAATGCATTTTACAATGTTGTTGCAACATATTAAGTATAGATGAGCATGGTTCTTGAGTAGAACTTGAAACCTCATAACCGAATTAGTGGGAACTTGTCCGGTTCTAGATCTTAAGATATGCATGGTAAGTTTCAAATTCCAAAAATTGGGAAATGTATTTCGATTAGTAAGTACCAGGTTCTAAGTTGGTGGAACCTAGAGTCAAAAACCTAGAACCTAAAACCTAAAATAAGTTTTTGTATTTTTCTTCGTCTATATATTCGAGTGATCTTGCGATATTCCATAATATTTGATAATGAGTGTATAATCTGAAACTACTAGTCTGAACTTCTATTTTATGACTAATACTTTTACTTTGTTGATGTTTCATATTTTTCATGTGTCTAAATATAAATTATGGATAATTTAATAATCACTACAATTATTCAATTAATAATAAAGATGAACCCAGTTAAACCATGGAACAAACCTTGGAACCAACCATGGAACTTATGACAAGGTAGTATCTAGGTTCTGGAAAATGAAGAACCTGTTCCAACGGATACATTTCAAGTTTCAGGTAGAATATGTACAGAATCTAAAATTGCTTACCCCTAATATAAAGTGTGTAAAAATGTAATGTTTTAGCGGGCATGGTGAAACAAGTATTTCAAAAGTAATGCTACATGTACTTCACTAGAAATTTCTTACTAAATGACATGGTGGCTACGTAGCTTACGCCATATCATCAAAGAGGTGTGAAGTCAGCAATCAAACTAAAGATTATATTAAAAAGGTGAAATAAACATAAATGGGGTAGGATCAATAAAACAAAATTTAACTTCATATACTGTTATCTTTCTTTTCAATGTTGTAAGAAATGTCCTACCAAACATCCTCTCAAGCTGCCACTGAAATATGGTCGACACTCCTTAAAGCTCCACATCTTTCGAATGCAAGCACAAGAAGTGATGGGGCCATAAAGGTATTGAACATATTTGAACTTTATAAGGATGATCAAACAGATTTAATTTTGAAGATGATCTAAGTACAACTTCCAAATGATTCAAGGGGTTCATTTTCATACTATAAAATTTATAGTAAACTATTTTGAAATGTCTGGGGTCACATGACGGATAAGTTGGTGCCTCATATTAACAGTGACCCTCCTCCGGATGACCTCTTGAAAAATGAATAAAACCCTCCTTTAATGATAGTTTAATGATATTTACTCTGTCAATATGGACACACAAATCCTTATCACAAATCAACTAACTTTTTTTGTATAATAATATCGTTTTTCTCCTTTTCCAAAAGGAAAAGATATTCTAAAAAATCTCTTTTTGAAAAGTCATCCAACAAGCATGTTTTTTCCGGCCGAATGAAATAAGTTTTGGTAACTTTTCAATCTAGAAATGTGAAAGCAAAGCAAAAGGATTTTAAAATTATAATTTCTTTAATCGCGATGTGATGTGCGAGGATCATGATCTTTATCTGAGGCGAAAATCATTTTTGTTTTTCTCAAGTGCGATGCATTGTGCGGTTAGCCCAATGCTTTTCATGGTCAAGTCATCAAAAAAGCACTTGGGAATTTCCTTCCGGCCCTAAAAGAAATGTACGTCAATCATGGGGAAAGCTTTTTCGCTTCCATAGGGAAAAGATATTGCGTCCCGTGCACTTCGATTCAAGAAAACTAGGAGTGATTTTCGCATTAGAATAGACTAATTGATTCGCTTATGCTTTGGGTTAAAGTTTCGCCCCCTACGTTTGATTGTTTCTTTTGGCTTTTCAAACGAAATTGTTTTGAAGTCCAAGTCAATTGTGAGTCAAGCACCAAAAGCTGAAACATCAAGGTCAAGTAGCCAAGCTGCAATTTCTTTTAACTTATGTTTGCATGATAGCCAAATCCGAAAATATATAATGTTTGAGTAAAATATTTATTATGGGTTACAATCGGAAATTTATTGATAACTTCCAAAAATATTATATGGTGCCTTCTTCATTAAGTTTTTTTTTTTTTTTTTAAGTCGGGAAAGGAAATAATATATAATCAAGGTAAAGAAACAGAGAAGCTCGTTGCATGGGCTTCAGCATACAGAAGGTCTAGAAGCAAAGCGGGAGGGGACGTAGCCCAGTCCGGTGGTAAGATGCCATTACAATGGGCCTTTGCGACCCAATCAGCCACAAAATTGGCCTCTCTTCTACAGTGTCACACACTTAGGTTATGGAAAGAAGAAAGCTTGGCTGCCGCTTCTGCAAGGAGAGCTCTCGCCGCCCATGGCGTCGCATGTGGATCATGGACAGCTTCCACCAACACCAAACAGTCGGATTCGATAACAATGTGGTTCTGATCCTGACCTTGTTGCAGCAGATGATCGAGGGTGATGAGGAACGCTTGGATCTCGCTCTACAGAGCTAAAGCCGCTGGGAAATCACAAATAAAGCCGTGTATAAGAGTGCCTGAGTGATCTCTGTGTATGCTCGGCATCGTGCCTATTGTACTATTAGGACGATAGGCCCCATCAATATTAATTTTCACCACTCCAGGTTCTGGTGACCGCCACAGCAGATCGGATGGAAGAGGAGATTGGCCTATTCACATCAGTGGCTGGGCGGATAGGTTTGCGGTGCGTACTTGGGCAAATGCCACATCCATGACCTGAAGGTGATCGGGGCGTTGCTGGCTGAAGACAAACCTGTTGCGTGCCTTCATTGAAGTTAGAGAAATGCTAAATATACTAGGAATATGCATTAAATCTTCTTTATTAAATGATCCGTGAAGTTTCCATTGGTCGATTGAATGAAACCTACAAGCTTATTTCGAGTGCTCACACTTTTATTTCCCTTTCAAATTATCTCCCGGAGTATTATCGCATCGTTCATTTTTAATAAACTTTTAATGCAATCGCTTGCTAGTGGAGGGAATAAGGGGCGCCTAGTCCCAATCCCCACTTTAATTATGGTCAAAATACCTCATCTAGTAGTTGCAATTTCATATGATGGGAATGCTCCATGAGATAAAACATCAAAGATTAAGCTGGCGCATTTTGGCCAGTGCCAAACTTGCCCTCTGGTATTTTTCGGCCCAGTCACATGGACTATGTCTATTTTTTTTAAGCAAAAAAAAATTGAGCTAAAATAATAGACAAATTGGAAACACATATAGAAAATAATTCCACAATTTTGTAGTATTTTAATTTAAATGTGTCATAAGATGCTTTTCTTTATCTGTTTTAAGCCTCATTTTCTCTTCCAATATTTACAAAATTTGTATTTCAAGGTAGATAAACTAAAAAATATATTTGATCAAATTAACTATAATGAATTATTGGGCGGACTACGTTGAGCCTCAACGCCCTTGTTCCAACCCACTTCAGCAACGAGGTCGGAGGATGTATTATCCGAGCCTACCAATGAGTGCAAAATATTCAGTCATACCCGGTGTATTTGCGAGTCATCAAATTCATGATTAGGTCTACACGATCTATTATTAACATTAATTGACATCTTATCGGTGTACTTGCGTGTAATGCAAGCACTCGCCGCCAACGGAAGCATTGGACCGTTAGTCGTAGTTTGCCCTCTCGCTCACCCACATCTTCATAGCATCTACGGCACTCAGCTTGTCATAGCCCTCGGCTAGGTACTCGTCATATGGGTTTATCGTGTAACAACCCGGGCCCTATTGTGTAATATTGTCCACTTAAACAACCCGGGCTCTACTGTGTAATATTGTCCGCTTTGGATATTGAGTCCTCACGACGAGCAGAGGACTATCCCTCGGGCCTTCCCTCTCCCAAGCCATAATATTGTCCGCTTTGAAGGCATGGCCCATCAGGGCCCGTCCTCCCTCACGGCTTTGTTTTTAGCACAATGGAAGCGTACGTGAAACACGTTACACAGGTTAGAGAACCAAGTCTTATAAACTAGCCCAAGACTCTCCTCCTAAGCAATGTGGGACAGGAAACGCGCCCCCTCCCTGTGCACATCTGGGGACCGAGGCACGGACACACCGCCATCCCTCCTCCCCGCGCACTACCGCCTGGGCTGTCACACTCTCCCCCCCTTGGGAGCACAGTGTCCTCGCTATAGCCTCACATGCGATTAGGAGTCGGCTCTGATATCATTTATAATGACTCGGGCCCTACTGTGTAATATTGTCCGCTTTGGACACTGAGTCTTCATGGCTTTAAAATGCGTTGCGCAGGGGCAAAGGGCCATCCCTCAAGCCTTCCCTCTCCCAAGCCATAATATTGTCCACTTTAGAGGCACAACCCACCGACCCGTCCTCCCTCACGGCTTTGTTTTCAGCGCAGCGGAAGTATACGTGAAACGCGTTACACAGGTTAGATAACCTAAGCCTTATAAACTAGCCCAAGACTCTCCCCTAAGCGATATGGGACAGAAGACGCGCCCCCTCCCTGTGCAAATCTGAGGACCGAGGTGCGGATGCACCACCGCCTGGGCCGTCACATATCAAGTGATCCCATTCGCAGCCACTGGCAACACACTTGCCAACATATCCTTGGGCATAGGCCACGACGGTGTTGTTCCACGTGAGTAGGGCCACCCCAACCATGGCGTGGGCTGTGTTTTGTGTGTTAACAAAGTCCTAATGGGTGCTTTGGGCTAGTGAGGTTTCGATAGTGACAAAGATAGAAGGTGAGGTGAGGGCTCGATAAAGGAAGCCATAATAGGCCAATTTAAAGGGGCAAAAAGATATTGGAAGTACTAAAAGTTTCGTATAATACTCAGTTTAGTCCCAAAAGTTTTTGTCAACTTAAATAAGTACCAAAAGAGGAAAAAATAACTATTTAAGTGTCTTTGATGAAAAATTCTAGCCAAAACGATTGCGTAATTTTTATAATTGAAATTTTAATACGATTTGGCATATTTTATTTTAAATCAAGTCCACATGGACGTGTAAAATGACGCTGTATAAATCGACGTGGTTAGCTTGCCTAAAATGACATTGCATGACTCCCAAGAGCCAAGACGTCAATCCACCATGATTTTCTCCTCCGTCACTATCAGTCTGCCAATAGCTATCATCGCTCCACCATCGTTGGCCACAAGAGCTCATGTGTGTTCAAAGTAGAAATATAGAGTTTTTGCAGGGAAGGACTCAATAAATTTCTGAACGGCCAGGAAAATCTCTCGGATAATCGATTTCCAGAGGCTTCACCGTCTTTCATCCTTTCTCAGTCATACCATCTATGATCACTAGCAGCTACCACTCATTCACCATTGGACGACCACAAGTTATTACACAGAACAGAGCACATTTACACTCAAGATAGCTCAACATGAATTTCCTCTCTCGAATTGATACCTCTCGTTCACTCTTTGCCCCTATTTCTTATTCACCATTGCCAAAGTGCTCCAACCTCAGTCAAACTGCCTCCTTCAACAATTCCAATCCACAATGTTGCTCCTGTGATCTCCTTACTTAGATTCGACCCCCATTTCCTCTTTGGACATTTACGAATTTTGTTGAATTTGTGATTTAGGGTTTAAAACTTGTGAATTTCGTTGAATTGGCAATATAGGGTTTGAAATTAGGGCAAAACTTGTAGACGGTATCATTTGGGGAATAATATGCTGACCGGGCATGTCGACGAGTCATGTCAGTTGGTGATATCAATAAAATATGGCCATGTAGGATTTCTAGTGATCCAAATCAAAATTGGCATTGAAGTGATCATTTTTTCTGAAAAAATAATTATTTTTTTAATATTAAAGTGAGCACCATAAGAAACTTTTGACATTTTTAATGTCATTTTACCAAGAGATTGAGGGTGTCTGTGATGGTGATGATGATGATGAGTACAATTGAGAGGCGCAAATCTGCCTATTGGTGAAGATGGAATCTCTCATTTTGTCGAGCTCTCTGTCTACCTTCGTGGTAGTAGTTTGCTTTCCAACCGAACCCTAACTCCATCCTTCGTCCACCTCACTCCATTTGAAGCCCCAATTTGCCTCTCTTTTCATCTAAACCTCTTCTCTTTTTGCTCACCCACACCTTTTCCCATGAACCCACACTCTCGACTTCTCCCCAACAAAACCCTTTCACCAAGTCACCTCAAAAGCTTCCTCAAAACTTGATTGGACTATCATCAGCCCTTGCATGCGTAGAATTCAGCCAAATTCAGAGACTTTGAAGCTACTGACGTTTTCTATATCATTTGAATTGGGTCGAATTCACAGTTTCAAGCTTACTTGGGTAATGGTTTGAAAACTCCTTTGAGCAAGTAGATAGGGTCTTGATGCTGATTCATCCACGGCAGCTCCCAGACAGGATAAAGCTCCCTCCAATTCGGATACTTTGCGGACAAACCCTAAAGAAGATGCACGTCTTGCTGCATTGTGCAATCGGTTGGGTTGACTATGGTCAGAACAAAGTGTCAAAGTATGGGATGATGCTCTGTCAATCGAAAAGATAGAAGAATGCAAGCTAATCCTTGTTGGTAAAATTCTATCTAATCCCTCAATAAATTTTTAAGTGTTTCAGAACACTATGAAGAGAGCATGGCGAACTGATCGGGTCGATACCTTGCAACGCGAAGATGGATTGTATGTTATTAAGTTCATAACCAAAACAGAAAAACAGAGAAGTCTAGATACCGAACCCTGACTATTTGCAAGTCATCTAGTAATTCTTAAACCCCGGTTACCCAATATCCCCTTTACACTGTTATCACTTCTCAACTTGTGCCTTTTGGGTCTAAGTTTTTGGTCTCCCCCTAGAACGCTACATAGAAGAAATGATAAGTAAAGTTGTTCGCCATGTTGGCAAGGTTCTACAAGTTAAGGTTGATAGTAACGAAGGTACAACACTTCAGGCTGGTAGAGCACGAGTTGAGATAAGCTTGCAGGAACCTCTTAAGACGGGACAACTCATTAGATTAGAAGGAAAGAATATCTAGCTAGACTTTCGGTACGAACGCCTATCTCACTTTTGCTATTCTTGTGGCAAACTAGGACATTACGCCATGTATTGCAAAGACTATCCTTTTGATGAAGAGAAATTTGAAGGCAAGGACAACTTGTATTATGGCCAATGGCTGAGGGCAGAGGTTCAGGAGCACAGCCCATTTTGGTTACCTTTTATGCATCACCTTAGACCTAAGCGGAGGTTGATGAAACAGTCCCTGAGACCCCTCTGGTGCCTACGACTGTGATTCCAGCAGAATAGCCCAATATTAGCAAAGGCAAAGAACTTCTACAACTTTTAGATGAGAGCAAATCCTTCACTATGGCAGAACCGATCACTTGGAGACCACAATTAGAGGCACACACAGATATTCAAGTTGAGCTAATTTAGTTCCCTACAACCAAAAACATTTCAACAATAGTAGAAGGGTAAACAGGCTACTCGAAATCAAAGAAATTCAGAAACAATCGTTTGAGCACAAAAGCAAGTCCGATAAAAAAAGGCAAAGCGTTACAACCCGTTGAAAGAGGGGATTGATGAATCACATCTTCTGGAGACTCCAATCTTTGAGGTAGGTGATCCTGATAGTTGGGCTTTGGTGGCTGGCCCTAATAAGCCACCAATTGACAAATGAAGTTAATTAGTTGGAATTGTCAGGGTTTTGGCAATCCCCTGACAGTTCAAGCCCTGAAGGCGTTGGTGGCCCGTGAAAAGCCCGATATTCTATTTTTGATGGAAACAAAAAATCAAGCAGTGGTGCTTGGCAGACTACAAAAGCGTCTAAAGTACCCCAACAACATTTTGTAAAACCCTATAGGCCTTGTTAGGGGCCTAGTGGTGTTCTGGAAGGAGCAAGTAAACATAGCAGTGGAGCAACAAACCTCAGACTTTATAGATTTGATAAGTGAGGATGGGGAAAGTGGATCTATCATGCGCCTTACTTGCCTTCATGCGCCGATTGCGTTTCATCTACGACAACAATTCTGGGAAAATCTGAGGCTTATCAGTAGCCATAATACCTTGCCTTGGATCTATGTTAGGGATTTTAATGAAATCATATATCCTTAGGAGAAAGAAGGTAAGTGGCTAGCGACTACACAACACATGCATTCTTTTAGAGAGATGTTGAATGATTGTTTGCTTATGGATTTAGATTCCAAGAGGTGTACCTTTACGTGATGCAATAATAGAGAAGGGGAGGAACTAGTAAAAGAAAGACTAGATAGAGTTCTATGCACTATGGACTAGTGACTTACTTTTCCGGCTGCTGAAGTTTTTGCCTTACCAGCCATTGGTTTAGACCATAGCCCAATCCTTTTGATGACCATAGCTTTCCCACCTAAGCAACGGAGGGGCTTTTACCTTTGAATCCTTCTGGCTGCAGGACTAAGAATGTCGTTCAGTAATTATAGATACTTGGACATCTACTCATGATCAAACTTTAACCTTACCTCAGAGGTTAACAAGGATTTCGGCAGCCCTTACCAGTTGGAGTAGATCCAAATTTTCAAATGGCCAACGTCACATTAACGAGCTTCAGCATCAACTCCAATTCCTGATCAACAAAACCAACTCTCAATTTGATAAAACGAGGATGGATGATCTGAAAAATGAAATTCAGCGATTATGGCAACAAGAAGAACAGTATTGGGCAATGCGTTTTCGAGTCAAATGGCTAACATAGGGAGACAAGAATACTAAGTTTTTTCATGCTACCACCATCTAGAGGCAATAACATAACAGAATCAATATATTGCAGAATGAAAATCAGCAGTGGGTTCGAGATCAAACGTTATTATAGGATATGACACAGGTTTTCTTTAATAATTTATATTCCTTAGTGGGACAGCGCGATTATGGCCCTATACTAGCTCAATGCCCAGCTGTAGTTACAGCCGACATGAACAACTCCCTAATAGATGATGTGATCCCGGAGGAAGTCCGACGAGCAACCTTTCAACTAGGAGCAACAAAGGCACCTGGGCCAAACGATTTAAATGGTCAGTTCTATCAAACTCACCGGGACATCTTACAAGACGACATTATTAGCTCGGTGCAAGAGTTCTTTACCTCTGGCGTGTTGAGTCCCGAAATCAACAAGACCTTCATTACTTTGATACCCAAGACATCTCACCCTAAAAGACTGGACCACTATTGACCGATTAGTCTTTGCAACTTTATTCACAAAATAATCTCGAAGGTTCTAGCAAATCACCTGAAACCATGGTTATCCGCACTAATTTCTAAGGGAAAAAGTGCTTTTGTTAGCGGCCGTCAGATTCAAGATAACATTTTAGTGGTCCAAGAAGTTCTACATCAAATTAGAATAAGGAAAAGAAAGCAGAAATTTCAAGCTGTACTCAAGATAGACATGCAAAAAGCATACAATCGTGTAGAATGGGATTTTCTTCGAGACTACCTCAACCGAATGGGTTTCCATGCAATTTGGGTCCAAAGGGTGATGCAGTGTATTTTATGGCGAATTTAATGGCGAACCACTTCCTGATTTTCAAATAACTAGAGATTTTCGGCAAGGTAATCCACTCTCTCCATACCTTTTTATCCTAGTGGCAAACGTTTTGTCGACTCTCATACGTCAAGTTGTGGACATGGGCAACATCAAAGGTATTAAACTAAATCAAAGGTGTCCTACCCTCTCGCATTTATTTTTTACTGATGATGCCATATTCTTTATGGAAGGAAAAATCCTAGAATGCCAAAACTTAGCAAATATCTTAAATAAATATTGCTTGGCAACGAGACAAATTGTGAATCGTAATAAATATGGCATATTTTTTAGCAGCACTTGTCCTAATAGTCTTCAGGAAAATCTAGCCAGAGAATTTCAAGTCCCAGTGTTGACAAGAACTAGGAAATACCTTGGCATCCTATCAGATTGTGGGAAATCTAAAAAAGAAATGTTTGCTTGGATGTTGGCCAAAGTTAACTCTAAACTGGATGGGTGGAAGGAATAATTATTTTCCAAAGGAGGCAAGGAAGTTTTGATCAAAGCAGTTGTCCAATCAGTTCCTCAGTATGCCATGTCTATGTTTAAAATCTCGGTTTCGCTTTGTAAATCTATTGAACAAAAAATTGCAAAATTTTGGTGGCAATCTCATGGTAACAAATTGGGAATACACTGGAGGAATTGGGATACCCTAAAGAGCCACAAAGACATTAGAGGTCTCGGCTTTCGAGACCTTATTGCTTTTAATAAAGCTCTTTTGGCCAAACAGGCATGTTCTTTATTTCAACAGCCCTTATCATTATGAAGCAAGATCTTTAAAGGGTTTTATTTCCCTTCCAAAGATTTCTGGCATGTAGATAGAGGTGCCAGACCCTCTTGGGGGTGGCAAAGCATACTACTCGGCTGAGATTCTATTTCAAACAAGCTCCAGTGGTCAGTTGGAAATGGTCAGAAAATTCGAGTTCGGGAGGACAAATGGATCCCTACAAGTATTATCGGTAGCCCTGCACCTAGAATTGAACCTCAAAGGGTAGCCGACTTTATTTGTTCAGAACAACAGACATGGAATATACCCTTGATTCACTGTAGTTTCGATGATCAGACCATAGATGAAATCCTTAAAATGCAAATCAGGCCATAGTTCACGCATGATCAACTAATTTGGACAAGGAGATCAAATGGGCTCTATATAGTTAAGAACGGCTATAATCAAATAAGATCAAGTAAGAGCAAAGTAGTTCAGAATTGTGCTTCATCTTCTTTTCAACCTCCACAACGACTATGGACTAAAATTTGGACAGTGCAGACTACTCCCAAATTGCGTATCTTCTTATGGTCTTTGTGCTAAAATGCCCCAGCAACTCGCGACAATCTCTTCTATAGACATTTTATACTAGATCCTATATATTTGTTATGTAGAGACTGCTGTATAAATCCAATCCCTAAGTCCATAGAACACTTATTCTTACATTGCCCTTAGACGAATAGAGTATGGTCTCACCCTCAAATTCAGCTCAACATTAAGCAATTTCAAACACACAGGTTCGATGCGTGGATACTGGAAATATTCGAAAAGGGAAATGGCTCATCGGATCTTGCAACAATGGCATCTGTTTTGTGGTAGATCTGGAAAGCTCGAAATGACTTTGTCTTCCGCCGAAAAATTCCAGCCCCGAATCAGGTCATCCTCGCCGCCCTCGCCCATGCCAGATCCCATCAGAACTGCCACAGGATGCTACTGCATCAGAGTTCATGGAAGCACCACTCAATTCGAAAACAGAGCTTAGATTCGAGTTAGGTTGATCCCGTGGCCCTAACCATCACTGGATCCACTCGACCCTGTTTGAGATTGCTGCAGAATCTGCAACCTTGACTACACCATTCTAATCAGATTTGGTGCCCCCCGGATCCAAGCGTGCTGAAGATAAACATTGATGGCTCCTATCCTACGGCATCAAACGAAGGAACTGTGGCTTGTGTGTGCCGCGATTCCTCAGGCCGGTTGATCGATGGCTTCACCCGACAAATCAACTCAACGTCGGCCCTGCAAACAGAAATGCAAGCTCTCAACTTTTCTCTCCTTTATTTACTATAGAAAGGATAGACTCAGGAACGCATCCTACTGGAATCAAAATGTTTGCAAGTGGTTGAAACGCTGCAAAACCCTAGCTACACGCCATGGGAGAGTAGAGCTCTTTTTGCTGAGTCTATGGTGCTGTTGCAACTTTTCCCTAATGTATAGCCGCGTCACTGCCGAAGAGAGGCCAATTTTGTGGCAAACTAGGCTGTAAAGGCCCACAGGTAGAACTTCCTTCCTTCAAACTAGGTTGTATCCACCCTCTTCTTTTCAACCTCATTAGTTCCGAGGCGTTAAACTTTTGTAGCTTTGTTCCAAGTTAATGTAGTTAATGCAGTTTTACCTCTTTCAAAAAAAAAAAAAAACTAGAAATCATAAAGTTAAGAAATATCAAATTAAAACATTAAAAAAAGGAAATCTAGTCATATTAGGAAATCTGTTCAAAATAGGAAACCAACTTCCAATTGGAAACCTCTGACTCAGCTAGCTGAGTATTTATCATTCAATCATCTTGAAACTTCATCTTAAATGTGTTGCAACCTTAGTCAAGGGGAACTATCAAAAGAAAGCTAATGGATTAACTAAATAGGACCGAAGATTCCTCACAAGGCAACTGCTCACACTTAGTGCAAATTCTCACAAACGCTTCCAACTGCAACTTGGATTCTCAATATTTATACAAGGCATTCAATTTATTTAGGAGCCACCACTAGTCAATTATTGATTGATTAGACACCAAATAAAATGCGAGAGCATATTTTACTTCTACAAACTAAACATTTATGAATGCAGGGACTTTTTTTTTATGTAGATTAATGTAACGCACTTTCAATACATTTTCTCTATATTTTCTAAAATGTTTTACATGCTATCTTTTATCGACGTTACTCATAAACCACTAAAGTGTGAGAAATGATTATGCATGTGCACAAACGATAGTGTAGTACTCAATAATCCAAACAACAAATAAATTATTAAAATGATTAAAGAATCTAGAATGCATGTGCAAGCAAAAGCGAATCCTTATATATTACCAATTGAAACAGAGGTTCTACAAACTTATATTTAGGAAACAAACATGCAAAAGTTAAAATCATTGTAGGCGGCAACATAGATCACCTCTCCCGATCGAAATTGTGAATCATAGAAAGAGGAAACTTTTCAGGCCAAATAGAAAAATGGGAAAATTCTACAAAAGTAAGAGACTGTATATAAGGAGTCATATATATGAAGTAGTTGCATTAGTAGTATGAATTTGAGTCCAAATAGACTAACAAATTATTTTTATCCAGTGTTTGGAGATGTCCTTTAGACCAGATATACTCGGACAAAATGTTGGATAAGAAATTTGAGATAGGAACGGGATAAATTCACATTGAATAAAAAAAATTAAAAAAAAAAAAAAAAAAAAACTTAACAAATACTACCATCTTCAAACAATGGAGTGATGCATCTAACAGACATCCTCTCCAATTGATTAACTAGCTCATATTCGCATGTGATGATTGCAATTCCGAAACGTCCGCGCAATTCGATTACTTGAAATGGAGCATCCACTGTAACTGACCTTTCGACCGATCCCTCCTCCTCCATCACCTAACCCAATTGACCGGAATGACCACTAAAATCGTCAACCTCCTTTGACAATGTATCGCTATTAGTTTGTCCTAATTCAACCTCATTATCTGGCCTTCCTCTTTTGCCGTTTTCGCCACTATAAATGACAACGCCTATTGCGACATTCCCGGAGGAATTGAAGGGATTACAAAGCACAATGCTTAGCATGAACTTCCCACCCAATTTATCTTACCTGTCGGAGACGGAACTAATTGATTTTTGGTCAATTAAACACTCCAGTAAATTGCGGGAGTACATTTACTTTAGCAAACCAAATCATGAGTAACGGGGACTCAGAACCTTTTCTCTTTATTTTGAAAATATTTTACATGTAACTTTTGCTGATTTTGGTAATATTACGCTACTAACATATAAAATATGACTATTCAAATGCACAAATGAGAAAATGACATCAAATGTTCATAACCTTGAATAAATTATAGAAAAAATTCAATAACCTAGACGTACTGAAAAAAAACATGTTATTATCTGTTTCCGCAAGGTTTCATAGTTAGAGTAAACTAAGGAAGATTGGCATGAACCAGAAGCAAAATGTTGCGGAACGCAACTAGGATGCAGCAGTAGTAACCAACAGCAAATAATGGAGATGATAGCATAGCAGCAACAGCAAATGGTAGCAAAGCAGCGACGAACAACAGCAAAAAACAATAAATAACAGCGAGCATCGATAAACAGCAGTGATTAGTGGTAAACGGCAGCAGCAAACGACAGAAATTGACGACGACCAGCTGTAACACAGCAGCAAACAGCAGCAACAAACAGCAGAAATTGACGAAAATCAGCAGTAACGCAGCAGTGAACAGCAGCACCGTAACAGTGAGAAGCGACGAGGAAGGGCAGCACGGCGACAGCAAGTGTAATGTTTCGGAAGTAGTAGCAATTGAGGTCTCTAGTGATGGCAGGGCTTTGCAGACGCTGCTGGAAACTCACCTGAGGACCGAGGACTCAAGAAATGGACTGCGTTGTGGTATGTGCAAGGGACGACAGCATCGTGAGATCGCTGAAAAGTTAGTACAGTGAGAAATAATGTGAGAAAACTCATGATCCCACTGTACTTCTCTCCCCTCCTTTTGTAATGGCTCCGAGCATCTCTTTCTATGGGCAATTATCGTAGTTTCCTTTCCCCATTGCCTTAATTCATGGTCTGGGAAATTTGTGCACCATTTCATGGCTGGCTTAATCATTTCCTCTTTGGTATTCTAATCAGCCTCAAACTCTTTAATTCCTTCCTTTTTATCAAATTTCCCACTTTCATATTCAACGGATTTCCTAGCTCTTGATCTTTTAGTGTTCAAGATTGACAGGAAATTTGGCTCCTCACTCACCGAGACTGAATATATGTCAAAGTAAGAATGGCTGGCCAGAATTCCCACCTTCCTTGCATTATCAATGAAATTGATCCCCTCTTGTCTTCCTTTCATATTTCATTCAGCTGAATGAATTTCGACAAAGCATTGCCCATTTGTCTCTTACCTTCTTTTCATTTTACTTTCTTCCTTTATTTTACCCTCCCAATTGCTTCGCCTTAAAATGAGAAAATACCCCCGCGATTTCCTCCTCTAGACTAACTGAAATATGCTAGATTGGTTGGTTCCCTCTCGAAAAATTCAGCTTTTGTCAGACTCAAACAAATATTTGACCAAATATACTCTGTAATCAACAGTGGATATGTGCTCTCTTCCGAGATTCACATGCCTTAGCGAGTATATCCCCAGAGTATATTTCTTTTATTTTTTTTTTTTGCTTCGCACATATTCTGATATCCGATGACTCCTCCTGGCCATCCATGACTCTTGCTATTTCAATCATGTCCGCGAGCTCCTTGATTGAATTTGTTTCGCATTTGCCCAATAATGCTAATGTCTATATGCAATTCGATTAATGTTTTTATTTTAGAGTCAAGGTCAATCCTTAATTTTGTATGCAGCAAATGACTAAGTATGTTACCAAAATTAGGTGTGAAAAGCGCCCATGTTCACCGCCATGTGAGTGACTTAACTTATAATGGATATTTTGACTAAAAAAAAAAAAAAAACTTATAATGGATATATTATACCGTCTGCTAGACTTGTAGTTTACTTTATGATAGTTGAAAACCTCGATCTCCTTAATCATCTCTCCGGCGAATCAGGCGTTGAATGAGGAAGCATGTCTTTTGTGCATAAGAAAGGAGGTAAAGCAACATCACCACCGTTGAGAACTATCGTCTATTTTACCAGAGAAAGTATCTTGTCCATTTGAAAATAACTTCGAATTAAAAACAAATATCGATTCATCCGTATTATCATAATAAGTAATGAGATTAAAAAACAAGCGTAATTAAGAAGCCAAATACTATGAAGAAGGAAGAATTGTTCAAAAATCTTAGACCTATTGTACAATAGCTAATTTAGTCCTAAACTTTTTAATTTTACCTATTTAGTCCTTAAATGTAGAATATTTGCCAACATAATCATTTTGGTCAATTTTGACCATAAATTATTGAAGTGGATGCCGGTCATCCTATGTGGGACGACTACCATGCCAATAATTTCATGCCAAAATTGGCTCGAATAACTTCATTGATAAATTGTCAAAAAGTTTAGGGCTAGATTGACAAATCGTCAAATGGTTCAAAACTAAATTAGCATGATTAATAATTCTAGGACTGAATTAGCTGCCATATAACAGGTTGAAATTTTTTTACACAATTATCCCTGATGAAGACATAAAGAAACTGGATGGTTATTTATGAAATGGGTGGGTATAAGACAAAAGAAAGGAAAGGTAATTTAGGAAATGTAAAAGGGGAGACAAAGGGTGTTTTATCTTATTTATATAGATATAAATTGATGTGTTTGTATTGGATATAAAAAATAAATAAATAAAGATACATGTGGGTGTCTTTTATATATCCAAACACAGACCGTAATAAGCGGACAAAGGGAATCTAGCACGACAACCTACCATTATGGAACCCCAAAATAAATCTGAATTTCCTGGGATAAGAATCAAATCCACGACCATCGCTTCTTAAATCGAAAATATGGAAACGCCATTTTTAATGGATAAGCCATAAGTGGGTGTATATCATCATAAATTTCGGCCGATAATCGGCGTTTCTAACAGAGTAACAGTGATTCAACATGTGAGTGGCTTTCACTATCATGGAATACGGTGCCATGCATGAAAGAAGCCAAAAGTCATTCTTTCACGGGAAAAAAAAAATACAAATTTCATTAGATAATTAAAGCACGAGTGTTTCTATAGAAAATCTAATGAGAACTTTTTCTAGAACATCTTTACAAATTAATATGGCTATTTACAATTGGGTATGAAATGAGCGAGACTTATGCATTGAATCATCATAGTGTCTTTCAATAACTGATAGGAAATTACCATGTCAGAGTAAAAAAAAAAAAAAAAAATGTTGTAGTAGGACTTTCCAGTACATATAAATTTGCTCCTTAGGATAATTTTTTTTGTTTAGCACCTGCTTTGATCAAGTTAATTATTATTCGATGCTAGTATATTTTCTGGGTGCTTCTCCGCTTATGGGGATGAGTTTACGTTTTCAATTTACTCTCCCTTCAGATGAGAATATATAAGCACTTTGAACATTCAATCACTTAGATGTGCTCTCATCATTTTTTTCCCTTTTCCCCTTTTTTCCCTTTTTTTTTTTTTTATCTTTTCTTTCATTTTTTCATTTCCTTTTCCTTCTTCTCTTCCTCGAGAAGGCCCTATGGCACCGCTACCGCACCATCACTTGTTAACATAATCTTTTTATTCCATATTTCTGTTTTTATAATCGGAGGTAAGAGCGCAGAGATCTAGCTATACATGTCATTACACCATTAGAAAGAAGGCAACTATTAATCCACATGAATCCTTCATGTGTAAGGAAAGCAAACTACATATGACAATCCATCAATATTCAATTTCAACTAGGGGAATTCCTAGCAAGCTATAGCGAGTCAGTGTCTCTAGTGTACATTGACCTTATGTCACCAATGCAAATGAAAAGTACGCTCATTATCAGTTAATTAATAGGGACTTTCACCTTCGTAATTCCCTGGAGGATCATAGTTACAAGTCACAAACCACCACCCATTGCTACACTTAACCCTAGCGCACCCAAGATGAATCGAGCTCCTCCACACGACCTGCGTGTAATGCAAGCACTCACCGCCAACGCAAGCATTGGAGTGATGGTCGTAGTTGGCCCTCTCGCTCACCCACATCTTGACAGCATCTTCACCGCTCAGCTCACCATAGCCCTCCGCCAGGTTCTCACCGTACGGCCCCATCGAGTGCTCCAGGGCACAGCCAGTGGCAGCGCGCTTGCTGGCATATGTCTGGGCATAGGCAGCAACGGTGTCGTTCCATGCTAGCGGGGCCACCCCGACCTGGGAGCGGGCTGCGTTGTGCGCATCAACAAAGTCCTGGTGGGTGCTTTGGGCTAACGAGGTTTCAGCAATGGCTAAGAGGAAGGTCAGGCATGTAACTGCTAGTGAGGACTTACTAAAAGAAGCCATAACGAGCCAGTATGAAAGGTTTGAGAGTGTATGTGATGATGACGACGAGCACTAACAGGGTGAAGTATTTATAGGCAAAAAAATGGGAGGGTTTCACTTAACAACTTTTGCTTGTATGGAAAAGAAAATTGAAATATGAAAAGATATAATCAACTGTATGCAACTGTTGAGAGATTCGAAAAAATGTAAAAACTATTGTAGAACCTATCATATTGACTATCAGATTGCTTTCATCTTGGAAAGAGAATTTAAAGATGGGTGACATCACTATATGGACTTGTAGCTTACCTTATGATAGTTGAAAACGTCGATCTCCTTAATCATCTCTCCGGTGAATCAGGCCTTGACTGAGGATGCATCACTTTTGTGGAAAGAGGCAAAGTAATATCGCTACCTTTGAGAACCATCGTCTATTTTCCCAAAGAAAGTATATAGTCCATTTGAAAATATCTTGAAATTACTAACAATGCAATCGCTTGGCTTGAATGCAAATAGCAATTCATCCACATTGTTATTATATACTGGTTTAAGATAATTATGCATTGAAAGAAAATGAGTAAGTTTATATATGAAATGGGTGAGTAAAAGATAAAGAAAACAAAGGTAATAAAGAAGTCTAAAACTATGAGGAGACAAAGAAACCGGATGGTTGTATATGAAATTGGTGGGTATGAGACAAAAAGGTAATTTAGAGGATCTAAAAGTGAGACTAAGGGTGTTTTGACGCAGGTATATAGATATAGATAGGTGTGTATGTGTCGGATAAAAGAAGAAGACATAGATGCATATGGCTATATATATATATATGATTGAGAGGCACGACCCTAATTACCCGGCTGCGAAAAACTCAACCCATCGTTATGGCCTCCATTTAGATCCAAGTTCTCCGAGATAGGAATCAAACCTTGAACAAGCGGTTCCAGAACCGAAAGCATAGTGACGCTATTGTCAATTGATTAATCCCAGGGTGGGTAACATAGTTTATATTATCATATGGTCATAAGTTTCGGCTGATAATCAGCGCTTCTAACAGTGAATTAAAATGTGAGGGCTTTCGCTTTCAAGGAATATGGTGCTATGCATGGACGAAACCATGAGGCAGTCCTTCACGGAAAAAACATAAAATCCATTATATAATGAAGCACTAACACTATTAAATAAAAATAATAATTTATAATCGGCCTTGGTTATCGTACGAGTTTTCATATAAATAACACCACAACTTAAAAGCTAATGTTCACACCGTCATTAAAGCCGCTGGTAAAAGGTTTTTTCATTTTACTGATAGTGTTTATTATATATACAAGAACCCTAAATTTTTATCCTTAGCTAAAAGATAAATGAAAAATATTAAGGATTAAATTGATCAAATTGAAGAGTTAAGAACTAAATTGACCATCATGTAATAAATTTAGGACTTTTTAAACAATTTTTCAGAACTTGTTATGAAGTAGCTTTATGTTATTGAAAAAAAAAAAAAATTGGCTTTTGGTGTCCTAAAGTAGGAGCCGAAACCTGCTCAACAAGTGAATCATTCCACTTGCTTTATGGGCACAAACAACGAAGACCCACTATTTCAGGAAAAATATTGCAATTCATTGCAGAGAAGAGTACGGGCAATTCTCGTCAAGGCTTAGTGGCTAAAGAATAGACTTGTTTGTGTGTATTAAAAGAAAGACCTTAGTTTGGCTCCCCATGTCACGAGTGCAAATAATTTTATGTTTAAATTATTCATTTGGAGTTTGATTCATAGAATCGGAACTTATGGTTTTCTCACTATATTTAGGAAAAAAAAAAAAGAAAAAGTATATGCAATAGAACAAAAAAGATGAAATATTGGAGGCATAGGATACGTAGAATCTTTGCATGTGACCTCAATTTGTCTTATTTGCAAGATTGCCGGAGATTAGAAGTAACTTAACATTTCAAATGTGCTATAATATCCCAACGACATAACCGTCTTGTTAAATAATAATACGGGAAAATTCTTGGCTTGAGCCAATCAGATTCAGGAGTTCAAAAGGGTCCAGAAAAATAATTAATTGTTGAAGACAAGAAACGGTCAGAACAAAAAACTAGGGTTTCTAGGGTTTCGAGGGAATAAGAAAAGTCTACATTTTCGACGAGTTTGGAGAAATGGAAAGAAAGCCAAGATGGGGAGAGCGGCATCACCGGACGAATTTCCGCGGTTTGATTTATCTTTTTCTCTTCTGTGCTTTTCCTTCTTTGATTTGGTCTGCTTGATTGTGGAAAATAGCGCATGTGATGATCATAACGATAGTGACAATGTTATCCCCCACTGAAAATATTAAGTAAATTATGTACTAAATTAAATTTCGGACTTATATTATGAAAAATCTTAAACTGATATATATATGATAAATTTATCCCAAATTAAACCTTAAACCGGTACACCTATGGTAAAATTACTCTCCGTTAATTTTCATTAAATTTAATTACTGAGTTGGATGATACATGACAGTTGACGAGTATATTAGTTTTGAGTTTTACCATCCATTTATCACAAGTATACTAGTTTGTGATTTTTTGTGGTATTAATCTAATTTAATATAAATTAATCGAATGCAAATTTATCACTAATGTATTATTTTTGGGGTTTTTTTTTTTTTTATGGTGTTAACCCTTGAATTTAACGAGTCTTAGGTGGGACCTATGTACATAAGCCCCATTATTTTTAAATAAGACGGTTCCATTTAGTACTTGCACCATGATCATCTATTAATTTATCTACCAACAATTTTCTCTAATTCCACGTTATATTATTTATCTCCACTTTCAATTTAGGGAAGATTATATGAACCCTCTAAATTCTTGGGAGTAATATGCATTTTGTTCTGAACTTTTACTCGCCACTCTAAAATTACACTTTGTTACTTCCTCAGAACTTCATCCGCTTTTGATAATACATACATATTGAAAGTTTGGGGACAAGACATGCCCTCTATCCACCACAATTTGGGGACATGGTAGTTGGTCGAACAATATGTGGGACAATTAGATGTGCATAAGTTATCGTACTAATTGAGAGGGTTTATTTTAAGCGCAATCAAGTTTCTTTTCTAAAGAAGACAAGTTATGTCTGCATCAAGCGTGTGAACCCAAATATTGTAGTAAGGCCCACCTTCTCTTTATATAGGATCCACCAAATTCAATGGTTCATATGAATTTTGGGTGCATGCATCTAATTCACCCAATAATTCTTCTTCAAGGAAAAAAAAAAAAGATCACTTCTAATGCTTCTCTAGTTAATTACCGATGCTAGTTTCGTATTTTGCGCTCAGTTGGTTTTATTTTCTGAAATACAAAATCTCACTTAGAAATTGCCTTGCATGTAATTTTTTTTCTTTTTCACTTAGCAGTAAGTATAGAATTATTCACCTGTGTTATTTTTCCTCTCCACAAAGGTAGAGAAACAGAAGGAAGAGTTCATACTAAATGTCAAACAATACGTTCCCAAGAAGAAAAAGAAGATCAACATGGTTCGGTTTGTCCAAATTGATCATTTGCCGAACCCACTATAAAAATGGATTCTCAGATCAAGCACCGTATATATCAGTGAAATTATCTATAAATAGGACATTATAAAGAATACAGAGAACATAGTAGCTTACGATATCATATTCATGAGTTTGTACGTATGAAATGATTATTCAAAATATGATGCATAATTTTTAGAATTTTGACTTATTTTTATGCTTAAACATCTCATACTTCATATTCTTCATTTTGATTTATAATTTATATAGCCACACACCAAGGTGCAGGGCTAGGTCTTGCTAAAAATTATAGCTAGGTCTCGGAGATGAATTTTCGTGCTTCTATATTATACTTGCAAAAATGGAAGCTATATTAAAATAAGTCTATTCCGACAGTAGAAAATAAAATCAAATGGAATTCAGATGTTCTATATTTAAAATAAGTTGCAATTTAATCTTTTTTACGTTGACATATTGCAAATTTGAGATAAATATTAATTTTATATGTATTATTAAAGTAACAGGAATTTCTTACTTGATTTAAATTTCATAATAATTAAAAAAATAAACTGAATGATGTGTTATAAATGAAATATAATTTTATTAAAATTCATATATTTTTAAATCAAGTGGATTTATTTTGTTCACTCTAATTATTTTTCTATGCTAAGTCAAATTACTCAAATAGAATCAGTTATACTTTAACGAACAAAATATGTTTATCAATAACAAACATCGGTAGAGTGGAACTTATTCAATTAATGGTATAAGCTATACTTTCTATTTCACTTTTATTTAAATACATTTAAAGTAAGTGAAATATATCCAGGTAATAAGATAATACTACAAATTCTGAACAGTGATGTTTTAACTAAATGAGTTTTCTTTTTCTTTATATTTATCAGATTTATTATGTAATGAAGCAGGATGTACTTGAAATCCCAATAGGATTTACGTAAACTCACTATTTTATATTTTTGTTAAAAATACTATATCTTTATCTATTTATTAGATTGGTTGTTATATTACAAAAAATAAAGCTCATGAACTATCTTCTATATCAAACTTCCTCTAATTCATCCGTTTCTCAAGTTTAAACTCAATAAGAGGTAAAAATCTGAAGGATAGAAATTGGAAGATGATAAATCACTCATCTAAACGCTTATTAGTCGAATATGGCCCATCTAACAAAACCATGTTGTGTATTTTTTATAAAATCTCCCACGATGTTTGAAGATGATGAAATAATCTAAGTTTACTGATATTTGTATTTGAGTGTACAGAACGAACAATTTCTATATACATTAGCCATTTGCAGACGGTGTGAACAACGGGACATTTAAAACATGGAAAAGTTACGGATCTGCAGAAGGAGAACAAGTCATTAATAAATATTTCCTTTTCTTTCTTTTTTTTCCTAGAATTTTTAATTACCTTCGATCTAGGGGAATACATTTTACAAAGCGAGAATTATTAGGAGAAGAATTCCACTTTGCGGATTGGTAAAGTGGCACCGCGGCACGCCTTTCCTTCCATGATAGTTTTGACATCATGAGGATTGGGCTGGCACACTCGTGTTTTCATTCTTATTGGTTTGCATTAGAAGAGAAAATGTGGCTTAAAAAGAAAAGAGAAGTATTTATGAGTCATCTAAAGTAAAGTACCACAAGAAATTATTTTCTATTTATGTTTCTATTTTGTTTATTATTTAGCTCAATTACTTTATGGAAAAAAGTAAGCATAGCCCATGTGGTTGGGCCAATAATAACCTGTTAGTTTGGGTTTGAGCAAGGCTCCTATAAATTCGAACCGAACCTATCAAATGATCATATCTAATTATGCGTACCTTATTGCACTTATACTCAGAATATTTTTCTCTATATTTGTCATATGAACGAACTTACATGGCACTACTGGCTCAAAGAATGGATGGGAGGATTTGATGCATGCTCTTAGTGTAATTTATATTTCTCTAGCCTCAATAACTGGGCACCATAATTCCAATTACCAATTGTTACTTTGTCAAATTAAATAATGTTTTCAAGAGTTATTATTGAATTTCTAATTATAACCTGAAATGAAAATCTTATTCATGTGTTTAACATTTTTCAAATTCATTTTCCGTGCAAACAGAAGTTAAGGCAAAAAAAAAATAGAGAATGCATCAAGCTTGACTACTTGAGATTGATCTTTCAGCTATTGGTTAATTATAAGTGACTTAGACGCGAAACTAATTTAGCATAAAACGCCAAAAGAAACAGTCAAAAGTGGGGGAGAAAACTATTACCCAAGAGACGACAATTTTTTTGTGGAAAAAGAGAGGAAAGAGTTTCAAGATAAGTCACCTTTTAAGGCGTCCAATGATCATGTAAAGAATCGATGGAGTCGCTATTTGTCCTTAATATTCCTATCACTAAAATTGAAATAAAAAGGAAAGAAAAACAATAATAAGAAGAAGACGAAGTCATCATCAATGGTACAATAATTAACGTTGTCCAATATCTGTCCTCAATATTTCTAGAAAATATTATTATTTTCAAGAGAAAATAAAAATATGAAAATTATCACATTATCATCAATCAATTCGACGGGCACTCTTTTAGTCATGGTCGCCCATTTTGAACATTCGACTTTTCCAAATGGACAGATTTTTCCACATGATCTCCATATAAATACCCCCTTGGCTATTGCCTATCTCTTCATCAATCAACTAAGACCTTCCTTTGCCAACCTTTAAGGTCTCTCTCAATATGAGTTCCCGTATGAGTGTTCCTCTCCATATCATTTTCCTCGTCGCACTAGCCCTGGTGCTGATCCCTCTGTCCATCGCCCAGGACTCTCCCCAAGACTACGTCGCCGCCCACAACGCGGCCCGCTCTCAGGTCGGCGTCGGCCAAATCACTTGGGACGAGCGGGTTGCTGGCTTCGCTAGGGATTATGCTAAAAAGCACGCCAGGGATTGCACGCGGCTGGTTCACTCAGGCGGACCCTATGGGGAGAATCTCGCGTGGGCTTCCCCTGATCTCACCGGCACGAGAGCGGTGAACATGTGGGTTGAGGAGAAGCAGTACTACAACTACAATTCCAACTCGTGCGCGCCAGGGAAGGTCTGCGGGCATTACACTCAAGTGGTGTGGCGCAAATCGGTTCGGCTTGGATGCGCAAAGGCCAAGTGTGCAACGGGCGGTACTTTGGTCACTTGTAACTATGATCCTCCTGGCAACTATGCAGGCCAGAAGCCTTATTGAAAAAGAACTTGTATGTTGGATGATGAACAATCATGTCAAAATAATGCCCCATTAGGATGAGGCAAGAGCTTTATACGCATCAAAATTCAATAAAGTCATGTGAATGATGAAGGCAAATCTATTTGCCGATTAAGTTAATCTCTTTCAATAATTATCTCTCTCTCTCTCTCTCTCAATTTTCTATTTTTTAAGTGAAGGAATTTCGATCCTTGATCAAATCGCCTCAGCTCCCATCTCTCAAGCACATCACGATCCTTTGAAGCCCTTAACACTGCGAAAGAGAAGCTGCGTATTATCTCTATGGCGCATTTCGCTCTCAAGTTGATTTCATTAGCTGTTTCAATTAATTTTGGTACATAGCAATGGCCGTCTCGACCATATAAGGATACATTCCATTCGCTAAGCTTATAAGATTTATATTTGATAGAATCGATGATACATCCATGGCAAAAAGATTAAAATGCGAATAAAGTTGGAATTGGTGGTATATCCATCGATATTTACTATAAATTGATGAATTGGACTCCTTTAGTTGACCGAGTAAGTGATATTATCCCTAATTAATCAACGAGGTCTCAATAGCGCTAGTCAAACTTGACTAACTTTGCGTTCGATATCAGTCCCTTTTATCCACGGCAGCCCATTATAGTACTTTGAAAGGTCATAGACTCATAGCTAGAATATTCTTTCCCGCAAGGATCTGGATGTTTGGATAACGACCTGAAAGATATATTCATTTTGCCTCAAATTACGTTGTTCAAAAAAAAAAAAAAAATTAGACACACGATCACACCGCAATTTGAGTTTAATGAATTCCACTTTATGAGTTTATTGCTCGCAGGTCAATCGTGGGAATCCAGACGACGTTGTTATACATGACTAGGAGGATCAAATGACTAATACAAAGCTATAGAAATCTTGAATGTTAGGACCACGCGACACAAACTTGATATCTACATTTGGGGAAATCGCCAAGAAAGAGCTCAAATCCAAGCTTATGAATGAATCTCAACTTGGATATATTAATAAGATTCACTGCATAGCATATTCTTAATGTGAGACTTTTTATGCCTAACACCCCCATGAATGCACTTCATAAAATCTCCTTCACACATTTGAACCTCCTATGTGAGATCCATTGTCTCTTTTCATCCAGGTTTTCCTTCCTCACCAACGTTATCTCAACTCGAATCTCCACCTTGAACCCATCAATTTTGGCTGATGTTGGATCTGAATTACACCATTTGCCTTCAGACTCACCCCAATCGTCTTGACCCAATCAAGTTTAGCAGGAAGCCAAGGTACACTATCATGGCTTTTTGACGGTAGTGATGTTTTTATAATCATTTTCCCCAATCATTTATTCGATCATAACGCTTTTATAATCAAAGGTAAGAGTGCACAGAGGCCTAGATATAGACGGCATTACACCTTTAGAAAGAAGGCAACGATAAATCCACATGAATCCTCCATATGTAAGGAAAGTAAACTACATATAATAATCCATTAATATTCTATTTCAACTTGAAAGCTCCTAGCTAGCGTCTCCAGTACACATAGACCATATGTCACCAATGCACATGAAAAGTACACTCATTATTAGTAGGGACGTTAACATTCGAAATTCCCCGGAGGATCATAATTACAAGTCACGAATTACCACCTGTTGCTACACTTAACCCTAGCACCCCCTAGATGAATCGAGCTCCTCCACATGACCTGTGTGTAATGCAGGCACTCACCGCCGACGCAAGCATTGGAGCGATGGTCGTTGTTGGCCCTCTCGCTCACCCACATCTTGACAGCATCTTCACCGCTCAGTTCGCCATAGCCCTCCGCCAGCTTCTCGCCGAACCGGCCCATCGAGTGCTCCAGGGCGCAGCCGCTGGCTGTGCGCATGCCGGCGTATCTCTGGGTATAGGAACAGCAAGTCACTTCGCTGTTTTACTTTAAATATCTTTAAATTACTATAAATGACAATCACTTCGCTGTAATGGAAACAGCAAGTCATTCAGATCACCATTATATACTAGGGTCATAAGAATTATGCATAGAAAGAAAAAGTGGTCATATATAAAGTAGGTGAGTATAAGAAAAAGAAAACAAAGGTAATAAAGTAGTCTAAAATTATGACGAGACAAAAGAAATCAGATTGTTATTTATGAAATGAGTGGGTATGAGACAAAAAAGGAAAGGTAATTTAGGGATTCTAAAAGTGAGACAAAGGGTGTTTTGATAGATGTGTATCTATCGAGTAAAATAAAGACATAGACGGGCGTCACTTTTTTTTTTTCTTTTAAAATAAGACAGAGGCATGACCGTAATTAGCCGGCTTAAGGAACTCAATCTACCTTTATGGACTCCAACTTAAATCCAAGTTCTCTGAGATAGGAATCATACCCATAAGTATCGGTTTCAGAGTCGAAAGCATAGCAATGCTAATGTCAATTGATTAATCCCAGGGTGCGTAGCATAAGTTTCGGCTGGTTCGGTTTCAGAGTGGAAAGTAGAGCAATGCTAATGTCAATTGATTTATTCCAGGGTGCCTAGCATGGTATATATTATCATAAGGTCATAGTTTCGGCTGGCAATCAGCGCTTGTGACGGTGAATTAACATGTCAGGGGTTTCGCTTTCGTGGAATACGGTGCCATGCATGAAAGAAGCCATAAGCCAGTCCTTCACGATAAAAGAAAAATAAAATTCAATATATGATGAAGTACTAACCACTATTAAAGAAAAAAAATTATAAGCGGCCTTGTTTATCGTACGAATCTTCATATAGATAATAACCTAACTTACAAATTGGTCTTCACGCCTTGATTGACGCCACTCGCAAAAAGTTTTTCTATTTCTCGTACAGTGATTATTATATATAGACAAAAACTTTAAATTTTAACCCTTGGCTGGAAAATAAACGAAAAAAAGTTGAGGATTGAATTGACGAAATTAAAAAGTTATGGCTTAAATTTGCCATCATATGATAGATTAAGGGCTTTTTAGACAAATTTTCAAAACTTATTATGGATAGCTTTATGCCACTGCAACAACAATAAAAGAGCAAGAAAGACTTTTTAGGCTGCGCATGACAATGCTTCATTCCTGGGAATAGTTTTTTTTTCAGAAATAGTTCTTTTCTATTTATGCTCCGGGAACAATTTCTGAGTAAAAAGAACCTGTTTGGTAATGATACAAAATTTCTACTCCTGGAATAGAAAAAGAATAAAAATGCGTTTGGTAACGCAACAATTTCTTTTTTGTATTTATTCATTTTTTATTTTTGCCAACGGAGGCAGCCGTGGCAAACAGCGGTCGTTAGCGGCTAATAGGCTTCCGGGGGTCGGCGATGACGGTCGGCGGCCAACGGTCGTGCGATGGCGGCGGCCGGGTGCCGGGCCCGGTCGTGGGCGGCGATCGGGCGGCGGCAATATGGCAGTAACCGATGGACCAGCGATAACGGCGACAATCGGCGGCGACGCGACGGCGCGACCGGCAATCGGCGATGGCGGCGACAACAACCGGCGGTGGCGGCGGCGACGACGGCGACCGGCAACCAAGGGCCAAGCGGTAGCCAATGGTGGTGACCGGCGGCGGTGGCGGTGGGCGGTGGCTCCGGACGGTTGACGGTGGTCGCGACAAGAAAATAAAATTAAAAAAGAAAATCAGCTTACTTCTAGAAATTGTTCCCGAGAACAAGAAGCAACTTTTTTTTGCTTCTCAAAACTGTTCCTGGGAACAAAATGAGAACAAAAAATTGAGAAATTGTTCCCGGGAACAAATATTTTACCAAACAGGTTTCTGTTCTTTTTTTGTTCCGGGAAACAAAAGAACAGAAATTGAGAGAAACAGGAGCGTTACCATGCGCTACCTTAGTGTCCCCGAAATTTGCTCAACATGTATTCCACTTGCTTTATGGGCACGACCGACGAAGACCCACTAGTACAGGAATAATATTACGATTTAGTGGTAAAGGATAGGCATGAGCACGTGGATTAAAAGCAAGACATTATATAATCTCATGTTTGCGTTACCCATGGGGTGTTTTGATCTGTATCTTACTTGATTGTTGAGATTAGTATGACATTTCATGGAGTCGTAATTTGTGGTTTTCTTGCTATATTTAGGGCAAAAAAAGGAAAGAAAAAGCATACGCAATAGAACCTAAAAGATGAAATACTGGAGGCGTAGGAGACGCAGATTCTATGTATGGGACCTCAATTTGTCTGTTTGCTAGATTGCCGGAGATCACAAGCAATTTAACATTTCAATTTATGAAATTCCAACGACATAACGGTCTTATTAAAATATAAAAGTGAAAATTCTTGGTTCGAGCCAATCAGATTCGGGAGTTCAAAAGGTTCCGGAAAAATAAATAATTGTTAAAGACAAGAAACGGTCAGAACGAGAAACTAGGGCTGCTAGGGTTTCGTGGGAATAAAGACAAGTCAACATCTTCGACGAGCTTGGAGAAATGGAAAGAAAGCCATTATGGGAAGGGCGGCATCACCGGACGAATTTCCGCGGTTTGATTTGTTATCTTTTTCTCTTCTGTTATTTTCCGTCTTTGATTTGGCCTCCTTGAATGTGGAAAATAGTCCATGTGATGTTCATAGCGATAGTCCCACCGAAAACTATTCAGTAAATTATTCAGTAAATTATGTACTAAATTGAATTTAGAGCTAATACAACAAAAAACCTCAAATTTGCATACATGTGATAAATTTACCACAAATTAATTTTTTGACTACTAGAAATTAAATTGGTATATTTATGATAAATTTACCCTATGTTAAATTTTATTGTCAAATTACGAAGTTAAATAACATGTGATAGTTAATAAGTATATACTTGTTTTGAGTTTTACCCTTCATTTATCACAAGTGTACTAGTTTGTAGTTTTTCGTGGTGTTAATCTAAAGGTGAATTTATTACAAATGTATCAATTTGAGATTTTTTATAGTTAAAAAATTAGTTCGAAGTAACCCACCCGTAGGTAGTCATGATGGTTGGGCTTTACTACCTCATTGCCAAGGGAGCAAGTTCGAATCTCCAAATGCTCACAACTTAAGTGGGGGTCCTAAGGGTGATTTACTAGGCTAGCCCCCCGAGGGCAGCTTGCGGCGGGAGAGTTGTGTGATCCCCGAAGGGTAATCTCTGAAGGTCCCTCGATCATCAAAAAAAAAAAAATTAATTTGAAGTAAATTTGTCACAAGTGTACTGATTTGAAATTTTTTATGGTATTTTTTTATTGAATTTAGTGAGTCCTAAGTGGGACCTATATACTAAGCCCCATTATTTTTAAATAAGACGGTTCAATTTAGTACTTGCATTACGGTTGTCTATTAATTTATCTCCCAACAATCATCTCTTATTCCACACTTTATATCATTTATCTCCACTTTTAATTTAGGGAAAATGACATGAACCCTCTAATTTCTGGAAGTAAATATTTCTAGATTGCCTAACATAATAAGGCCCACCTTCTTTATATATAGGATCCATCATATTCAACAGTCCAAATAAATTCAAGATGCATGCATCTGATTCATCCAATAATTTCTTCTTCAAGAAAAAAATCCCTTTCAATGCTTCTCTAATTGATTCAACCGGTGCCAGTTTCATATTCTGCGCTCGGTTAGTTACTTTCTGAAATACAAAGTTTTATTTAGAGATTAACCTGCATGTATTTTTATTTTATTTTTCATTTGGCAGTGAGTATTCAGTTATTCACCTGTCTCTACTGTTCCTCTTCCCGAGGATAGAGAAAGAGAAGCCAGAGGTTCATACTAAATGTCAAAGAATACGTGCATAAGAGGAGAAAAAAGATCAAAATAGTTAGGCCAGTCCAATTTGCCGAATCTTCTTTAAAAATGGATTCTCAAGTCAAGCACTCTACATCAATGGAATTATCCAAGACTAGGACATTAGAAAGAATAAAAAGAATATAATAGCTTATGATGTCAGATTCGTGAGTTTGTACGTATGATATGATTATTCAAAACACTGATGCATAAATTTAGAATTTTCAGTCATTTTTATGCTTAAACATCTCATACTTCATATTCTTCATTTTGATTTATAATTTATATAGCCACACACCAAGGTGCAGGGCTAGGTCTTGTTAAAAAATTTAGCTAGGTCTGGTAGATGAATCTTCATGCTTCAATATTGTACTTACAATAATGGAAACTATATTAAATTAAGTCTATTCTGAAAGTAGAAAATAAAATAAAAAAGAATTCAGATGTTCTATATTTTTTACAATTTAATCTTACTTTTACTTTAAAAATAGTGCGAATTTGAGATAAAATATCACTTTTTTGGTATTATTAAAGTAACAAGAATTTCTTATCCATTTGATTTCCTCATAATTAAAAATAATAAACTTAATGATGTGTTATAAATAAAATATAATTTTATTGAAATTCACATATTTTTCAAATTGAGCTTACTTCTTTTGTTAACTCTAAATTAGAAAAATTCGTAAACATTAGAAGAGGAAAGGAGGCTGAAAATAGAAAAAGAAAATTATTTTATAACTCATCTATAATAAAGTACTCATTTATTTTCATTTATGTTTCCATTTTATTTATTATTTAGCTCACTTTTTAATTTTATTTATTTAAAAAAAAAAAAAGTAGACATAGCCCGTGTGGTTGGGCCAATAATTTTCATTGGGCGACCTGGCACAATGGCATCTACCAAAACCCATCAGTATGGGTTTGAGCAAGGCTAATTAACTTACGGGTAGGGGTGAGCATGGTCTGGGTTGATCCGGGCCACTCCCTAACCCTAGGACCAACCCGTACAGTGTCGGTCTTCAATTTTTAGGACCGAAAACCGACTCTATTGAGCTTGGGACCAAGAACCGGATCGACCCAATGGGTTCGGTCCGATTCCAGGATCAACCTGGGACCGATCGATAATTTTTTTCGTCTTATTTTTTATACTCACTAAAAAAGCAAACCTACAAATTCAAATTACGCATACATCGACAATGCGACATTGTGCAACTAAACTATAAATACCAATACATATTTAGCAAATTTAAGATAACACAATACTAGAAATTTTGTACCTGCTAACTGTCCATCGAGATATGGGACAAGTTGGAAAGTTCTTGCAATCATCTATCTTTAATATTCATAACACCATATGCAAAAGCATTTGTGACATCCCGATTTTCCAATTCAATTTTCAATAATTTGATACAGGCATTTCATTGGCACGCATATAGTTCATTTCCTTGAGTCGGCCACTCATGTGAAAACTAGTCTATCAGGTGAAACCGTTAAGAAATTCTAATGCACCAGACTCGAGAATTTGACCAGGAAGCGATCTTTCGACCGAGCTAATCTGCAAGGGTCATTAAGGCACAATTAAAAATTAATTAGAGATCGGAGATAGGTCGACTCGACAGAGGCATGTGATCAAGTGTGGGTGATTCCACTAGATTGCACAATTCTTGTCAATCGGCACTGGACCGACTTTTTATCGATTGGGTACCCTGTGCTCGTATTTGAAACCTTGAGATTATCCCGACAACCGAAAGTCGCCAATGTTTCAAAGATGTACATTGTTGCTTGAGATGATCAACCACAGGTCAAATGCATGAAAATTTCTAAAGGCTACCCGGTAGGTTGGGCCGCGCTAGTATCATGCCAAAGTGAAATTAACCGTGAAATTGAGATCGAATTCAGAAATTGGGAGTCATAGTGTGTCACAAATCATTTTAGGATCATTGACTCATCTTTGGAAGACTTTTCATGCAATCAGAGTTTTTCAACAATTAAATCAGAAAATGGTTAATTTGACCCAAGAAATTAGTAGGACCGCCTTTGATCTTGCTTTTAGGACTTAAATTGGTTTTATGGACAAGTGAAGACGTGAATTAAAATGTGGTGACATTGGATTAATTTTATGGACTTCGATTGAACTCAATTGGGAGAGAATTGATTGGAATTGAAGGAATTGATGTACAAAGTTTTATGCCCCGGCAGAAAATGAAATTGGACCTATTGAAGATAGTTATTGAGGATTTGAAATTAGTGGAAGATGACATCACCCTAGGTCATGGTGGTTGGGCCAAAGTTAAGAAGAAATTGACAAGTGGAGAGTGTGGATTAATCCTCAAAAGTAAATGGGCCACACCACTCTCCATCTTCATCTTCAACCTGGGAACTTCTTGGACATGGGGAGGGGAAAACCGATCGAGAACTAGCAGCTCGCCCAGCCTGCATGCTCGCCTCCTTTGCCCACTCGACGCCGCCGCTCGTCGCCGTCGCCAGAGTCGTCGCCGTCCACGCTCACTCGCCCGCACGACCGACCAGCTCGCCACTCGCCTCGCCCGCGTCCCCGGCGAAAACCCGAGCAGCCATGGCCGTCGCACGCCACCCGCTGGAGCCTCGCCGTTTCTCCCTTGCCATTCGTCCGTCACCGTCGCCACTCCGCGTCGCCCGCACGCCCCTCCGCCCGCTCGACGTCACCTTCGTCCGCACCAGCTCGAGTTTCCAACCCTCCGTCCGCCGCTTGTCGCCGTCCGCCGAAGCCTCCATTGCTGCTGTTTGTCACCGCCAACCACCGCCTGAGTTGCTGCCGCCCATCCCCGCCGCTCCTCCGCTCGAACCGGCGCCAAATCCGCCCTTCTCGACCCCAAATCAGTGACTGGAAAAATGGGTATTCCAGCTCGGTTTGGGCCCATTTTGGCCGCCTTCCTGAGCCTAGATGCTCGGCCCGCCTTGAGGAAAGTCGATCCTCGCATCGTCCTTGTCGTTTTGGTCCGCTCGGTTCGTTAATCGGGTGAGTTTAGCTCACTAAATCTTGCTTAGAGGGTTAATTATGCTTAGAGAGGTTTAGTTTATGCTAAGTATTATTAGGTTGTTAGTTTAGGTTATTTAAAAGTAGATTAGATTAAGGTGGTGTTTTAATTTAAAGTGTGCTTAATTAAGGGTAAGTAGGTTTATTTAAAATAAGCCTCGATTTGACATAAATGAATTTACTTTTGATTTATTTAAATGTCTCGAAATTATTAAATATTTTAATAATATATTATTATTTGAAATTATTAAAATATTATTATTTAATTAGTTTCGGAATAAATTTAATTATTTATTAAATTCCAAAAATTTTGTCAAGACCCTAAATTCTCAGAAATTCGTGCCGGTCGCTGCTGTGTAGTCAAATTTTGAAATTGATGATTGGATATTATAAATTGAGTGTGGATTGTGAAAGATATGAATATTGTTATTTAATTAATTTTCGGAATAAATTTAATTATTTATTAAATTCTGAAAATTATTTTGGAACCTTATTTTCTCAGAATTTCGTGTTGATCGTTGCTGTGCATTTAGAAATTGAATTTGATGAATGGATGTGGCAAATTGAGTGTTGATTGTGATAAATGTGGATTTTATTCATAAAAACCCAAGTGTCGGGTTTTGATGCAAAAATTAGATTTTAATGATTATATTAAATAGTGGGGTTTGAAAAAGTGAGATATTAGCTTTTTGATTCGAAATTAGCGTGTCCCCACGCACGTGAGTAATTTCTAGAATATTTTTAATATGAAGAAAAATGGCCGGGATCACTGTTTTAAGTGGAAGCATTGAGTGCAATATAAAGTGTCATGGGGCCGAGTATGCTTTGGCTGTGTGATAACTAAGAGGAATCGTCCTGGGCTATTGAGCCGGACTTGCCCCTATATGGGATGCCCACGTGGTGGATGTCGATCGTAGTAGAGGCTGGGCCGACTGGATCGATACTCCTTCGGGAATGCCGTCGACATAGTGACGAAGCCGCACTCCAAGGGGGGAGGCGATGCCTAGCATTAATGTTAGAAGATAGCCAAACTGCGAGTAGGCTATGCCCGTGTGTGGCAGTGAATAATAATTGGAATGCGTGCTAAGGGCGACTGTGATTTATATGAAAGTGATGACATTCCAATTGTTTGAATTATTATTACTACCTGTGATTGAGTGATTTGAATTGTGCTAACCTGCATAAAGGAACTGAGGCGAGGTAAGTTCTCTGTGTGATGTGGCTAGGCCACATTTGGGCGTATTTTCTTTCTAATAGGGGTTTAGGGGGTTGAACTTGCTGAGACATTATCTCATCCCGGTTTGGGGATTAAAATTTTAGGTCCCTAGATGGCGGTCGTGGAGGACCCGAAGCCCTAAGTCTGGAAAGGTGAAGACTAAAGTATCGGTGAACGTGTCCTGCTAGTTGGTTTTAGGATAGTTCCCCTTTTGTCGAGCTGGTCTATTTTGTGGATAGTCCAGAGTTGTATTGTGATTGATTGCCTGCTTTTCTATCCCAAGTTAAATGTTGTCAGGGAATTTATAATACGTTCCGCTTGCGTAATAATAAATGAATGAGGTTGGCGACACTACCTGGGAATGTCGCATTTGCATGACCATGGTGGGATGTTGGCGCGCTCGAGGTTCAGGGCGTGACATCCCCGTTTAAGTGGTATCAGAGCATGGTTTGTGTATGAAGTGATAAGGTGCGATGAGTAATGGGATAGTTAGTAGGAAATGCTTTTAATATGCTAATGCATGTGAGTGATAGTTGATTGGTAGCTTGTTTGTGGGATCACTCAAATTCTAACTTGATGTTGGAATTGGAAAACATGCATCTATAAAGAGCCTGTAGGATGAGTGACCAGGAGTAGAGAACTCCTTGGAAGAGGTCGATAAGACCTATATCTCGGGGTAGGATGCTGACAAGAGTTGGTACCTGAGGTAAAGCGCAGGCTTAGACCAGCGCGAGTGTGAGAGTACCGCTACAAGTCTGTACTGAGAGTGTAGCAGTACCGAATGATCCTAGGTTCGATGGGATTGTTCAGACGCTAGAGTCTTTGGGAAGTATTTTGGGTCAGTAAGCTCAGGATTGAGCCGCCGCTATTGCCGCTGTTCCTACCTCTGCCAGTGTTGTGACCGCTGTTGTTGTTGCACCTGTTGAGGCCTAATTTGGGGTTGTGATTGAGGATCAAGCCTCAGTATCCGAGTCAAGGTTCAGTTTAGACAGAGATAGAAATCGATTGGGGAGAAAGACCGATGTCAGAAGAAAGGTGCCCTGTTTTACCCAACCGAAATAGTAGAATTGGAAAGCCAAAGCTCAACTTGATAGATGTGTGTTGTGTCTGTAAGAAAGGACTTGTTACAAGTGTCGCCAGTAAAGTCATTTGATCAGAGATGGTCCGTATAGAAAGATGGAGTCACAGCTATTCCTATCACCGCCGTCAATAGAAAAGAATAGAGGAAGCATGCTTCAGGATGTTCAGTGGGGTATTTAAAATGGATCCCAGTGTAAGGAATGGTGCATGATGTTTCTTGATGGGAGGTAGATGACTCACCGATTGTGTGCCAAGTTGTGGAAAAAGAGCGTGAGTCAGCCCGATGTTAAGGGGAACATGCTTTGAATGTGGCCAGCACGGCCATCAGGTTAAGAACTATCCGCGTAAGTCCGTAAAAGCGTAAGTACCGTTATTGCAGATAGAACGCCACTAGGATGGCTGAAAGAGCATGAATGGGTTGACCAAGCATCGACAAAGGGAAAAATGTTTTTGAGATGTTTTATCAGAGTAGCGCAATAGGATTTTGAGTGAAGGTTGTGGAGTTTCCGTTGTTGTAATAAAGTAATAGGAAGATGAGTCTCTGACTATAGTTGTACCTGATGGGTTTGCTTATGTATGACTTGAAAGTCATTTATGAAAAGGTTTGGCTCAAGGAGCTTTCTGCTGTTTTGAATCGCAGTAGTGATATAATTCAGCTTGTTAAGCTAGCATGCAAAAGTTTCGAATCACTGAAAGTTGAAGAGAAACTTCAACCCTTGTTATTCATCGCTGAAGATGACCTTGGTTCTAGTTGTTGGTTACCGAATCTACATGGCAACTGTAATGGATGCGTCAGTTGAGGAGCTGAATATAGAGATCATAATTGTGGTACAGGAGTTTTCTAAGGCATTTTCTAGGGAATTGTCAGGTTTGCTGTCAGAAAGAGAAATTGAGTTCATGATTGAATTAACACCCGGAATAGAGCCAGTCCCTAAGGCTTCTTACCGGATGGTGTTACTGAGTTAAAAGAACTGAAAGTGCAAATGCAAGAAGTGTTGAATAGGAGATTCATACGTTCCAGTGCATCACCTTGGGAGCACCCATTCTATTAGTGAAGAAGAAAGTTGGTTCGTTGCATTTGTACTTTGATATTCTTCAAGATCAACTTGAGGTGAGAGTATCATCAGTTGAGGATCAAGAAGAAAGACATACCGAAGTTAGCATCTCACACTTAATACAGCAGTTGTGAGTTCACTATAATACCGTGTGGTTTGATGGACACCTTAGCTGTTTGTTTGGGTCTAATGAGTAGAATGTTTAAGAGTACTTGAAACAGTTGTGATCGTGCTCAGTGAAGTTATCCTGAGGTGTTCAAAGAGTGCTAAGGAGCACAAGAGACATTAGAAGATGATACTTCAGACCTTGAGGACTCTTGAATCTTACGCTAAGTTTAGCAAGTGCGAGTTTTGGATGACTCATATTGCGTTCCTAGGTCACGTGATTTCAGGCAAAGAAATCTCCGTAGACCCCGTCTAAGATTAAAGCAGTGAACAGTCGGCCGAGATTGTCTACAGTGATAGAGATCAGAAGTTTCTGGGGATTAGTAGGATATTACAGATAGTTCGTATACGGGTTTTTCAATATTAGTATCGCCCGTTGACAAGACTACTGAGGAAGTAAGAAAAGTTTGTGTGGACAAATAAGTGCAAGCGTAGTTTTCAAGGGCCTAAGAAGAGGCTGACTACCACACCTGTGCTGACCATTCCATCTGGTCCTGGAAGTTTTGAGGTCTATAGTGATGCGTTGTTTAAAAGATTGGGTTGCGTGTTGATACAGCATGATAGGATTGTTGCATACGCGCCCCATTAGTTGAGACCTCAGGAGTTGAATATGAGACAGCGTTGTTGGATGGAACTCATTAAGGATTATGACTATGATATTTTGTATCACTCTGGAAAGGTGAGCAAAATCGCAAATGCACTGAGTTGAGAGTCCTTAGTTGCACAGTTGGTACTCAAGGATTGAATCTTACTCGAGGAAGTTCGAAATGCGGTTTTCAAATCTAAGGTAGGCCACCTTTTGAATCTTATGACTACCCTCGAATTGAGTCGAAAGTTTAGATTAGAATCAAAATGCTTCAGCGGACAGATTCAGAAATTCAGAAGACTTTATAAGAGAATGCAAATAAGAGAGAGGTTGATTCTCGAATTTCTGAAAACAGAACGCTAAGGTTCTAAGGACGATTGTATGTAATTGACGATGCAGAGATTAAAGAAGAGATCTTATGAGAAGCTCATCATAGCAACTTCAGCGTTGTCCAGACAGTACAAAGATGAGTTAGAATCTACGTCATCGGGATTGGTAGATCGGTATGAAGATAGATATCACCGAACAAGTTATAAGTGCTGGATGTATGAGTAAGTGAGAATCTGGTAATGTAAACCAGGAAAGCTTTTTCAAGCACTTGAGAGAGTCATATTGATGCAAGCCTAGGGGAGGCTTTCTCAAACAATAGGATCGGGAGAGTGACTCGCGCACAAGAAACGGGACGAACAGTAATTTCAGCACTGTGCAAGCTCAGGAGAACAGTCGTATCTTTGTCAATACAGATCGGATCAACCTGATTCCAAAGCCAAATGAACAAAGACTTCTGGATCTACAATTTCTGTGTTTTGGGTTTTCTGAAATAAGCACTGTAGGATAGTCGAAATTGGGTTGGAAGTAACGAACAGAACAGGAAAAGATAGGAACTCCGTTGGTTGCTCTTCTAGGCCTCCAAGGAAGTTGAGGGGGCACCGATTCTTCTAGATCAATGACTGCAACTCTTCAAGGATGCAGATTTCGAAAGCTCCGACTCTTCAAGGACGGAGTGAAAACTCTTCTAGGTTTTCAAGGTATGAACTCTACAAGGTTCATGATACTTGCTTCAAGCAAAGCTTTTCATTTATCAAAAGTCGCCTGTCTTTTATAAGGGATTGGATGGCTTATATCATCAAAGAAATAAAAACAAAGCGTTGAAACTAGGAGAAATAAAAACAGAGCATTGAAAATAGGGGAAATAGTAAAGAGCATTGAAAATAGGGGAAATAGTAAAGAGCATGGAAACTATAAGCTAGTAAAAGCGTCATGCGAGCTCCCAAGGCGTCTTTCAAGCTTCCGAATGGACTCAAGATATCGTTATGGCTTCTCGCCTGTCGAGCTTGAATGCGGGATGATCTTCTTGGTCGAGAGAGCCGATCTTCAATGTGGGTTGCATCACATATGTGGGAATGAAAGTATAGCATGATGGAATGTTATGACAGGCTTATTAAGGAGTCGAGAAGAGTATTGATTCCTTATGGGGTTGTGGTCGACAGATGAATAGAGTCAGCTCGCCTTAGTGTAGCACGAAAAGATCTCGATTAGAAAGGTATACCGAAGTGTGTGTATATCATATAATTTATCTGCATGGAGTGCCGAGGATGAATTGTATTTCAAATTTAGATCAGATGTTCCAAGTTGGTAGAGCTTTCAGATGGTTCTTTCTTAAGCAGCGCATAGCAGGGAGTACAAAATTTCAATTGCTGAGATAAAGTCAAGGAAAGAAAGATCACAAGTCAGGGTCAGTACAGTGGTTAGTGATTGCAGTTGCCGAGATCAGTGTCAGAGTTATATCGATCTTGACCCGAGGTTCCCGTTTCAACGAGATCGGTCGAGATAGTTTCTTGTTAATCGGTGCGAGCAGAATGTTTAGGACTTCAGTCGGTTGCGATGAGATCAGAGATCAGAAAATTGCAGGTCCAGAGTTGGTTCAGGAATCAGTGATTCATTTGCAACTATCAGACACAGTTTAGAGACTACTCAGAATCGCCAATTTAGCTTCGTAGATTTTGTATTGAAGACATTTGGAATTTTAAGTGGGCAAGTGTTCAGTATTTTGAACCCGAAATGGTTTGGGCAAGGTAACAGTGATCTTGCGATCGGTGCGAAAGAGCAACTGAGAAAGAGAAGATTATATGAGACGACATGCCTCGCCTTTTTGTTTAAGAATTGGTAAATGTTTAAATTTCGAGGACAAAATTTTTATAAGAGGGGAAGAGTTGTGACATCCCGATTTTCCAATTCTATTTTCAATAATTTGAGACAGGCATTTCGTTGGCATGCATATAGTTCATTTCCTTGAGTCGGCCACTCATGTAAAAACTAGTCTATCAGGTGAAACCATTAAGAAATTCTAATGCACCAGACTCGAGAATTTGACCAGGAAGCGATCTTTCGACCGAGCTAATCTGCAAGGGTCATTATGGCACATTTAAAAATTGATTAGAGATCGGAGATAGGTCGACTCGACAGAGGCATGTGATCAGGTGTGGGTGATTCCACCAGATTGCACAATTCTTGTCGATCGGCACTGGACCGACTTTTTATCGATTTAATACCCTGTGCTCGTATTTGAAACCTTGAAATTACCCCGACAATCAAAAGTCGCCAATGTTTCAAAGATGTACATTGTGGCTTGAGATAATAACCACAGGTCAAATGTATGAAAATTTCTAAAGGCTACCCGGTAGGTTGGGCCGCGCTAGTATCATGCCAAAGTGAAATTAATCGTGAAATTGAGATCAAATTCAGAAATTGGGAGTCATGTTGTGTCACAAATCATTTTAGGATCATTGACTCATCTTTGGAAGATTTTTCATGCAATCAGAGTTTTTCAGCAATTAAATCAGAAAATAGTTAATTTGACTCGAGAAATTAGTAGGCCCGCCTTTAGTCTTATTTTTAGAACTTAAGTTGGTTTTATGGACAAGTGAAGAGGTGAATTAAAGTGTGGTGACATTTGATTAATTTTATGGACTTCAATTGAACTCAATTGGGAGAGAATTGATTGGAAATGAAGGAATTGATGTACAAAGTTTTATGCCCCGTGCGGAAAATGAAATTGGACCTATTGAAGATAGTTGTTGAGGATTTGAAATTAGTGGAAGATGACATCATCTTATGTCATGGTGGTTGGGGAAAATTGAAGGAGATATTGACAAGTGGAGGGTGTGGATTAATCCTCAAAAGTGAATGGGCCCCACCACTCTCCATCTTCATCTTCAACCTTGGAACTTCTTGGACGTGGGGAGGGGAAAACCGACCGAGAACCAGCAGCTTGCCCAGGCCCGCACGCTCGCCTCCTTCGCCCGCCCGCGCCGCTCGTCGCCATCGCCAGAGTCGTCGCCGTCCACGCTCGCTCGCCCGCACGACCAACCAGCTCGCCGCTCCACCTCAGCCCGCATCCCCAGCAGTAAACTCGAGCAGCCATGGCCGTCGCACACCACTCGCCGGAGCCTCGCCGTTCGTCCCTTGCCATTCGTCCGTCACTGTCGCCACTCCGCGTCGCCTACACGCCCCTCCGCCCGCTCGACGTCGCCCTCATCCGCGCCAGCCCGAGTTTCCAGCCCTCCGTCCGCCGCTTGTTGCCGTCTGTCGAAGCCTCCATTGCCGCCGTTCGTCGCCGCCAACCACCGCCTAAGCTGCTGCCGCCCATCCCCGCCACTCCTCCGCTCGAACCGGCACCGGATCCGCCCTTCTCGGCCCCAAATCGGTGGCTGGAAAATGGGTATTCCAGCTCGGTTTGGGCCCATTTTGGCCGCCTTCCCAAGCATGGATGCTCGGCCCATCTTGAGGAAAGTTGATCCTCGCGTCGTCCTCGTTGTTTTGGTCCGCTCGGTTCGTTAATTGGGTGAGTTTAGCTCACTAAACCTCGCTTAGAGGGTTAATTATGCTTAGGGAGGTTTAGTTTATGTTAAGTATTATTAGGTTGTTAGTTTAGGTTATTTAAAAGTAGATTAGATTAAGGTGATGTTTTAATTTAAAGTGTGCTTAATTAAGGGTAAGTAGGTTTATTTAAAATAAGCCTCGATTTGACATAAATGAATTTACTTTTGATTTATTTAAATGTCTCGAAATTATTAAATAATTTAATAATATATTATTATTCGAAATTATTAAAATATTATTATTTAATTATTTTCGGAATAAATTTAATTATTTATTAAATTTCGAAAATTTTGTTAGGACCCTAAATTCTTAGAATTTCGTATCGGTCGCTGTTGTGTAGTCAGATTTTGAAATTGATATTGGATATTATAAATTGAGTGTGGATTGTGAAAGATATGGATATTGTTATTTAATTAATTTTCGGAATAAATTTAATTATTTAATAAATTCTGAAAATTATTTTGGAACCTTATTTTTCAGAATTTCGTGCTGATCGCTGCTGTGCATTTAGAAATTGAATTTGATAAATGGATGTGGAAAATTGAGTGTTGATTGTGATAAATGTGGATTTTATTTATAAAAACCCAAGTGTCGGGTTTTGATGCAAAAATTGGATTTTAATGATTATATTAAATAGTGGGGTTTGAAAAAGTGAGATATTAGCTTTTTGATTCGAAATTAGCGTGTCCCCACGCACGTGAGTAATTTCTGGAATATTTTTAATATGAAGAAAAATGGCCGGGATCACTGTTTTTTAAGTGGAAGCGTTGAGTGAAATATAAAGTGTCATAGGGCCGAGTATGCTTTGGCTGTGTGATAACTAAGAGGAATTGTCCTGGGCTATTGAGCCGGACTTGCCCCTATATGGGATGCCCACGCGGTGGATGCCGATCGCAGTAGAGGCTAGGCCGACTAGATCGATGCTCCTTCGGGAATGCCGTCGACATAGTGACGAAGCCGCGCTCCAAGGGGGAGGCGATGCCTAGCATTAATATTAGAAGATAGCTAAACTGCGAGTAGGCTATGCCTGTGTGTGGCAGTAAATAATAATTGGAATGCGTGCTAAGTGCAACTGTGATTTATATGAAAGTGATGACGTTCCAATTGTTTGAATTATTATTACTACATGTGATTGAGTGATTTGAATTGTGCTAACCTGCAGAAATGAACTGAGGCAAGGTAAGTTCTTTGTGTGATGTGGCTAGGCCACCTTTGGGCGTATTTTCTTTCTAATAGGGGTTTAGGGGGTTGAACTTGCTGAGACATTGTCTCATCCCGGTTTGGGGATTAAAATTTCAGGTCCCTAGATAACGGTCGTGGAGGACCCGAAGCCCTAAGTCTGGAAAGGTGGAGACTGAAGTATCGGTGAACGTGTCCTGCTAGTTGGTTTTAGGATAGTTCCCATTTTGTCGAGTTGGTCTATTTTGTGGATAGTCCAGAGTTGTATTTAAACCTATGTGTTTATAAATGAGTGTTTGGTATTGTGATTGATTGCCTGCTTTTCTATCCCAAGTTAAATGTTGTCAGGGAATTTATAATACATTCTGCTTGCACAATAATAAATGAATGGGGTCGGCGACACTACCTGGGAATGTCGCATTTGCATGACCATGGTGGGATGTTGGCGTGCTCGAGGTTCGGGCGTGACAGCGTTTTCCTGCATTTAATCATGTAGAGTCCACTCAACCAAAAAATGAGCTTCACACCACTTGACTAGCATTTAATCATGTAGAATCTACTCAACAAAAAAATGAGCTTCACACTACTTGACTAGACCGTAGCAACTGCAGTACTACACTACTCTTCAAAAACTTCTACCATATGACACAAATTGAAAAGCAAAGTGCAGTTGAAATTCATTAGTAAAATACAATTAAACCATAAAAAAGTTCAAAAAACCTAATATAAGCCATGAATATATAACTTCACATCTTGTTAATTCACTTGAACTTCTAAACACCTTAAAACAAAACAAACGACACATAATTTACTACTGAACAAAATTTTTAAATTGAAATTACTATCAGTGCTATTGATAGAACATCTCAATATAATATAATATAACTGATATTTTACTTAAATTTGAATATATAAAAGAATTATATATAATATAATATAATATAATATGCAGGGTTGGTCCAGGGTTGGACCGACCCAAAATACTTAGAACCGAGGACCAACCCGCACAGTGTTGGTCCTGGAATTTCAGGACCAAGGACCGACCCAGACCTCTTGGGAACCGGACTAGGACCAGCAGGGTTGGGCCAGTCTAGGATCGGACCAGGGTCAACCCTAGACCACTGCTCACCCCTACTTACGGGTACCTTATCGCGTTATACTCGGTTGTTTTTTTCTCTATATTGATCATATGAACGAACTAACGTGCAATATTGCCACTACCGGCTCAAAGAATGGATGGGAGGATTTAATGCATGCTTTTAGTATATTTAACATTTTTTTTTGCCTCAACAATTGGACATCATAATTCCAATTATCGACAGTTGCTTTGTCAAATCATATAATGTTTTTGGGAGTAACTATTGAATTTCTAATTACAATCCAAAATAAAAATCGTACTCGTGTTTCACATTTTCAAATTCAGCTTTCGTGAAACACAAGTTAGGAAAAAAAAATTTTAAAAAAAAAAAAAGTGTGAATGCATCAATCTTGACTACTTGAGCTCGATCTTTCAGCTTTTGGTGCTTTACTCATAAATTATAATTGACTTAAGACGCGAAACCAATTTAGCAGAAAACGCCAAAAGAAACAGTGAAAAGTAGGGGACAAAGCTTTTACCCAAGAGACGACAATTTTTGTGGAAAGAGAGAAAAAGAGTTTTAAGATAAGTCACCTTTAAAGGCGTCCAATGATCATGTAAAGGCTCAAGAGAAAGAAATAAGGGGGAAGGACCTTCGACGTGTGGGATTCCCTAATCTCACCCCGTATTCTCGACCCAACAAAGAAGAAAAAATATTTCAGACCAGGAATTGAGGAGAGGGATAAGGCGTGCAAGCGCTGGCACATTAAAATAAAACATTCTTCAGACTGGGCACTGGTGCTAGCCAAATTACCGCTGAAATCCCTGTCAAAAGATTGCTTCTTGCCAAGTCGACCTATACATCGCATAGTGTCTTCAACAGACTTGTTGGCTTGGTACAAAGTCGCTACTTGCATCAACATTTCTATGGCTAAAATTGAAACAAAAAAGAACAAATAATAAGAAGAAGACGAGGTCATTATCGGGGTACAATAATTAAAGTTGCACAGTATGAAAAATATCACATTGGCAATCGATCAATTTGACGGGCACTTTTCTAGTCATCGTGGCCTATTTCGAATATTCGACTTTTCCATGGACAGATTTTTCCACATGATCGCCATATAAATACTCCCTAGCTATTGCCCATCCCTTACATCAACCAACTAAGATCTTTCCTCTGCCTACTTTTATGGTCTCTTGCAATATGAGTTCCCGTATGAGTGTTCCTCTCCATGTCATTTTCCTGGCCGCGCTAACCCTAGCGCTGATCTCTCTGTCTGTCGCCCAGGACTTGCCCCGGGACTACGTCGCCGCCCACAATGCAGCCCGCTCTCAGGTCGGTGTAGGCCCGATCACTTGGGACGAGCGAGTGGCTAGCTATGCCAGGGATTACGCCCAGAAGCACGCCAGGGATTGCACGCGGCTGGTCCATTCGGGCGGACCCTATGGAGAGAACCTCGCGTGGGCTTCCCCTGATCTCACCGGCACGAGAGCGGTGAACATGTGGGTCGGGAAAAGCCTGACTACAACTACAATTCCAACTCGTGCGCGCCCGGGAAGGTCTGCGGGCATTACACTCAGGTGGTGTGGCGCAACTCAGTTCGGGTTGGATGCGCGAAGGCTCAATGTGCAACTGGCGGTACTTTGGTCACTTGTAACTATGATCCTCCTGGGAACTATATAGGCCAGAAGCCTTATTGAATTACAAAAGGTTGTATGTCGGACATGAACTATCGTGTCAAAATAATGCACCATTAGGATGAGGCAAGAGCTTTAAATGGATCGACATTAAATAAAGTCGTATGAGTTTTGAAGGTAAATCTCTTTGCCAATTAATCTCTTTCAACAATTAGATCTCTCTCTCTCTCTCTCTCTCTCTCTCTCTCTCTCTCTCTCAAGTCTCTTCACACAAGCTAAGTATGATCTCTACGGCAGATTTCACTCTCGAGTTCGTTCTATCTCGACCACATCACAATACATTCCGTTCGATAAGCTTCTAAGAAATATATATAGAATCAAGGAGTGAGATTGAAATGTGGGACCAATATTACCTAATAACTTGGACTTGGCGGTAAATTCATCGATAGTAATTATGTATTGATGAATTGAACTCCTTTAGTTTTTTTTTTGGTCAAATTTCTTTTCTTTTCTTTTCTTTTCTTTTCTTTTTTTTTGGTTGAAATCGAAGATCTTTAGTTGACCAAGAAACTGATATTACCTCCAATTAATCAACTAGGTGTCAATAAACTTCGGAAAAAAATAAATTTGGTTTCAATAAGCACAAGTCAAAATTGCCCAACTTAGTATTCCATTTCAATTCTTTTTTATATAGCAGCCTAGTACTTTGAAAGGTCATGGACTTTTAGCTAGAATATTCTTTCCCACTAGGATCTATATGCTTGAATAGCCACCTCAACGACATTTTCATTTTGTCTCAAATCACGTTGTTCAAACGAATTTAGGCAGACAAACACGCTACAATTTGCAATTAATGAATTCCGATTTACGAGTTAATGCTCGCGGAGTCAATTGTGGGAATTGATACAGCGTTGTTGTATATGACTAGGTGGATGAAATGATTAATCTAAAGCTCTAGAAATATTGATTGCTGGGAACGTGCAACACAAACTTGATACCTGCTTTTGGGAAAATCGCCGAAAAAGAGCTTGAGTTCGAACTTGTAAACATATCTCAACTCGGATATGTTAATATGATTCACCCTAAAGACATCTCTAATGTGGGACTATTTGTGTATAACACTCTTCCACGTGCATTTCATTACATTTGCTTCACACATGTGAGCCTCCTGTGGGAGGCCCGTTGTCCCCTTTAATTTAGGTATTCCTTTCTCGCCAATGTTATTTTAACTCAAATCACCACCTTAAGTCAACCGAGTTTCCCAAATGTTGGGGCTGAGTCACACCGTATGCCTTTGGACTTTACCTCAATTGTCTTGGCCCAATCAAGTTTAGCAAGAAGCCAGTGGACATTATCTGTCACCTTGATTAGAGGATCAAAATTCTTTTTTGAGATAATCACCAAACCATTGTTACATATCGTGAGTGGAGTACAAATCAACTATCGACACCGATATCACTTGTTGGGGATGCATAACAAATCACAATCCGTCACCTTGAGAGATTATCAAGAGAAAACCTAAATCCAAATTTATTAACATATTTAGTTGGATTCACGTTCATTCAAAGGCTAAAGTCATTAGAGTGATTTAGAAAAACATTTCCAATAAAATATTAAGGCAAATATGGTCAATGTTGTGTTAGACAAAAAAGTCCCATCGAGGATGTGGAGTGAGGTGGAAAACAATTTACAAGATTGTATTTTTTTTTATCTGGTAAAGGAAATAAAAAAATATCAATAGATATATTCTTTTATTTGATTATTTTTTTACCGAAGTTGAGCCATGACAGCCCAGCTCCAGTCATGGGGGAGCCAAGTTCATCAACCTTTAGCAACGGGCAATTTTGATTATTGGAACAATGTTTCTAGTTGAGTGGAAATGACTCACTGAGACTAGATGCTTTGATTTCTTTTTTTTCAAAAAAAAAAAAAAGCCACAAATAAATATAAACTATGCCCACTATGATACATTTATTCTATACTTTTTTTGTCATATTAAAAACCATACGCATAATGTTATACATTTACCTTAAACTTTTTTGTGACAAAAAAAAAAACCAAACTTGTACTTATGTGACATATTCACCCTTTGTCAAAATTCCGTTAAATGATTTTTCAAGCAAAACAACATCATTTTTATTTCACTTAGGACATGTGGGTGCCATATTAATACTGTTTGCTTTCTGACATCAACATAGATATATTGCTAATGATTCTCACTACCAGAATTTTGATGGAAGGTTAATGTATCGCACAGATACAAGTTTGAGATTTTTAATGCCATAGAAAAAATGTTTAGATGAAATGTGTTACAGTGAGCATAGTTTAGAGTTTTTAGTGACTTTTACCAAGGAGAGCATGGTTCCGAGAGTTCTAGGGTAGAACTGAAAACCTTATATAACCGGTCTGGTTCTAGGTTCTAAGTTATAGATTCTAAAATATACGAGGTAGGTTAAAAGTTCCAAAATTAGAGAATCTGGAACCTAAAACAAGTCTTTGTATTTCTCATGTTCAATGTCTCCACTTGATTTTATAGCATTCTATGGCGTCTAATGATGAGTTTGCAATATGAAACCACTAGTCTGGGCTTTCAATTCCAACTATATCCATAACTAAGACGTGTGCTTTGTTTATATTTCTTAATCTTCATGTATATAAATATGAGTTATAATTAATGCATTGTAGCAAATAGTAGTAATTAAAGGCGATAATTCATTGCAATCATTCAATTAAAAATATATATAATCTTTGTAGACCTTGAAACTGACCCTAGAACCTGTGACATAGTAGGTTCTAGGTTCTTAAGTATACAAGGGTAGGTTCTGCTGAGAAAACTTTCTATTAAATTCTAAAGATGACAAAACTATCCATGAAATTCTTGTAAGTTAGATATATGTTTTGAAGTATTTTGATTTAGGGAATTACTCACGAATATGATATCAGAAGCTAATATCCTTCTTGCAAATACTCAAAAACCTGGGAAATAAAATCAAATTCGTGAGTTTATACGTATGATATGATTATTCAAAATAATGATGCATAATTTTTAGAATTTTGAGTTATTTTTATGCTTAAAATTCACATAGCTCATATTCTTCATTTTGATTTATAATTTATATAGCCACGCACCAAGGTGAAGGTGGCTAGGTCTTGTTAAAAATTTTAGCTAGGTCTGGTAGATGAATCTTCATGCTTTTGTATTGTACTTACAATAATGGAAACTATATTAAAATAAGTCTATTCCGAAAGCAGAAAGTTGAATCAAATGGAATTCAGATGTTCTATATTTAAAGTAAGTTCCAATTTAATCTTTTTTTACTTAAAAAATACTTCAAATTCAAGATAAATATCAATTTTATTGGTCTTATTAAAGTAGAAGGAATTTCTATTCCATTTAAATTTCCTCAAAATTAAAAATAATAAACTTAAGGATGTGTTATAAATAATATATAATTTTATAAAAATTCATACATTTTAAAAACTGAGTGGATTTATTTCGTTGACTCTAAAATTTTTAATATGCTAAATCAAATTACTCGAGATAGAATCGGTGATGCTTTAATCAACAGAAATTTGTTTTCAATAACGGGAGGATCGGGGACGGCTTTGGCGAGCGGGCAAAGCGGCATTTGTAGCTGTTGGATTTCAAGTCGGCGAAAGATGACTTACCCGATTCCGATGCGCAAACAACAATTAACCCCAGAACAAACGTTGAATTGCGGACGAATCACAAACAAAACTATCTCACGTTGGTCTAAATGCAACCACAAGGAAAGCATCCGATTTCCATAATGCAAATGCCAATTGTTCTTGGAAAACTGAAATGGAATGCCTTTTTCTTGAAGAGAAATTTGGTGCGTATGTTCTGCCAACAACAACCACCAACGGTTGTCTACAAAAGGACTTATATACGACACCCTTCATACCCTTTCAAAGGGTATCTTTCCATCGTAGCATATCAAGTCCAAACGGTGTTGTCCAATCGCACCCCATCATGGACGTACTATCTAAAGTATAGTATAACATATCTCACTCGGACATGATGGGCTTGATAGTGCTCTATCAAGGATATAAGGTGTTCAACATTCATCAACTTTACAAAACAATTCATACTGGCAAGTAAGCCGTGCAACTAGTAAGTACACCTGCACTTGGAAGCTCAAATTATACACCTGTTAGGGATGACATAATGGCTATAATCCCGAAAAGAAATAAACAATCGATGTCTTACAATGACCCAGACATATTTTGTTACATCAGTCCAAGTATACATATCCCTTAAAGGCTATACTTGACTATTCTCAAAAACACCATGTATTTACAATTATATCCACAACCACATAAGACGATATAATTGATCGACCAGTAAATACATGTGATAGATGTAAAATAACAATAGTCTTCATTCGCACTCATGTCTCTCTCTATTTCAAAACAATTGATTTCCTAGACACGTCCCATAAGGCCATATATATTCACGACTGCCGGTAACATGCTAAAATAGCAACATTGATCTTTCACTTCGAGAATACAGTCAGAAGTAATATAGGGCACAAAATGAGGTAAATTATAAATTACCTCAAGGGTTCTACGACGAGTAAATAGGGATAATTTTATTCACCTTTCTTTATCGGTCGAACAATGCACATGTAGTATGAATTACATACTTTAGTAGATTACTCTTTCTATAAGAGCGTATATCATTTATCAAATATATCCACTATACGGATCTTAACCTAAACATAGTCACGTGCTTCTCACGTACTCATGTTTAGCCCAAGTGCTATATCAGCTCGCTTTCTATAGCGCCCAATTAAGTACTCGTATCCGGCATCTTACAGGCATACATGATTGTGGGACTATCATGTTCGGTTTTATTATAAACAAATCACATACCTCATCTTGACTCCAATCAAGGTGACATATTTTATGTACCAGACTTACTCTTCAGCATTTATTTGTACATAATGTCTCATCTCAACATGCTTTCTAAAACACTTGAGGTGATTGCTCGTGTGAGTGAGCCAATCATTTCATACTGACATACTTTTCAATAATATATGTGTGTAGTGCTAGTCTCATAATGTATTCGTACTTAATGATAAAACATCAAGTCACTAATAAACAAACAAGTACAATACATATGTTCACAAATACATAAACCAATGATCACTTACAATAACACATATCACATTCTACGCAATCCTAGTGACATCCTGTGGGTCAAGAATATGTCTCTAGGAATAGCCTTCGTAAATGGATCGGCAACTATTCTATTGGTTGAAACATATTGTAGGATCACTTCTTTCTACACTATTATATCTCATATGAAGTTTTTTATGTCAATGCGTGTTATCCTTCCATGATACTTGGGATCCTTCACATAAGTAAAGGCTGCTTGACTATCACAATAAACTATCACAAGTCTTGGAACCTCGAGTGATAGTGGCTAAATTTTTAAAAATAAAAAATAAAAATAAAAACGTTTTAACCATATTGCTTCTTGCACTACGGCAGAACATGCAATAAATTCTGCCTCCATCGTAGATAAGGCCGTGCATATCTGTTTCTTGCTATTCCAAGAAACCGCACCGCCATTAAGCAAGAATGCATATCCAGAAGTCGATTTACGCTCATCTATCGGGTCTCCACCCCAATAAACATCTAAATAACATAATAGGCGTAAATCACTCTCTTGATACCAAAGTCGATAGTCCATCATCCCTTTCAAGTATCTCAGTATCCTCTTCACTACTTTTCAGTGAGCTTGACTAGGATTTGATTGATATCGGCTCAACAATCCCACGGCATAACATATGTCAAGTCTAGTACAAATCATAGCATACATCAAACTTTCGACCGCGCTAGCATAAGGAACAATTTCCATCACTTTAATTTCTTCTGGAGTCTTAGGACATATCTCAGTATTTAGGCCTTCACCTTGCATGACAGGGGTATCAATGGGATTACAATGCTGCATATTGAAAATTTCAAGAATCTTCATTATATAAAACTCTTGTGATAAAGTAAGGAGTTTCCTTGATCGATCTCTTTTGATCTTAACTCCTAATATATAAGCAACTTCTCCCATGTCATTTATTTCAAAATTGGAAGACAACCATTCTCTTATAGTGATAACCAAAACCTTGTCATTTTCCAGTGAATAGAATATCATCCACATAAAATGATAAAATCACAAATTTACCTTTCGGACCGCTTGACATATACACAGTGATCTTCTTCAATCATCGTGAAACCAAAAGTTGTTATTACTCAATGAAAACAAATATACCATTGTCTAGATGATTGCTTAAGGCCATATATTGAGCGTTGAAGCTTGCAAACTTTATGCTCTTGACCTTTAGCTATGAAACCTATTAGTTGCTTCATATAGATTTCCTCATCTAATTATCCATTGAGAAATGCCGTCTTTACATCTATTTGATGTAATCAAGATCCAAATGTGCAACGATGGTTAGGATAAAGTATATTGAAGCAAACCTTACAACTAGTGAAAATGTTTCCTCATAATCTATATCCTCTTGTTGAGTATAACATTTCGCTACAAGACGAGCCTTATACTTTTCAATGGATCCATCCATCTTTCGCTTAATCTTGAAGACCCATTTGTTTCCAATCGCCTTACAATTGGGTGATAGATCAACCAAGTCCCAAACATGATTTGCCCTCATTGACTCCATTTCATTTTCCAAAAATTTTCTCCATTCTTTCTTATCAGAGGATGAAAGAGTCTCTTGAACAGTCTTAGGCTCGGCATCGTCTTTTTGAGCAATCATAAATACTTCACATTCAATCTCAAAACGACGATTGGGAATATTTTTACGATTATTTTTATGTAATTGAATTTCTCTTGAATTGAATTCGTCAGGTGATGCAACACTCCCACTAGGTCTTGCATGTTGAGGTAAATTTTCATCTCCTTCTACAACATCAATGGGTGTGTTATTAGGATCTTCCATCTCATATAATTGGAAGTGCTTATCAATCTCACATCTACTAGGAAAATCATTCTCCAAAAATGTAACATCTCGAAACTCCATTTCAGTTACACTTTCATCAACTTGTTCACCTATGAACACGTACCATTTACAGTGCTCAAAATATATTATAAAGATACATTTCTTCCATTTATGGCCTAATTTACCATATTTGTGAAAGAATCATAAACATAAGCTGCACATCTCCATGGACATAGACTACTCAAGTCTGGTTTCCTACCAGTCCATAATTCATAAGGGGTGAAAGTGATCGATTTTGAGGGCACTCGATTAAGTATATAGGCATCGATCAATAACGCATCTCCCCAATAGGAGATAGGTAAATTTGTTTGCGCCATCATAGACCTAACAATTTCCAATAGGGTACTATTCATTCTCTCGGCTACCCCATTTTGTTGTGGAGTACCGGGAATAGTCAATTGTCGTACAATTCCATTTTCATTTAAAAAAAAGCCTTAAATTGCTTCGATAGATACTCACGTCCATAATCAATTCTCGATACCTTTATTGTTTGGTTCAACTGATTCTCTATCATCGTTATATATCATCTAAAACAGTCTAATGCTTCTGACTTATGGGAGATCAGAAAGATATAACCAAAACGCGTGAAGTCATCTATGAAAGTAATAAAATATGAGGCTTCATGCATTGCCATCACATTCAAAGGACCACAAATGTGAGAATGTATGTGATGCAATGGAAATATGGCTGTAGTCCATTTACCGAATGGTATTCTAATTGCTTTTTCCGCTAGAAAATGTTCACATACGGGTAGATCAACATTAATGAGTGACCCTAAAAGGCCTTCTCTAGTTAATCTTTGCATTTTGTGCAACCCAATGTGACCTAATCTAGCATGCCATATACTTGCATCAATATCAAAATTACTCGAGGATGCAATTAAAGAAAAATAACCATCAACATTAACATTGTACTGATTATAGTCAATGTCTAACACCATAAAACCATTCGATACATGACCTGAACCATAATAAACTGTTCCATACAAAATGTCAATACAATCACCATGGAAATTCAATACATAACCTAAGCTTAGTAGAACAATTAAATTTAATATATAACCTAAACTTAGTAGAACAACTACGGAGACCAAGTTTCGACGAATATCGGAGCATAGATGACATCATGTAGGAATAGGTTTCGACCATCACGTAAAATCAATTTACATGTGCCAACACCCTTCACTTCAATTCTTGAGTTATTCCCAATATATATCCATCTTCTTCTAGATTGTATCCGACGATACTCCACAAATGCTTCTCAATCTCTAACTACGTGATATATTACTCCTAAGTTTACAGTCCACATTGGATGAGATTCAGCAAGCATTATAGTATTAGAAACAAAAGTATTGCTTAAAGTGATAGAGTAATAGGGTACCTCTTTCAGCTCAGTGCATTCACGAACAAGATGACCCATCTTGCCACAATTGTAGCATTTCATCTTGGCCTTATCCTTCTTCCCACCACACTTCTTGCGTTAGAAGGTCTTAGCCCTCTTAGGTGTCTGATTAGTTTTATTCTCTTTGTTGTTGAATTGAGAATTCCTTTTGTGCTTGAAGCCCGAAACTTTGCACGAACTCGATTCAACAACATAAGCATGGGTAGAGGATCTCGCAGCCTTTAGGCACTCATCCTCTAATTCTAAATGATGCGCAATATCATCAAAAGTGACAATATTTTCATTATGCTCTGAATTGTTAGGAAGAGACCTTATAACAGCTTGAACTTGTTGTTCATCAGTAAGGGAATGACCTGTCGATTTCAGCTCACAAATCATGTTTGACATCTCCCGAAGATGTTGCCACATCGTTACATTTGGGCACTTTCGGAATGTTTCAAACTTGATGGTGAGTCTCCTTAACTTAGTGGCGAGATGTACTCCCAAATTTATCTTTCAAGGCAACCCACATAACTTGGGCTTTATCATAACTTTCAAACTCACATGAGATCATCTTGCATACAACTCAGCAACGTGATGCGAGCAATGCTATTTTTTTCCAAACTTGATAAGCTTCTAGATCTCTCCTGTGTTAAGCTGAAGTTCCATGCTCAGGTTCATCCATGGTATGGTTGAGGGTTTCAAAAACCTCTTGCTCCTTAAGGATGTACTAAACCTTTCGGTGCCAAATATCATAATTGTCACCATTCAGCTTCTTACCCTTATTGAAGTCAGCCACAATGGTCTTGGATGCCCGAAGCCATAATCAATTACTATTGACATAATGACACGAATCAATACTAGCACACTTTACGAATAACACACATTTAATTTGCAACAAAGACAAACTAAATTAATGATAATTCAACAAAAGACACATAAGCAAAAGTTCATTATATTCACAATCAACTTCTATGTACAATTGTTCTATTATAATTAATTAGTTTAATTTAGCAAATTTTAAGTTCTAAGTGAGAACTCCTTCGTATTCTACCAACCTATGAACTAGCACTAGAAAAAATAATTATATGACCTCATGTAATTTCTATATTTTTCCATTAACACAAAAACATAGCATGATATGAACCAACGTACAACCAACAGTTATGCTTCAACTATAATCAAAATCGCAACTCAACATGTAATGGATTTCCTACCATTGTTCGAATTTTCTTGGAACTAGAAAATTACAAGCATATTAAACCATATGCATGATACCATCGAACCAAGCTCTACACAGCATATATGACATCATTTGCACATAAGTTAGCTACTGCATTTCCTAAATCACAAAAAAATACAAGCTACAAATGACTAAACTATGCATTAAACCCCAAAAAATACGCGTATTTAGGATTTTCTACGCTTTTTCATACATTTATAAAATTCAAAAGTATAAAATAATTATACCACAGTGTAGAGCACATTCATACGAACCAAATGCCATCAACCACGCACCAATCCGACCTCCCACGCGCTCGCACGCACCGCCTAGCGCATGCGCCCCGCTTTGAGTGCGCGGCGCGTGTGGCACACGCTCAAGCAAGCCAAACGACTCATGGCCGATCCAACCGATCGGACGGGTCCAACCGATTTGACCGCCGGAGCCGTTGACGGGTTCGACCCATTGACCGGTTAACTTGTCGGGTCGGGTCGGGTCAATCTCAAGTCGGGTCACTAGTCGGTCGCCAGCCAGTGACCGACCGGCCAACTTCCGTCAGCGATGACATCATCCAAGCAATTATCGACCATTGGATGACATCATGGATAACGTCATTCGTGACATCAGCACGCATTGCTTCGCCAATGGGTGCGTGACGCTCATGCATCGATTCGCCGGCCTTGGCGCATGACGTCATGCACCAATTCGGCGCGTGCCCGGTGCGTTGGGCGCGTGGACCCCTACGTGAGGCTTCTAGCCGCACGTGTGGGCGCATTTGGCGTGCTCAGCGATGCTCTACCCATCGTCGGACTCGTCTTGACGAGCATTTTCACCCTGTATATTTAAAAATTTATTTTGGCTGAAAAGATATTTCGAAAATTGGCCAACATCGTATGGATGCACGCAACCCGAACCCATTCTTCGCTTCGATTCGATTTCGAGTTTTCAAATTTTTATTCCAACCAAGAAATATCAAAGCGATGTAGAATACAGTCTCTTGATCTAGATATCAAATGGTAAACGAGAAAATTCATTAAAAAAAACAAGGCAGAAATTGTGACCGAGCTCTAATACCAATGTTGGATTCCAAGTCGGCGGAAGACGACTTACATTCCAATGCGCAAACAACAATTCACCCGGAACAAACGTTGAATTACGACGAATCACAAACAAAACTATCTCATGTTGAACGAATGCAATTACAAGGAAAGCATCCAATTTTCACAACATAAATGCCGATTGTTCTTGTAAAACTGAAATGGAATGCCTTCTTCTTGGAGAGAAATTTGGTGCGTATGTTACGCAACAACAACCACCAACGGTTGTCTACAAAAGGACTTGTATACAACACCCTTCATACCCTTTCAAAAGGTATCTTTCCATTGTAGCATATCAAGTCCAAATGGTGTTGTCCAATCACATCCAATCATGAACATACTAGCTAAAGTATAGTATAACGGCGTCGGTGGCGCCGGCAAGCACGGAGGTGTGGCACGGCAGCCAACGGAGGAATGGTCAACGAAGCGGCGGCGAAGGGCTAGTTGCTGCGGGTCATTGGCGTTAGCGCTCGAGGTGTTCGGCGGCGTAGCGTGCAACGACTCATAGAGGAGGCGCAGCAGGGCGACAATGCTACATGTCGCAGGTGGGACTGGCTGGGTGGCGGTGGCGCGCCGAAAGGAGGACGGTGGCTAGCGAGCTACAGTGGGGCGAGGCACCGCGAGTCACAGCGTGGTGGTGAGGCGTGGTAGAGCTTGGCGAGGGCCTCGCGACTTGCCGGTGCGCGACGACGTCGCTCAAGCGGAGGACAATAGGTAGAGCGCGTGGAGCGAGCTACTATAGCGGAGGTGTCGTGCGAGCAACGCGACGAGTGGTGAGCATGCGGAGTGGACGTCAAGCGCCAATTTCTTTGAAGAAGAAGACTCCCCTTCTTTTTTCTTTTCTTTTCTTTTTTTTTTTTTCTTTTTTCTTTTCCCTCTCCTCGTCTCCCGTCTCTCTCTTGTACCTTTATGTACTTTTTCTCGCACTCCTTCCAGCAAGCAAGACTCCCCTTGTTGATCGATTGAATGGATGCAAGCTTCTTTTCTCTTTTTTTCTTTTTTTGTCTCTCACACCTGTTTCCTTTTTCTCTCATGCTTGCTTTTTTTTTCCAACAAAAATTTTTTCTCTCGATTTTCTCGAATCTGCCCCCTTTGTCTTTCGAATTGTCATTCTCTTTATACCGAAAACCTCTACTTACTTTTAGAAAGTTTGAAGCTTATGCTTCCTTGATTGTGGGGATTAACGGATTTTAGCCCCAATTTGCCATCGCAAATTAGTATTTCTTTTCACTCACATTACCGTAAACGCATCCAAGTTCATTCTTGATTTTTGCAAATAGCTCGATGAGTATCACTCCTCGATACTTTCCCTCTAATTTATCAATTTAGCTGTTATTCTCACCGATTTTGGGTTTGGTTTCCATTTTGACTTTCTATTCACTTGATTTCTTGATTCTTTGCTAGAAATTTGGCTCCACATTTACCAAGATTGAATATTTGTCAAAGCGGGAAAAGCTGATCGAATCCCCACCTTCCATGCATAATCAATCAAATTGATTTTTTCTTTTTTCTTTCTTTTACTTGCTCTGATGCAATTTTTATTTTATTTCTTTTTTAGGAGTTAAAATTAACCCGTAATTTTTATGCAATAAATCAATGACTGGGTTGTCAAAATTTAGGTGTTAGCAAGGAAAAAGGCTTTAATGCTCAACCTAGTTTGCCCATTGATATATTAAAAATCATACTACTAAAATATTTATTTATTTCTACCTTAAACTACAAAATTCGTAAACATTAAAAGGCTTAAAATAGAAAAGAAAAGTATTTTATGACTCATCTAAAGTACGGTACCTTATGGTATTATTTTCTATTTAAGTTTTATTTGTTATTTAGCTCAATTATTTTTCCTAAAAAAGTAGACATAGCCCATGTGGTTGGGCCAATAATTTTTATCAAAGTAGAGGCCTAGCACTTGCCAAAACCCGTTAGTTTGGGTTTGAGCAAGGCTCTATAAATTCAAACCGAGAGCCTAGCACTTGCCAAACCCATTTGTTTGGATTTGAGCAAGGCTTCTATAAATTTGAACCGAGCCTATCCAATGATCATATCAAATTAAGTGTACCTTATTACATTATACTCATAGTGTTTTTTTCTCTATATTTGTTATATGAATGAACTTATTTTTATTTGAGTTCTACTCACAGGTGGAGGAGGCCCCAATGAGTTGCAAGCCAAAAAGCCGGCCCATATGATAAGTTATATGATGAAATAGGATTTCTCACTATCTATATAAAGATGTAGCCACAAAAAAAAAAAAAAAAAAAAAAGGAAACGGCAACAAGAGAAAAAGATAAAGCAGAAAATCTGGGGTTTTGGGCAATATCTTATTTACATCAAATTGGCATCGGAGGTCGATTAATTACGATTGAGCTGAAATTTTTCAGCATGTTCGTGGTGCAATTTTCTCGAATTCAACGGTTTGATTTTCGTTTGAAACTCCCTACATCAGTTTTTTGTGAATTGATCAAAATCTGCATTTTTAGTCAGTTAATCCTTGATCTCTTGTGAAGTTCATGTGTATTGCCAAGAATTATGTTCTTGAGGTGTTTGTTGCTATGTACCTCTAGTATTTGCTAGAGAAGAACAATTTTATTGATAGTGAAAGATTTTTAAAGTGGACTCGGTCCCGTGGTTTTTATCTCCTCACATCGAAAAGGTTTTCACGTGAAAAATTATCTTGTGTTCGCGTGCTTGGTATTTATTTTACTCTATTATATCGATTCCTATTAGGTTTACACAATAAGGGAGATTATTTTATTCCGCTGCGTTGATTCGATATTGTTTGAATTATTACCGTTCTCCCATCAAAGTGGTATCAAAGCATCAGCTTATTGTAGATTTTTCTGCCTTGTGTTAAACAATGGAAACGAATACGGGTAGAATGGTTATATCTGAATGGTTGAATTATCATATTTGGAAAAGGAAGATGGAAGATCTTTTATATGTGAAAGATTTTTTATTGCCCGTATTTGCCAAGGAGAAACCGGATAATAAAACTGATGTTGAATGGTCTATACTTCATCGTCAAGTGTGTGGTTATAGTAGGCGGTGGGTAGATGATAATGTTTTGAACCATATTATTGAGGAAACACATGCACGCAATTTATGGGATAAGCTCCCGAACGGTTATACGCTCGGAAGCAGGAATAATAAGTTATTTACGATAAAACGGATGGCGGCTCGAGATATCATGATGGTACTCGTTTGTTGATCATTTAAATTCTTTTCAAGGAATTATAAATCATTTAGCTGTGATGGGAATCAAGTTTGATGATGAGATACAAGCATTATGGTTGCTTGGTACTTTGCCGGACTCCTGGGAGACATTCCGAACATCTTTGTCTAACTGCGCCTCGGATGGTACAGACTACTATGGATTTGGCCAAAGTAGTATTTTGAATGAAGATATGAGAAGGAAGAAGACACAAGGATCGTCTTCTTCATGATACGATGCATTGGTTGTTGAGAAAATGAGGAGAAGTGAGTCTCGAGTCCGAGAAATAGAGATAAAAGTCGAGATAAAAGCGAGAGGTAAGTATAATAAATTTACTAATGTTGAATGCCATTATTATCATCGAGAGGGACATATTCGAGAGGTTTTGTCACCGGTTAAAGGGAGAAACAAAGGAGAAAGGTAAAGAGAAGAAAAGTGATAATGACAGAGTGATGACAATCATGTCGTTGCACTTAAAGAAGACTTTCTCACTATTTTTTATGGTGGTGTGGTGAATTTTGTATCTCATGAGACCAGTTGGGTAATTGATAGTGGTGCATCTGTTCATGCTACGTCTCGTAGAGATTTCTTTACATCATACAGGTCGTGACTCGGATCTGTGAAGATGAGAAACAATGGACTAGCTCAAGCCGTAGGCATCGGTGATGTGTGCCTAGAAACCAGCAATCGTACAAGGTTAGTATTAAACATATACTTAATATCCGCTTAAATTTGATTTCTACAAGCAAGTTGCATGATGAGGGGTATTGCAACACCTTGATGGTCAATGAAAGCTCACCAAAGGTTCTCTTGTTGTGGCTAGTGGTGAAAAATATTCTTCGTTATACATTATGCGGGCAAAATTTGT
>CM029519.1:23808375-23918375 GCA_017140615.1 Eucalyptus cladocalyx
TCGCCACCGCTCCGCGAACCGAGCTCTTCCCCTTGGCCGTGGGTTGAGTCGCGACCGGCCACCGTATTCGCCGCGCCGTCCATGCCATTATTAGTCAGGTATCCACCATACATCCGTGGTTGATTTAGTCACGAGTCTCGGAAAAGTGAGAGTGTCCTTTGTTAAAAGATGTCTCGTTGCTTCTATTGTGACATCTCGCTCCATCCGGGCTCAACAAACTCTACCGACATCTTTTCACTTGTTTTTATTTTCGTTTTTCGGACCACTCCTATTAAGTGATTGCACATTAGATGCATTTGTTATGTTGCACGAGTACGAGTCGTGCAAAGGGTCAAGCAACGTAGTCTCGAGCTGATGGGGGGTGGAGGAGGAGGAAACATTGACGGACGCCGTCCGCAAGTCGCTTTAAGGATCCTTCGAGGAACCTTCACCTGCCACGGCGTGTCCGAACATGAACCGAAACCAGGGTGAAGAGTCACTCCCTCGGGAGCCAAAAGGTGGAGCGACGACATTTCGATCAACTAATCACCACAAGAAGTAGATCAGCCAGCACATGTTGATGGGTGATCCTTGGCCCTTTTTGTCAACGTCGTCTCATCGATAGTCAAGCAAAAGGACCTGATTTGTTCCCAAGGTAAACCCCGTTTCTTGTGTGCTGGCGGTATGTTTTGTTTTCTGACTCGTAAGTAATTACATTTGCAAATAATGCCAAGGTCATTATGAATCCAAAAGGAGAAATGAAAGGTATAGTTCTCTTCACAACGTGCAAAGGTTTTCATGAATTTACATGCTTTGATTCAATGAACCGAAGTGGAGAGTTATTGAGCGGTATTGACATATCCATAGAAAGGAAAGTAGTGATACTTTCATAGGACTAGGCTTCCTGATACAAATAGTGTGGTTTTAGAGGCAAGACGAATTTGATGATGAAAGCTTTTGGCCGACTTTTTAAATCGAGTTGCTATTATGGACAATGTTTCTCCATGATCCTTGTATCTCATCCTCTTCTAATAATTTTCAGGTTCTGCCATTACCGGGTCCGATCGAGAAAAGAGTGGGCGGACACTGGTACTTAGAATTACGGTGCAGCCAATGCCATCGTTTGAGAGTTGCACTTATCTTTTTGTTCATGTTATTTGTTTTCATACCGTGGTTTGACATTTCCGGTGAAAGTAAACCTCGGATTGTCTTTTTGAAGTGTTGTCATGGTTTTAGAAGATTTAAGTGTATCCATTTTAGATCTTGGGTTCTTTTCTTCGAGTCTTTCGACTTGCAGCCCCATTTTATTTCCCTCACGGCTAAAGATTGATTGGTTTCCGGCCAAGTACAAAAAGTTGATGAAGTATTCGATGCAATTGATGCATATGGTGACCGTGGTCTTGATCTCAATCTCGGGATATCAGCTTCTTTCGGAGGAATGGTGGAAACCTTAGAGCCCTCGGGCGATGTCACGGAAGTAGTTTGAGGGTAATACTAGGGAACATTATCTTGATTTCATTTTTCTTTCGTTTATACTCTATAGCTCCATATATTTAATGAGGAGGCTCAAATTATTATTACTTTGTGACTTCCAATGGTATCTGTATCCACTAAAAATGCTTTTCAGGTAGGAAACTCTGCTGCATCTCGGGGTGGTCTATCTGTTCAAGGTTTATCAATGACATCTCGGACAACCTCCTCCTTGGATTGGTGCTTGAACGATGTTTCGGATTTTATGCATCAATCTAAAGTTTTGGTTATGATATGGAGATATTCATGTATAGATATGCCAAGATTTTGTGCATGCTATTCCCTGTTTTATGTGCTACTTCATGAATGAAGTTTTCAACAACAGTGCTTGATCATGCATGTTGTTGCGCTATTTTAATCCTACGAGCCTAAATGTCAATTGTTTGAAAAGAGCTTTTCAAATCTGAAAATGAACAAAAAAAAAAAAAAACCTGTTGGAACCTCAGGAACCGACCTCGGCTCCCGTAATGGGTAGGTTCCAGGCCTAATTCCAGCATTTTAAGAGGTTCCGGGTTAAAAAATGAGGAACCACGTGCCCGAAAGCATTGTAGTTCAGGTTCTAGACGGAACCAGAACCGGAACCGGAACCGCTCACCCCTAATCCATACAATGACGAAGCCAGCACGATCACCATTATATGGAGCAGAAAATCTAAAAAGCCCCAAATAATAATAATGGTCGAGAAATATAGGCTATTATAATGGGCGGGAAAAGAAGTTACAAGCTGCAGAAGAAACTAGCGACCTTGGGCGTATGATGAGGAATATTCAAACTACAAATGAACCAAAACATTAGAGTTTCTCATAATATTACTTTATTGGGCTCCCATTTAAAGTGTAATCTACAGATTTATAGACACCGGCTGACGATGAAATTACTGCCCACCTCGAGATATTTAAGTTTTGATCTCATTCGTCGACATTGGATCAATTTTTATCGCGGCTAAGCATCAAAAGGCGAAACGAATTGTCCTTTGTCACTCCTGTCGCTTTCCATATTTTCGTCCTCGAAACTCGATATGGAGAAGATCTGTCGTGGCCATCATCGTCGCCCAATCTCGCCATCTCAATGCGTACGAAAGAAGCTAATGACGGGCAAAGTTCTCGTTGGCGTGGTTAAGTACAGCTCTTGCCTGGGCAATTTACAAGCTGACGTCGGCGACCCCCACGTAAGCATGATCACGTCATCGTCCTTTTTTAAGTGAATGATTAATGGTGAGAATGAGAACGGACGAATAGTTCTCGTCTCCCTTTCAAACCACGCCTAACTGCATCGAGAGCTCATCTTCACTTTGGCTGACATAGGGCTGGTGACATCTTGACCTACGTAGGCTCATCTCCTGCACTATCAACCTTCTAGTCGTTTGGATGGGGAGTACACGGATCTGCCAGAATGGGTCATGTTTTCTCTATAAATGCAGACACCCACAAGTTCTGTGTCCAGCAAAAAGATATATCATTTGCAGGGCTGAGCAGTATGGCTACGACCGCCGCTAAGCTCTTGCTCATCGACCGCGTGCCCAACAATTACATCCGGCCCCAGGCTGACCGCCCTAACCTCACTGAGGTCGAGGCCTCAGATGCCTCCACCATCCCACTCATTGATCTCCAAGGCCTCTTTGGTCCCAACCGTGATGATATTATCAGACAGATTGGTAAAGCCTGTCAACAAGATGGTTTCTTTCAGGTACGGCATAAGAATATTACACTGCGGGTTAGCTAAAAAAATGCTAATTAAGCAAAAGGGTATCAGTTAAAACTTGATGGATGCGATCATCCCATAATGAGTTTTTGCTCTGTCTCATGTGGTTCTGCTCAACATTTTCTTTGGCAGATCAAGAACCATGGGATACCGGAAGAGATGGTGCAGGCCAACATGAACATAGCGGGGGAATTTTTCCGGTTGCCGGAGAGCGAGAGGCTGAAGAATTACTCCGATGACCCGTCGGAATCGACCAGGCTCTGGACTAGCTTTAATATCAAGACCGAGAAGGTGTCTTACTGGAGAGACTTCTTGAGACTCCATTGCTACCCTCTTGAAGAATACATGCATGAGTGGCCGACGAATCCTCCATCGTTCAGGTAAGAAACAAAGCTTATTCTCATCATGTGATTTATTTATTTTGACTGAAATATTCAACATTAATTATTTAATATATCTTTTCGATTGGGATGCCTCAATGGCTACGGAACGAACTTGTGTATCCTTAAAAGATCCACAATGAGTTTGATTATCACTATCATCACATGTAAGCAATTTCTATTTGGATCATTCATTCAAATCATGACTCAATCTTATTTGATCCACAAGATTTATTGCTATTTACCACCGGCCTTGGTGGCTCCGCTAGATAAGAAACCTCAACCTTGGGGGAAAGGTCGAGGGGTCAAACCCAGGGGAAACATCAGCGACTTAAGCGTGATGTCGGGGTTGTGGATCCTCTGCTAACATCACTCCAGGGTTTACTTGGCGGCTATGTACATCGTACCGCAAGGCAACGAACGGCTAACGGGGTTCCGGGTATCAAAAAAAAAAAAAAAAAGATTTATGGCTATTTTATAAGGCCAAGATTTTTATCATATCAAGTGGAGCTTCTTTCGAAATAGAAAAACGGGAAATATGTAGACACGCATGATTTTTGTAACATCGAATGTTGAAGATTCCTATTGATCATAAGGATTTCACAAGCTTTCACCAGTTAAGTTTGGAAAATTAAAAGCTTGATCACTGTAATTTCTAAAGTCTGATATTAGCTAAACAAAAAGATTGAAAGAGAAGAATCTCTCAACGGAATAAATGTAGGACCCAAGAAAATAAGGGGAAGAGCCTATTTTTCACCAATAGACAATATTGATCCACGTGGAATGTCAGCCAGTCAAGAAAAAGAAAGTGGTACTTTCCAGTGATTTATTATGACTACCACGTTGCGGAAGTTAGAAAGAGCATGCCTAAAAGTTCTCGATTTTTTCGCCAAACTTCAAGTGTCTTGGCTTGTTGGCACACTTTAATTGCATTGCCGGTTCAATCTTCTTGACTAGCAGGAAGGAGGTGGGAGAGTATTGCACAAGAGTAAGAGAACTGGCACTCAAACTGTTGGAAGCCATATCAGAAAACCCGGGGCTTGAAAGGGAATACATAAGCGAGAACTTGGGCAAGCATGGTCAACGGATGGCTATCCACCATGCCCACAGCCCGAGCTCACAGAAGAAGAAACCCTCAGTTTGAAAATTTTTCAAAATATTTTCTTGTCAAGAGGAGAGAGTCAACCTTAGGTCAATTGCATTTCCACATTTCCATCGTTATAAAAATGAAACATCTGTCCGTCACCCGTCATCTCGTCATCCCCCACGTGGTCCCCATGTAAGCACGATGGCAATCAAAGTATTTGTTGGCATGTTTAATACAGCTACAGCTGTGTACAGCATATTCTATGCTGACGCAAATCATTGTCCTTTTTAGGTTGACTCCTCTTTTAGTTCAGCATTTAAAATGGATTTTGAGACTCGATTTGGTCAAATGCAAGTGGTGTTTGGTTCAATTTTTTTAGAATTTTGAAAAGGTGAAATTGCATCTTAGGCTCCGTTTGGCAACCACTTTGCCAAGCATCTTTGAGCCCCTAAAGATCTTTAGGCTAAAGTGGGGGTGTTTGGCAAAAACATTTGAAGCCCCATTTGGAGAAGGCCAGCCTTGTGAAGGCTTAAAGCCCAAGCGCAGGGGAGGACCTGCCTTGGGCTTTCGGCTTTTTTTCGGCATGCAAGTCGGGGTACTGTTCATTAATTTTTTTTCCAAAATTATCCTTACGAACATTTTGTTTTCCTGTGTTTTGCCCTTGTGAGGAGAACTGTTCATCTTCTCCGTCGAGGGTGGCGTCGGCCGCAGCTGCTCCGGTCAGTGCTCATCTTCTTCGACGAGGTGGCCCTGGCGGCAGCTGCTCGGGTCGCGCGACCACCGGCGAGGTCGCGCGACCCAGGCGCAGCCCTCGCCGAGCTCGCGTGACCTCAGGCGAGGGTTGCAGCGTCGGCGACGGCCGATCGGGGTCGCGCGACACAGGCGCGACCCTCATCGAGGTTGCCGACTCAAGCGCGGCCCTCGCCAAGGTCCCCCGACCTCCGGCGAGGGTTGCGTAGCCTCGCGACGGCCAACGGACGGTTCTTGAAGGTCCGGGTGACGTCGTGCGCGTCGCGCGACCTTGCCGCCCTAGATCCGGGGTCGCCGGAGGTGCGATGGCGTCGCGCGACCTCGCCCCCTAGATCCGGGGTCGCCGGAGGTCGCGATGGCGTCGCGCGACCTCGCCCCCGGATCCGGGTCGCCGGAGGTCGCGACGGCGGCGTCCGCAAGACTCTCGCCGATCCCAGATCCGGGTCGCCGAAGGTTGCAACGGCGTCGTGCGGCGCGGCGACCTCGCCGGCCAGATCCGAGGTCGCCGGAGGTCGCCGGGTCGTCGCCGGCCGCCGGATGCCACCTGTCCTTGCCGGTTTTCATTTTTTTTAATTTTTTTTTATTTTTTTTTTTTACAAAAGTCATTTGTCTCCCAAACACCATTTTGGTCAAAGGTACTTCACAAAGAGCTTTTAAATTACAATTTACCAAACACAGTTTGCATTTTGGAAAACACCTTCAACTCAAAGGTCTTTGCATTTTCCTAAAGACTTTCCCCAAAAGTCTTCCCAAACGCACCCTTAAAAGGACTTCAAAGGCCTTCGGAAGAATGGAGGGGTAGAGGTCCATTAACAACTTACATTTTTGGAATGCAAGTTTATCACTGTTCATCATTGTCCATCTTCTTCGGTGGAGAAGCCGATTGGAGGTTGATGACCGCCGGCCAAGGGGTCGCACGCGTCAGCGAACCGCCACTTGAGGATCGCCCGACTTCGGTGACCATCGCCAGACCTCAGGCGACGCTTGGGTCGCGCAACCTAGGCGACAGATGCCTGGGGTCACGCAACCTTAGGCGGCCGTCTCCTCGGGTCACCCGACCTCGACGATTGTCCGGGGGCCCGATCCGGCCATCCGACCGCTAGATCCAGCGGTCCAGTGGCGGACTTCAAAAAATATATATTTATTTATTTTTTAATTTAATAAAAGCCTTTTATAAATGCAAATTTTACCAAACAAGTATATTGACCAAAATTACTTCTCAATGCAAATTTTACTAAATAATATTTGCATTTCGAAAAATCTCATTCACTCAAAGGTATTTGCATTTTTGCAAATCCATTCCCCAAAAGCCGAACTAAACGTGCCCGATATTTGGTGCGAATGAGAAAAGTACGAATTTGTTTCTCTCGCTTCCTTTTCACGCTATCACGGCGCATCTGCCTTGAGACTAATTCCAGTTTGGCTGAGGTAAGGCTGATGACGGATTCACTTACGTAATCGCTCTCTTCCTTTCTAGATGGAAACGTGTAAATGAGAAATCAGAGAAAAAGGATGATCTTCTTTCAAATTGTAAGGGACGGCCTAAACATGAAATTAGAAGCGTTCGAAAACGAACTTGATAATGCTATGCCACGTTTACATTAAATCTCAGGTTTGCACCAAAAAAATAAAAATAAAAATTCAGCCGGAATTTATATACTGACCACATGGGAAGAGAGGTATTTATACTTTTTAGTTTTTCGATCATATATTTTCTTTATAAATACAAAATTTGTTGTGTGTCCACCATGCAACATTTGCAGTGCTGCGATACATGGCTCCAGGTGCCGCAAAGCTCTTTCTCTCCGACCTCGCGTCCGGCATCGACCGCGTGCCCGACAATTACATCAGGTCCGAGGCTGACCGGCAAAACCTCACTGAGGTCGAGGCCTCAGATGCCTCCTCCATCCCTCTCGTGGATCTCCAAGGCCTCTCTGGTCCCAACCGTGATGATATCATAAGACAGATTGGTCGAGCATGTCAACAAGATGGTTTCTTTCAGGTGCGACATTTGTATATTACTCTGTACGTCGGCTTAAATATGCTAAGTAAGCAAAAGGGTGTCGTGTAAGACTTGATAGCTGATCATCCCATGATGAGTTTTTGCTCTGTCTCGTGTGATTCTGCTCAACATTTTCTATGGCAGATCAAGAACCACGGGATACCGGAAGAGAAGGTGCAGGCCATCATGAACATAGGCAGGGAATTTTTCCGGTTGCCAGAGAGCGTGAGGCTGAAGAATTACTCCGATGACCCGTCGGAATCGACCAGGCTCTTGACTAGCTTTGATATCAAGACCGAGAAGGTGTCTTATTGCAGAGAATTCTTGAGACTCCATTGCTACCCCTTGAAGAGTACATGCACGAGTGGCCGACCTATCCTCCATTATTCAGGTAAAAAACAAAGCTTATTCTCATCATGTGATTTATTTATTTTGACTCAAATATTCAACATTAATTAATGCTTTATTTTAATATATCTCTTCAATTGGAATGATTCAGTGATTACAGAATGAATTTGTGCATCCTTAGAAAATCCACAATAGATTTGATTATCACTATCATCACACGTAAGCAATTTCTATTTGGATCATCCATTTAAATTATGACTCGATCTTATTTGATCTACAAGATTTATGGCTATTTTACAAGCCTGAGATTTTTACCATATCAAGTGGAGCTTCCTTCTAAATAGAAAAATGGGAAATATGTCGACGCGCATGATTTTCGTGACATTCAAACGATTGAAGATTCCTGTTGATCTTGAGGATTTCACAAGCTTTCACCAGTGAAGTTTGGAAAATTAAAAGCTTGATCACTGTAATTTCTAAAGTCTGATATTAGCTAAACAAAAAGATTGAAAGAGAAGAATCTCTCAACCCAAGAAAATAAGGGGAAGAGCCTATTTTTCACCAATAGACAATACTGATCCACGTGGAATGTCAGCCACTCACGAAAAAGAAAGTGGTACTTTCCAGTGATTTATTATGACTACCACGTCACGGAAGTTAGAAAGAGCATGCCTAAAAGTTCTCGATTTTTTCGCCAAACTTCAAGTGTCTTGGTTTGCTGGCACACTTTAACTGCATTACCGATGAAATCTTCTTGACTACCAAGAAGGAGGTGGGAGAGTATTGCACAAGAGTAAGAGAACTGGCGCTCAAACTGTTGGAAGCCATATCAGAAAGCCTGGGGCTTGAAAGGGAATACATAAGCGAGAATTTGGGCAAGCATGGTCAGCGGATGGCTATGAACTACTATCTGCCATGCCCACAGCCCGAGCTCACTTACGGGTTGCCCTGCCACACCGATCCGAATTTGATCACCATCCTTCTTCAGGACGACGTGCCCGGGTTACAAGTCCTTAGGGATGGAAAATGGATTGCTGTCAATCCCATCCCCAACACCTTCGTTGTCAACATAGGAGATCAAATGCAGGTACTTTGGCTACACTCTTTTGAAACAAGTCCAGGATGAGACTCTAAGGCTAATGAGGAGAATTTGGTACAACATATCATAAAAACAGGAAGGAGCGACTTTTTTTAGCTTAGTAAAAGAAACAAAAATTGCATGATTGTTCTAGGTGATGAAGATTGATTCCATCTTTTTGCACAAGTTTATCATTTGTTTTTTCAACAAGTCTTGGAACTGGACATGATTTTTTACTAATTCAGGTCATTAGCAATGACAAGTACAAGAGCATACCTCATAGATAAGCGGTGGTGAACTGTGTGACGGGGGAGAGAATCTCCATTCCAACCTTTTATTGCCCATCACCAGAAGCCCTAATTGGACCTGCTCAGGGCTTGATTGACCATGAACATCCTGCGGTTTACAGGAGCTTCACTTATAAAGAATATTACCACACGTTCTGGAACAGAGGACTCATGACCAAATGTTGCTTGGACATGTTCAAGATACCCTCGGCTTAGAATTTATTCTAAACTTCGGTCTTAGAGTTTTAGCATTGGTGTGGAGAAAAATCAGGTTGTTCCATATAAATAAATTACTGTGTCAATCTTAAATTTGGAGCTTTTCTCTCCAATCTAATTCTAAATTTTGGAGTTTTGATGAGTAAATACTCCATCTCCCGTTTTAATGGTGTTTACAGCAGCTTCGATGTCAAATATATGATCATCAACCCATTTTCATTTAGAGTTTTGGCACTTCGCATTGGGTTAAGAGCCTGCTCTCACGAGTGTCAAATCTGAGTTTTTTCAGCATGTTTATGATGTCCACCATATGGTGATGGTGTTAAGAACACCAAACCTAAGCACACACTGCCAAAAGGCAAAGTCGTAATTATAGATGAAGATCCAGGCATGTGCTTATCACTGATGATATTGTGAGATTTGGTGTTTGGCCGCCAATCATTTTGTTTAGATGCAATCTCAAATCTGTTATTGAAAGACAAGTTTGTGATTATCTTTGACAATCATGCTCTAATGAAACGCTTTGATTTATGATTTTTTGTTTGTTTTAGAGTTTATGAACCTGCTATGTTACTTTGACTTTTAAGGTTCCCTTCATGTATCATTTTGATCATGAATGGAAATTTCTATCGACCCAAAAAAAAAAAAAAATCTTATTGATATCAAATGACATAAATAGACAACCTTTGATTCACAACGCAATTGGAAATTTTCAATTCTTTTCCTACTTTAATAACTCGATTTAATAGACATGCAACCTCTATTGCTTTATTTTCATCAACGATATCAAAATATATGGAGAAACATCAGTCCAGAAAGTATTTTTTATATTATTTTCTTTTACAAATGGATTTCCATTACTAAGTAATTGAATATTGACTGATTAAATCAAATGGCGAGGAGACATTTTATATCTTCAATGAAAATTTTCATCTCTACATATGTAACGATGATTGGTTAATGAGATGCCGTTAGTCTCGATTAATGTCATTGTTGTGATGAGGCATGTGGAATCACATCTTCTTCAATCATTGTATATTCTCGTAAGAAATGAGAAGCTTTAATTTGGCTTCACTTTCTATTTGACATTTTGACCCCTCGCAAACTTTAGTTCGTTTCGCATCTTGTCCTGTGTTCAAATTGTGCTTGGAATTTTACATTATCATCAACTTTTATATAATTGAAAATTCTTAAAATTAATCAATCAAACCGAACTGATTGGCAATATCATATTAGTGCATCCACATCAAAATCATCTAGCTATCAGAAGTTTTTTTTTTTGATAACTGAGGATCCGTCGGAGCCCCTTACGGAGTCTCACACAACCCTAGTAGCACTCGGTGGCACATTCGGACCAATATCAGTACCTCGGGAGAGACTAGCATAGGACCCCACTACCATGACCTCCCACTTACAACGCTAACAACTGCGAATTTCGAACTCTCGACCTTGACAATGAGGAGGGACTCTCAACCAACGAAGTTGTCCACCGGTAGGTAGCTATCGGACTCCAAATAAACCAAAACACTAGAGTTTATCATAAGATTACTTTCTTGGGCTCCCATCTAAAAGTGTGATCTACAGAGTTATGGATAAAGGCTGGCGATGGAGGAAATATTGGGTAGGAGAAGGATTCAGTGGATCAAAATCCCACTTTGGCTTGTGGCTGATACTTGGCCATGACTAGCGATGGACCACAGGCTAGGGTCGCCCTTGCCGAATTCAGTGAGTCAACCTTGCACCGGATCTGGCGAGGGTCGAGTCCTAGTCAAATGCGGAATTTTTGGGGAGACGATCACATCGAAACCGCAGAGGACCTCGAGGATGGAGGGGTTGAGGGAGAGGGAGGACTCGGGGTCACAGGAGACTTGGGCTTGTTATTGGACTCGGAGGGGTCGCAGGTGGAGACGTCACTAATAGGGGAGGCACAAAGGTCGGGCTTAGGTGAGGGAGAGGGCAAGCGAATGACGTCGTCGGCGCCATGCAGGTGAAGTAGAGGGCTGGATGGAGGAAAGCCCGGTAATGGATAAGCGAGAAAAGTCTGACAAGTGGGGTCCTTTATGTACACATTTCACATGATAAATGGACTAGTGATTTGACCCCAAAAAAAAAATGGACTAATGAAAAAAGACTTGACACTTTCTCCAGTGGATTCCTTGCCGACCTGAAGATATTTAAATCTTTGATCTCTCTCGTCAACGTCGAGTCAATTTTTATGTTGTCGGTAAGCATCGAAAGGGCAGACAGAGTTTCGATTTTTCGCTCTTTTCTCTTTCCACATTTCCATTGTTATATAAATGGAACATCTGTCCGTCACCCGTCATCTCGTCATCCCCCACGCGGACCCCATGTAAGCACGATGGCAATCAAAATATTCGTTGGCATGATTAATACAGTTAAACCGCTGTAGAGCATATTCTATGCTGACGTCGGTGGCCTCACATCAACACGATGACGATTTGGTGAGAATGAGAAAAGTACGAATTTGTTTTTCTTGCATCCTTTTCAAATCAACAAGGCGCAACTGCCTCGAGACTAATTCCAGTTTGGCTGAGGTAAGGCTGGTGACGGATTCACTTACGTAATCGCTCTCTTCCTTTCTAGATGGAAACGTGTACATGAGAAATTAGAAAAAGAGGATGATCTTCTTTCAAATTGTAAGGGACGGCCTAAACATGAAATTAGAAGCGTTCGAAAACGAACTTGTGCATTTCTTGCATAATGCTTAGCATGTTGATGTGATGACATGAAACACTGAGCAATTTAAATGGGGCAGGCAAGCTCCATCGTGATGAGCTCAAGTCATAGATGTCTGCAACCATGCCACTTTTACATTAAATATCAGCTCGGCACCGAAAATGGGGATAAAAGGAAAAAGAATAAGAAATCAGCCAAAGCTCAAGTCATAGATGTCTGCAACCATGCCACTTTTACTTTAAATATCAGCTCGGCACCGAAAATGGGGATAAAAGGAAAAAGAATAAGAAATCAGTCAGAATTTATATACTGACCACATGGGAAGAGAGGTATTCATTTATTTTTTTAGTTTTTCGATCATATATTTCTTTATAAATACAAAATTTGTTGTGTGTCCACCAAGCAACATTTGCAGTGCTGCGGTACATGGCTCCAGCTGCTGCAAAGGTCTTGCTCACGGACCTCGCGTCCGGCATCGACCGTGTGCCCGACAATTACATCCGGTCCGAGACTGACCGGCCGAACCTCACTGAGGTCGAGGCCTCAGATGCCTCCTCCATCCCTCTCGTAGATCTCCAAGGCCTCTCTGGTCCCAACCGTGATGATATCATAAGACAGATTGGTCGAGCCTGTCAACAAGATGGTTTCTTTCAGGTGCGACATTTGTATATCACTCTGTGCGTCGGCTTAAATATGCTAAGTAAGCGAAAGGGTGTCACTTAAGACTTGATATCTGATCATCCCATGATGAGTTTTTGCTCCGTCTCATGTGATTCTGCTCAACATTTTCTTTGGCAGATCAAGAACCACGGGATACCGGAAGAGAAGGTGCAGGCCATCATGAACATAGCCAGGGAATTTTTCCAGTTGCCGGAGAGCGAGAGGCTGAAGTATTACTCGGATGACCCGACGAAATCGACCAGGCTTTCGACTAGCTTTAATCTCAAGACAGAGAAGGTGTCTAACTGGAGGGACTCTTGAGTATCCATTGCTACCCTCTTGAAGAGTACATGCATGAGTGGCCGACCAATCCTCCATCATTCAGGTAATAAACGAAGCTTATTCTCATCATGTGATTTCTTTATTTTGACTCGAATGTTCAACATTAACTGATGTCTTCTTTTAATATATCTTCTCGATTGGGATGGCTTAGTGGTTAGAGAATGAGCTTGTGCGCCTTTATAAGATGCCCAATGAGTTTGATTATTCCCATTATCACACGTAAGCAATTTCTATTAGGATCCGATCTTATTTGATCCAAAAGTTTTCTATTTCATAGGCCGAAGATAATTACCATATGAGATGGGGCTTCCTTCTAAATAGAAAAAGAAAGGGAAATATGTAGATGCACATGATCTTTGTAATATTCAACCATTGAAGATTCATGTTGATCATGAGGATTTCACAAGCTTTCTCCTGTGAAGTCTGGAAAGTTAAAAGCTTGCTCGCTGTAGTTTCTAAAGTCTGATATTTGCCAAACAAAAAGAGAGCAACATCAAGAATCTCTCAACAGAAAAAATGTAAGACCGAAGAAAATAAGGGGTAGAGCACACCCTTCACCATCAGACAATACTGATTCAAACGAGGCGTGGGCCAATCAGAATTAAGAAAAAGAGAGTGGTACTTTCGACTGATTTTTTATGACTACCATGTCGTGGAAGTACGAAACAGCCTGCCTAAAAGTTCCCGATCCGAACTTCAAGTGCCTTGACCGATATAATCAGTGGGCACGCCTTAACTGCATTGCTGGTTCAATCTTTTTGATAAGCAGGGAGGAGGTGCGTGAGTATTGCACAAGAGTAAGAGAACTGGTGCTCGAACTGTTGGAAGCCCTATCAGAAAGCTTGGGGCTTGAAAGGGAATACATAAGCCAGAACTTGGGCAAGCATGGTCAGCACATGGCTATGAACTACTATCCACCATGCCCACAGCCTGAGCTCACTTACGGGTTGCCCGGCCACACCGACCCAAATTTGATCACCATCCTTCTTCAGGACGATGTGCCTGGTTTACAAGTCCTTAGAAATGGAAAATGGGTTGCTGTCAACCCCATCCCCAACACCTTCATTGTCAACATAGGAGATCAAATGCAGGTACTTTGGCTACATTCTTTTAAACCATGTCCAAGTATGAGATTCTAAGCTAATGAGGAAGAGAATTTGGTACGACAATTTATTAAAAGTGGAAGTAGCGACTCTTTTAGCTAAGTACAAGAAACAAAATCGGCATAATTATTCTGGCCAATGAAGATTGATTCCTTCTTTTTGCACAAGTTCATCACTTGTTTTCCTAACAAGTCCAAGAACTGGATATGATTGTTGCTTGAATAAGGTCATTAGCAATGACAAGTACAAGAGCGTCCTTCACAGAGCAGTGTTGAGCAGTGGTAAACTGTAACACTGAGAGAATCTCCATCCCAACGTTTTATTGTCCATCCCCAGATGGCCTAATTCGACCTGCTCAGGGCTTGATTGACCACGAACATCCAGCAGTTTACAGGAGCTTCACTTGGGAGGAATATTACCAAAAATTCTATTACAGAGTACTCAGGACTGAATGTTGTTTAGACATGTTCAAGATACACTCGGCTTAGGATTTATTTAAAACTTCTGGATGACAATATATCAGGTCTATGATAAGCATTACTATGTGTCGATCTGTTTAAGGTAGGGGACATGATATTATCAGGAATAAAGTGATTCTATGTAGACCAGATAACAGATCATTTTTCTAGAGTAGCCGGAAAAAAAGAGCTTAATGATATGTACCGATGATTAATTGATGATAATGCCGTTGGTCTCGATCAGTGTCATTTCTGTCCTGTCTCAGATTAATCGGTACGCATAAAATCCCATATTTATACTAGAACTCTATGCTTAGGCCGACAAAAGAACTTTGGTCTTGACCTCGAGAAACCTGCCTCCGTTTCCATCATATAGTTGCATCTAAAGGCCTAATTTTATCGTCCAGTCAATAGTTAAAAAAGGGGAAACGAAGGGAGGAAGAATAAGGGTAGGTAAGGATGAATACAAGATAAATGTTAGTGATGAATGGTCACTTATATTCCTCGTCATCATGAGAGCAATTTACTTTGTGATCAAACTTCTAAATGGCTCATACTACATTACCTAGCCAGGGCACAACTCATATGAAGATATGTCTTGACGGCTTGCATTTTGGTGGGCATGGCGGTGTGGATCTAATATTTCGTAATCAATGTGGGACCCTTTTGATAATGCCCAAAAGGAGGCCACCGGCGAATTGGTCGCTCCTCCCAGCCCTTTCAAATATCAAGACAAGAGAAGTGTCCTTTGAATTTTTCTTTTTTCTGTTTTTTGCTTGTCATTTATACATAGACTTATAAGCATTTTGTTTGTGCTTATTAAAAAGTTAGTACAAATTAGAAAGATATTGATTTTTTTTTTTATAATAATCCAAGAGGACCATGTACGTCTCTTAAAGCGTATGAACTAAAAAAGTCCAACCCTTTGACATGTATATGCAGCCTTGACCGGGAGTAGTTTGTACACATTTGGCGCATCCGAACGATTGTTCTTGAGCAGCACGTGGATGCTGATCTCTTTTGGAATGGTCTTTGACCACATCCTCTTCAACGGTCAGAGAGCAAGAGACGTGGGTTCCTAGCGCTTCAGTCTACCCTTGAGCTGAAGTGCCGACAGCATCACGAGATTGGAACTCATACTCGGGCCACTGTTTATCTCTTGGCCTACGCCCATGTGTTGGCACATTGTATGGCCAATCCCTCATGATGAGCAAAGATTCCGCGAACGGCACCCGTTCCATTCGCACTTGTATCTGCAACTCGATCCAAGGATGATCAAGAAGTCATCCATAGGCACATCCTCAAAGGGAGCGTCCTGTTGGAAGTAGTAAAATTGATTTAGATTAAAGAAAATTTTACTTTGACTTGTTCTTGTATGTGGCATAGACGGTTTGAGTGTGTTAAATTAATGTCTCGAGTTTGAATTTAGATAATAATTTATTTAATCGAATTTGTTGATAAAATTTTTTTAAGTAGATTTCAAATTGGATGAAGAAGCTTCGTTGGACTCGTTAAAGATTTACGAAACAAGGAGGATAGACAAAAGAAGGGGCACATTGTGTAAGGGAGATAAAAGATAAAGTAAGATTTCTTTCCTCTGCAAAAGCTTGTCCACGTTGAAGATAAAGTGGTGGCCCAGATCAAATTGTTGACCTTTGGGCGCACATACATATAAGAGACGTGCAGCCCTACAAGAGAAAAAGTGACGTGAAGCCTACGAAGAAGAAGGTGCAGCACGTCCAAAGAACACGCCGCTTGAGAGAGGAGCCACCCACGCGATCAAGAAAAGGAGAATGCAAAGCCGTACATACGTGGACCAAATACGAATGCTGGAGTTTCTGATTTTAGAGCATATTGTTTAAAATTTGAACGCACGGTAATTTTTTGTCGCGAGTTTATGTCAAGTAAGTTGTTTATTTATAAACACTTTGGGTCTATGATTAAATTTAAGCGTGAGAAACACTTGAGCGTGTGAGTGATTATAAATTTTGATTCTCCGATTATAGTTGATTATTTGCTATTTGACTCTCTCTATGGATATAGGTATTGATATTCAAATCGAACCACGTAAATTTCTAGTATTTTTATTATTTCTCGTTTATTTCTCCGGTGATTTTGCGTTGATGTAAATTGCAAGATCGTGTCGTTTTCGCGTGTTATTTTCAACAAAGTGCAGGAATTAGAGTTCCCACACTCAAACGACTTCAACTCTTATGAAAACAGCTTGCATGAAGTTAAGTGGTGGGCCCAACATTTAAGACCTGAATTTTTTTTTTTTTTAATGACAAAATGAAGTCGGTTAGCATGCTGAAGTTGGACTTGGCCTTGGACAAAATTTCGACAACTCCCATTCACATTGAAAATGGAAAACAAGAGGAAAAGTTCAACTTTACTTCTTGTATATTGAAGTCAAAGGCGGTGAAATTCAGGTGGTGGACATGTTTATAAATATGTATACTTACGTTGGTTTTTTTTTTTTTTTTTTTTTTTTTTTTTTTTTTTTTTTTTTTTTTTTGGTGTTTTTTCAAAGAAAGTGAGAGAGCTTTAGAAGGATATATAGAGAGAGAGAGAGTTGAGCTTAACAAAGCTTGTATTGTTAAGCTTGTAAAAGTGCATTTAGATCAGCTTTGTAAAGGGATCTTGAGTGTAATGCAAATGTTGAAAGTCAAAGCTATTTGAAGAAATGCAAATTATATTTGATAAAAACTCTTTACAAATGGACTTTGAGTTCAAGTTATGTTTGGTAAAAAAAAAAAGCCTTTGTAATGAGTTTTGTGTATATATTTTTTTTTTTCAAAAAAAGATCTAAACCCTTCACCGGTCCAGTGAAGGGCTATGGCTACTAATGAGCCAGATTTGATGCAGGCAGCTGTTGGTTGAGGTCACCCAAGGTAGTAGACCTAGGCGCCGACCCTTGGCACCTCGGTCTTGCAACCTTAGGCGAGGGTCATTGAAGGTCACGTGGGTCGTGTAACCTCCGATGACCTTTGCTTGAGGTCATGCAACCTTCAGCAGTGTCGCTTGGGGTTACACAATCCTCGTGAGACCTGGGCAAGGGCTTGTCCAACCCCAAGCGATCGCCGCCTGGGTCGTGTGCTATCTGGGTTGAGCGACCCTCGCTAGAGCTCGCCTGAGGTCTAGTTCATTGGCGGCAGTAGCCCGTTGCCAAATCGGCGAAAGGTTTGGGTCATGTTTTTAATTAAAAAAATATATAACGATGGACAAAATTGAAAATTTGAATAATTTGTGAGAGTAGTTTTGGAAGAAAAAACTAGTTTCAGCATTTGGTGAAATTTTGAAAGTTAGGCTTTCAGCTTTTCCAATGCCAACTTTCGACCGAAAGCTCCTTCAAAAAAATTACCAAACACCCCAATAGTTCTCCAAGAGGCTTTGGAGGTTGAAAGTCTTTTGAGAAAGTTGTATCAAACGCACTCTAAGAGTGTGGCGTGTACTCCATATTAAGCCTTCGCAAAACATTTTGAATACTATATTCTCTTGTGTGTTTGCATTCTCTCCTCACCAAAACCTTCAAAGCTCCTCTATCTTTCGGGTTCCAACACCCACGCTCCAATCTTTACCGAGCTCTAATTGCTTTGGTATCGATATTTGACGCATCTATCGTTGTTTTTGATCAACAAATGAAAGAGCCTATATTGAATAGATTTATTATTCATAATTTGAAAATGAATCGTCACATATACATTGTCATTCAACCGCAAGGTATGAACACAATAGACCTCTTCAGCTCATTAATATAACATATGAGCTCGCTATTAATTCGGTTCGCGAATGTTGCGTGGCCATAAGTAATGACCATCAACACTAGAATTCACTTGCTAGCATCCTCATATTACAACATATTTTTTATTGTGACACTTATTTTACCTAACACCCTTACATGTGTATCAGTATTACAACATATTCCCGATATGACACTTCTTTCACCTAACATCTTTACACGTGTACCTTAACAAATTTCTCTCTCATGTTTGAACCACCTATGTTTGACCTGCTCTCTTAACTAGAACATTCTTCTACATTAACATTGTATTGTAAAAAATTGGCGAGTTCTAGTCACTTTTGTTGCTTCTTTTGTTTTTTTTTTTTTTCCTATGTCACAACAGGTTGAGTCGTTTTGTGAGTTTTATATGCATTATACTCTCAAGGGAAAGATATAGATGCTTTGATACAATGTTTGGAGTATGTAATATCTCCTAATCCGTTTCATGAATTAACTAAAAGATTGAGTAATTTATAATGTTGACTTATCTATACAGATAAAGTGAAATTATAAAAATATACAACAATTGATATAATCAAGAACGATTTCATAACTTTTGCTTACAGATAAATGAATAAGATGATTAAAAAATTAAATCCTAATTACGTTTAGCCAAGAGAAGAACAAACAAAAAATAAGTATAAATCATTTTAGTAAAATATAAAAAATTTCAACTTAAGAAAGGGGAAAAGAGGAAACCCATATTGGCTCACGTAGTCATCCGCCGATCTTCGTGGAGGCACATGGTTGTTTACAACCCAAAGGGAAAGTGATTTGGGAGGATAGCTAGTGTATTTTGGATGGCTCACAAAAAATCTCAAATTAGGGTTACATTTACTTTAAATAAATTTTTGTTTTACAAAAAATTATGAATTTTATCAAATTCTCGCAACTTAAGGGAGCTCTTAGGGGAAAATTAATAGATTCTAGTAAATTTTTCAATCTAAGATTTTGATGATTTGCGTTTTTCTATGACACCAAAATTAATTTGGGGTACATGTAACACTAGTATATCCGTTTGGAATTTTCTATGACACAAAAATAAATTTAGGATATATGTGGCTCAGATGTCGATTTGAGATTTTTTGTAGTATTAGCCTTTTAGTACCACATAGTACTGTGCTGGTCATTGTTGACACCTAAATTTCACCTAAATTAATTAATTTAAAGTAGCATTAAAGGTTACGAATTAGTCACACACAAAAATCAGCAAAAAAATTATTATTAAAAAATTTAATTAATTAAATTTAAAAAAATTATTAAAAAATTAATTTTTTAAAAAAAATGGTCGGGTCGGGCTTGGCCCAATCTCCTTTCTCCTTCAACGACCCGGCCCTCCTTCCCTTCTATTGGTCTTCGCTCGAAGAATTGCAGAACCTGCAAAGAACAAGGAGGAGGAGCAACAGCAGAGAGCAGGGGGATCAGGATTGCAGGCGGCCAGCGTGATCCGCGGGTCGGAGGGGGCAATTCGGCCGAAAAGCTGGCAGCCGCAGAGGCCATGCGCTCTTGCTAGCCGGGCATAAAACCATAGGGGGGCAACGGGAATCGAAAAGGGAGAACACAAACACAAAGCGAGGGAGAACACAGACACAAAGCGGGGGAGAACACAGAGAACACAGAGGGGAAATCGAGGGGAAAGGGAAGAGAATAGGCCGGATAAGGAGTCAAGGAGCCCCGGACGTCAAGCTACCGCCGGTGAACTGCCGGCCGCCGCTGTAATCTTCGGAACCCCGGCAAAGACGGGGAGCATCGAGACCAAGAAACCACCAAGCCAAGAGCAAGTGAGAGAGGAACACCGAGGGAAGGAGAGACCGAACTAGAGGCAGGAGCTTGAGGAAGCAGCTTGTCATCGCCGTAGCCAATCGCCGGACGAGGTAGATCTCTTGAATCCCATAACCTCATTTCTGGAAAACGCTAGGCCAGATCTCACAGCCGACCGACTCGCAGAAGCTCCGGCCCTCGTCGCCTTTGTTGTTTGCTCCCATGTTCCTTATACGTTGTACCCCAAGACCCCTGAAGCGTATTTAGCGCTCGATTAAGCTAGAATCCTTCGAGTTTGGTAGTGCAAACCATGTTTCCCCAAAGAAAACTGAGGAGTAACTTGTGTTTTAACGCCGAACCCACCCATTTTTGCCCATGTGCTTGCTGAATCCTTGTTGCTTTGTCCGTATTTGTTGCGTTTTCAAACGGTTTGTGCGAGATTTGGCATGTATTTGAGTTGACGACTCGTTCCGTTGAAAATAGGGTAGTCGTCGCCGAAATAAGTAGCCGGCAAGGGCTGGCGTCAGTCGAAAAGATGACCGATGGGCAGTAGTGGTCCGACGACCTTCCTTAAGGCAGTTAGCACTCGCGGTGTCGGACCAGCGGAGGAGCTGCAGAAGCTTCAGCGCGCTGCGGCTGCAGGAGAAGAAGAGTCGAAGAAGATGACCGAAAGGGGTAAAAAAAAATGAAAAAGAGAAAAGAAAACCCAAAAAGATTAAAAAAATAGAAAAAGAGAGATGGGTTTCATCTTGGGCCTTTTTTTTGTTATTTAGTGCGTGGGCTGATTAGGTTGGGCTAGAAGCAAAAATTAGAAAATGAACCCCTTAGGTGGGCTAAAGTAAAAAAATCAAGATGGGCCTTTGGGCTTTTGGGCCTGTCTATTTTAAAAGAGCAGAGAGGGAATTCTTGGGTTGGGCCCAAGCTTGGGGCCCACTTGGGCCCGTTTGGACCAAACCCGGTCCATCGGAGATCGGACTCAATTCACGCGACCGGGCCGAACCCAGTCGGGTTGACCGGCCCAACCCGATTGGTCCAAAAATTATTTTATTATTTTTTTAAAAAAAATTCAAAAATCTAAAAAAATTAATTAAAAAGATTATTTAAATTATTTAAATTATTTAAATTATTTTTAAAAAATTTTAAAAAAATTAAAAATTAAAAATTTCGAAAATCTAAAAATGATGGGGTTTGGTTAGGAATTGCTTTATCTTGCTTTCTTAGTGTAATTATTCATTTATTTACTCGCATATTGATTATGTCGTATGTTTAATTTGCATATCTAATTATGTTTAATTACACGTGTTTAATTTTATTGCAATTAGGATTTTGGTAGCTATGATTGTTACTTTAATGATTGCGCACCCGCATGATCATTTCACATGTTAATGTATAGGTATAAAAAAAATCAATCCAAACCGCCTAACAAAAATCTTTACTTTTAAAATAAACAAGATTAGGTACTAAAAAGGCACTAATTGGTCAATTAGTGTAATCAAGTCATCGATCCTAAATTCTCTAGTTGCATAGGAAGTGAGGTACACTCTCATGCCTCACTTGGTTTCTAGCTGACCCCGATAGGCTAGTAGCGACTCTTTTGTGCAAAATCCCTAAAAAAATCCCAACGTCACGCGGGGTATGGGCTTAGGAGAGGCGCGGCCCGCGCCTAATCATGGGCCCATAAGCCCATCCTTTAGGCAATTACCCCAAAACCTATTCCCTCCCCACGAGGGTAGGTCATGATAGCCTGGTGACTCCGCTGGGGACTTGGTTTTAAACCTTAGAGGACTTAGGCCAAAATTAATCTTGTTCAAAAATATTTTTGTTTAGCAGCAAAAATACCATGTACATCCATAACATGTCGAATGTTGAATGCTTATGGAAGTTATAAAGGGCGGTGATTTCTAACATTTGTTTTGTAGGGGGTGTAAGAGTGAATGGTTTATTTATGTTTGAAGTGCTGATTGTTTTTAAATTGTCATGCATGAGTCCCCTGCATTGCACTACACTATAATACACACAACCTGCCACTGAACCTAGGCACATAGGATCACTTAGGATGGTGTTGAGGTGGATACCACTCCGACTACAAGCATGTAGTACGAGTCGCCCATCTCAACCCCGAAATTTCTTTCCTAATGTCAAAGGTCCCCACCCTGGTCTGCGAGCATGCGACACGGGTCGGTCCTTTGACGAAGCTAGAGTCATGGGTAACACGACCTAGCCACAAGCTTGTTGGTTCAGTTATGTGATCCCATGTCTCCATTTTTGGCTGTTTAGAACCACTGTCCATGCGCATGTCTATGGCATTGACATCACTACTCAATGAATATGGTAAGTTTTTGTTTGAATTCTTTTCCTCGCAATTTACTTATTCGCTTTCCTTTTGGTCGGTCCATGACAAATTAGATTGATCATACGATGGGGGTACCCAACCTTCACATCACCTCCATCCCGAAAGCTGAGCTTCGCACGTGGTGGAATAAATTGGATCCAAACGGCTGTGATTGGGTGCAATCATATGTTGGACATTTACTTCCCCTATTAGAGATAGAAATTCATTATGGTGTAGTACAAGCGTTAGCGCATGTTTGGTGCCCCGAAACTTGCACGTTCATACTCGATAACCACGAGCTCACTCCAATCTTGAAAGAATACAATGCTGTCATGGGAAAGCCCTTGGTGTCAGAGTTAATTGGCCCACCTGTAGGGACTGAGCATGCATTGACCTTATCTGATTTCCTTAGAGTTAAGGAGGGTGACGTGAGGAAAGTTTTGAAAGCTAATCGCGAGACTTGCCCGTTTTCATTCCTAAAAGAGCTTTTTCAAAATGCTCATCTTTTCAAAAGAATAGGATTTTTCTGTTAGCTTTCTTTGGGTTCGTGTTATTCCCACATTGTAGGAATGCTATTAACCCTTCCGTGGCATGGGTAGTTCGTGAGGTATGTATGGGAAAGGGCTTTGTTAACGCCGTCTTGACTGAAACTTTTCTTTCTCTTACTCGCTTTAAAGAAAACAAAAACAAAACTTTACATGCTCCTCCTGAACTCTTGCAAATTTGGTTTTTCTCTCACGTTAAAGGGTTTGGTAGCTTGATGACCGTGAACAACATCTCTGACTCTCACCACCCTATCCTGAAGTTTAAAGATAGGAAGACATTTGCCCATGATTATCATTATTCTGAATGGTTAGTTTTCATGACCAACCCTGGACCCGAAGATTTCCAATGGCACGTCAAATGGCTCCGAGTTCAAGAAGCGCAGTTTGTGTGTGGGCTTGCTGGACCTATTTCTTTGTTGGGAATTACCAAAGTCACTAAGTATTACCCAACTCGGGTCGCTCGCCAGTTCCAAGAGATTCAACAACTTCCACCAACGATTCAAGAAGACCCACTTAGGATAGACTTCATTGACGGATGCCAAGACCACCAAAACTCCGTCGCGTTAGTCAAGTCAATGTGGAATATGTGCCACCCCCGGAAGCTGATATGGCCTGAAGAGGAGTTGGAAGGGCAAGAGAGACCTATTATGCCTCGATGGAATACATCTTTAGGCACAAAATCCCAGAGAGCCTACGCCCGAAAATTCCCGACGTGCCATTAAAGACCACCCACCTAGCCAAGATCAAGCGCCTCAAAAGGAAGCTCGAAGAAGCCGAGGAGCATGCCTCGAAGTTGACCCGAGTTAGTGGGGCTGTCACAAGCGGGAGCTATTCTCGTTAGTTAGATTGAGACAAGTGCACTATGTAATGGGCCCACGCTCACATATATTACAATGTTAAAGAATTTGTCTCGTGCCGCATTATTAGAAGATAAGAGTCATGATTAGCTTCGTTGTTTAGGGAGTCTCCCTCATGTCTTCTCCTGCGTTATGTAGAAACTTTGCTCTCAATGAAACGAACAAATTGGGGCGATTAGATCTTTGTCATGGACTAACCCCCTAATCATTACTCAATGCTTATATATGCTAATCTATCCTTGTTCAGGTACTAACAAGTTGTCTACCTTCGTTTGACTGTCAACACGGCTAAGAGGAGATCTCCATTCGTACTCGCGCAAAAGCCAGGATGGAGAATGAGGATGTCAGCATACGAGTGGGCAACATAGAGAACCAGCTAGCTCAACTCACTACCTTGATGGCCGAGATAAGCTGGAAAATCAGTGAACCTCCAACCACGGCCATAGCCAGAACCTCTGCTCTCGTTTTGTTGGGACACACTCCACCCTCAACTGGAGAGCCACATGTCACCGATCCTGCTGAAAAAGGTGCTTCTGAGAAAGCCCCTTCTGTTATGCCCATAATCATCAATCTGGATCCTTCTCCAAATGAGGGATCTAACATTTGTTTCAACAAAGAAAATGCAAGGCGCTTGGCTAAAATGGAGAAGTGACTTTGCATCCTCCAAGGATATGAGATGAAGGGAGTGGATAAGCTAACCCCATATGCTAAAATGAAAGTATTTAAGAATTTCAATGAGCCAGAATTCACGAGAAAATATGATGGCACCGGCTGTCCTACAACCCACCTCAAATACTGTTTAAGGAGGATGGCTCGCTACTTCGACAATGTCCCTCTCCTCATACATACATTTCAAGATAGCTTAGACGGTCTTGCCTTGTCGTGGTTTATTGCACTAGATATTGAAGAGCTCACTGGATGGGACGACCTCGTTGACGAGTTTTTACAGCAATATAAATTCAACTCTGAAATTGTCCGTACAAGAGAGGAGTTGGTTCGGATGGAAAAGAGGATGAATGAATCGTTTAAAGCGTTCGCCCAAAGGTGGAGAATGACGGCATCACAAGTGAAGCCTCCATTGAGTGAGAAAGAAATGAGGCAGCTTTTCCTAAAAACTTTGCCATCTGACTATTTCTCGGGTTTAGTGTACTCTGGCTGCCAAACATTTTCACAACTGGTAGAGGTTGGTGAAGGGGTTGAATGGGCGATAGTTGATGGAAAAATATCCACGGGGAATAGCAAAAAGTTCTCAACAAGGAAGGACAAAGAGACGGCAATCGAAGTGGTGTTTATCCAAGAGCCATATGCACCTAAATCAGTGTCGACACCTTCACTAAAGCCTAAAGCCATGCAAGGAAACATGTCATGACGATTTGACAGAAACAAGAAATTCCCCCGAAGGGAATTCACACCTCTATCCCGACCTCTATCGAAATTGTTACATATCCTCCTCGAAAAGAGATTGATAGCCAAGGAAGTGCCTAGAGACGATCGCTCAAGATTCCCGGGGTTTGATGTAACCAAGGCATGTGAATACCACATGGGGGAAATGGGGCATGACATCGATAATTGCCTCGCACTGAAATGGAAAGTTCAAAATTTATTGGATAAAGGAAAGTTGACCTTCAAAGGAGCTACGCCTAGTGCAACAAAACCCTTTGTCCGATCACGCTGAAAAAGTGAATATGATTCATGGGGAAGTGCAAGCAAATGAGTGACCCCTTGTGGTGGATGTCCCTAAATTGTATGAGGCCCTTGAATTAGCTGGGCACTATGAAAGAGGGGAAGACATAACCGTGAAGGAAAAGTTAGATCGTATTCGTAAAATGATAAGTATGGGGGTAATTCACAATATCAATAGAGAACAAGGGCCACTACCCATGATGGCACCGCCCATGACTAGCTCATCATTTCACAATACTGCTTGTGACCATGAAGTAGAGGAAACTAAGAGTTTTTTTTCCAGAGGAGGATAAACAAGTGGAAATAGAAAACACCTTGAGAACGGATTCTGAGAGAACCTTCTAGAGCCGTGATCTCCTAAAGAAGATATGTGACAAAGGTGAAGTGTTCGATACGTTGGGTCAACTAAGCGGAAAATATGACTACTACGAGAAATATATGCTTGCCTCGAGTTTCTTTGATGATCCTAAGGACATCATCCCTGACGGATGGGGAGGTATGGATGATCCAATACCACGAGAGGAGGGGATGGTTGCTATGATTACTCCGGTGGTGATAGAATTGCCTGATGAGGATCGCACTAATGATGTTGAGATGGAAACCATTAAGCCAATGATGATTGACTTTATGGTCGAAGAATTATCAGCGATCAAAATCCTAGAGGAAAGCCTAACACCAGTCGTGATCAAACTGCCGCCTCAAGGAAAGGACGAGGTGATAATGCTAGAAACTTCCTTGGAATTCAACACCAAAGCAATACCCTTGGATTACGGGACAAAGGAAGTAGATGCCGTCACTCGATCAGGCCGTTGCTATGCGCTTGCCAGAGGAACCGAAAAGAAAGCCGTGACGGAGGAGGACGCGAGGCAATTCTTAGCCGTGGTGAAAACGAGCGAATTCAACGTAGTAAATCAACTGTGGAAGATGCCGACTCAAATCTCCATCTTGGAGCTAATTCAATCTCCGAAAAACACGAAACACTTTGTTGAAGGTCCTTAACGAGATACATGTCCCGGAAACAATTGATGACACCCAACTACAAGAGTTCGTGGGGACCATCCTTCTGAAAGATTAGATCGCCTTCACTGATGAAGACCTCCTTGCTAACGGAGATGATCACACAAAGGCGCTACACATTTCAGTGAAGAACGATAGCACCGTTGTCTCTAGAGTGTTGATTGACAATGGCTCTATGCTGAATATATGTCCATTAGCTACACTCAACCGCTTAGGTGTTGAGATGGAAAGGATATGTCCAACTAAGTCCACTGTGTGTGCATTTGATGAGATGAGGAAGAGGTGTTAAGAGAAATTGAGTTTGAACTACTTATCGGTCATGTGCTTTTCTTGGTACCATTCTAAGTCCTAGATATACCAACTGCCTTCAACTTTCTGTTGGGGAGACCATGGATTCACACAGCAGGTGCTGTTGCCTCCAACCTTCATCAAAAAGTACGATTTGTGGTGGACAATAGACTCATTACTGTGCATGGGGAAACAGACTTCAAGGTGTACCAGGAAATGGCAATCCCATACGTGGAACCCGAGTGCAAAGAAGAATCAAGCTTTTAGACTTTCAAGCCAGTGTCTATGGTCCACGTTCCTATGGGCTTTTGCATGGGCATTCCTGAATTATCCAAGCCAGCTCTGGCAGTAAGGAAGACTATGCTAGTGAATGGGTACAATCCTAGAGGTGGTCTAGGGTTGCATGGGCAAGGGATTCGAAAGCCTATCGAGGCTAGAAGAGTTCTAAGGAGAAAAGGCTTAGGGTTTGTCGAAGGGCGCGGAGGCCGTGGCAATAGAGGAGGCCGCAGTGAATGTGGAGGTCGAGGCACCCGAGGAGGTCAAGGTGAACGTGGAGGCCAAGGCGACCACGGAGGTCGGATTATAAAAGATAGAAGTTGCCAGAGTGTTTTCCCTCCTCCACTGAAAGAAACATTCCAAGGACCCCCGAAAATGTTGATGGAAAAAAATGGAGCTATTGACGGTATAGCCGAGATGTTCGAAGGGAATATTATATGCACCCTCCTAGCTTGCAAGGAGGCTGAATCTTCTAAGAACATCGTCGACCCTTCAAAGTAGGACAGTTCTAGCTCAACGTAGCTTTTTACCTTATGTTTTCTTCCCATGCGTGGGAACTCGTTATTTCAATTTGCTTGTTTGAGTCGCTTATGATGTAAACTCTGTTAAGCCCTTGACCTTGAGCCGTTCGTCTTAAGTGGAGTATGTTGTAATACAGCCTTATCATTTCCCTTTTAATGAAATAGACGCATGTTTTATTAAGGGCATGTGGAAGCACACAAATCCGGTTCTATGATGGTCACTGAAGACTGGGCTTCTACATGCTCCCTAGTTTCATAATTTCGTAAGAGCAAGGAGATCCAAGGATATGAGGATGAGCTCTCAAAACAGTTTTCCAAAACTTATTTGAAAAATCATTCACAAATGATACACGTTTTGTTTGTTATTAATGCATACTAACTCATCTCATTGCATCTCAGGCATTACATTATGCATAATCGTGATAAAGATTCATGTGACTTGGATTCACGTAAGGGGGATCTTTTAGAATCTGACACCGACGATGATTTGAAAGGGATTGAGCGTGATTGGAATCAACACGAGAGATCAAAACCATTGATAGAAGAGCAAACAGTCACAATAAATTTGGGCGATACACAGAATGTCAAGGAAATAAAGATCGAGGCATGTCTCTCGAAGTTGGAAGTGGAACAAATGATTAATCTCCTAAAAGAATATCAGGATATATTTGCCTGGACTTATGCTAATATGCCGGGGTTAGATCCCGATATTGTAGAGCATGCACTCTCGACCGATCCTAATGTGCCACCTAAAAAGCAAAAGCTTAGAAGAACGAAGCCAGAGTTGTCCAAGAAAATCGAAGAGAAAGTCATGAAGTTGTTAAAAGTGGATTTCATTGAAATGTCACACTATTCCGATTGGATAGCAAACATCGTACCTATCATGAAAAAGGATGGACGGGTCAGGGTGTGCGTAGATTATCGTGACCTGAACCGAGCTAGCCCGAAAGATTAATTCCCGCTCCCGCATATTGATGTCTTAGTTGATAGCACGGCAGGATTTGAGTTATTCTCCTTCATGGATGGCTTTTCCAAATATAACCAAATCCGTATGAAAGAGGAAGATAGGAGCAAAACATCGTTCATAACTCCTTGGGGAACTTTCTGCTACAAAGTGATGCCTTTTGGTCTAAAGAACGCGGGGGCAACGTTTCAAAGGGCCATGGTCATGCTTTGTTTCATGATATGATGCACAAGGAGATCGAAGTATATGTGCATGATATGATCGTGAAATCAAGACGAGGTGAGGACCATGTTAAGGTCTTGCGGAAACTATTCGAACATCTTTAGAAATTCAAATTACGCCTCAATCCCGCAAAATGCGTTTTTGGAGCAAAATCTAGGAAGCTATTAGGGTTCATGGTTAGTAGTAAGGGCATAGAGATCGATCCGTCAAAGGTTAAGACTATCTATGATTTGTGACCCCCAACTACCACTAGGGAAGTTCGCAGCCTGATGGGACGACTCAATTATGTGGCAAGATTCATTTGTCAGTTGTCTGAAACAACGAAGCCATTCTTCAAGCTCATGAAAAAAAATGCAAAGATTGAGTGGGATATTGAGTGCTAGAACGCCTTCGAGAAGATAAAACACTATCTCGCTCACGCACCAATCCTAGTGCCTCATCTCCCTAAAATTCCCTTAATTTTGTACTTAACCATACATGATGAATCATTGGGAGCCATGTTGGCATAGAAAAGACCAAGCGATGGGAGAGAATGCGCGATATACTACTTGAGCAAGAAGTTCACCATTTTTAAGATGAACTACACTGAGGTTGAGAGGACTTGCGTGGCTTTAATTTGGGTTTTGCACGGGCTGCGACAATACACGCTTCATCACCAAATCTTACTAGTGACGGAAAACGATCCCATCAAGTATCTCTTAGAGAAGCTGGCATTGGTGGGCAAGTTGGCTAAATGGCAAATCTTAATTTCAGAATTTGATGTTCAGAGCCTGGGACAAAAGTCTGTTAAAGGTTGCGTCATAGCAGACATGTTAGCGGAAAGTTCCAAAGAGTCCAGAGCATCTGATGAAGATAGTGACGCGGAGGAGCGAATTCTACTTGTATCAAGCGACACATGGACGATGTACTTCGATGGTGCAGTTAACTTAGCTAGGTCTGGTACTGGGGCGGTCCTTATTTCGCCAGATGGACAACACTACCCTGTCGCCGCTAAATTGACATTTCCTTGTACGAATAATGTCACTGAATACGAAGCATGCATTCACGGCCTTCAGGCTGCCATCGATATGAAGATCCAGAGGCTGCAGGTTTATGGTGATTCGGCCCTTATTATCTTACAGATCGAAGGTGAATGGCAAACGTAGGATTCTAAATTAATTTCGTATCATGAGTTTCTAGGAGAGTTGACGGAGAAATTCCAAGAAATATAATTCGAATACTTACCAAGGTCCCAAAATCAGTTCGCTGATGCCCTGGCTACCTTGTCTTCAATGCTACGAGTAGCTGGAGGCATAGACATTGAACCGTTAAGAATTGAAATTCTTAGACGCCCAACTTATTGTATGATAATTGAAGGCGAACCTGATGGAGAGCCATGGTATAGTGACATTTTAAATTATCTTTAGAAAGGCGAGTTTCCCCAAGAGAGCGATGCATCAGACAGGAAATATCTGACAAAGTTGGCAATGAAATTTTTCGTCAACGGAGGTGTGCTTTACAAAAGATCTTTTGACTCGACATTACTAAGATGTGTCGATGCCAAAGAAGTCAATCATTTGATGAAGGAAATACACGAAGGGGAGTGTTGCCCCCACATGAATGGTCACCTCTTGGCGAGAAAGATCATGCGACTTGGCTACACGGGTCGACCATGGAATCTGACTGCATACAACATACGCGATGTTGTCACCAATGTCAAATTTATGGGGATAAGATAAACGCTCCACCAAATGAGCTTCACCAAATGTCTTGGCCCTTCTCCATGTGGGGAAGTGACGTGATCGGGCCCACCAATCCCAAGGCATCAAACGGACATCGATTTATCTTGGTGGCGATCGACTACTTTACGAAGTGGATTGAAGCCAACTCGTACGCCAATGTCACTGCCAAGAATGTAGCCAAGTTCATTCGTCGTGATATTATTGCCTGTTATTGGGTACCGGAGGCGATCGTCACTAACAATGGGTCTAACTTAAACAACAAAGTCATAGATGACTTACTTGATGAGTTTCGAGTTCACCATTTGAACTCATCACCATATCGTCCTCAAATGAATGGGGCGTTAAAGCAGCAAATAAGAACATAAAGAAGATCCCGGCAAAGACGGCTGAAAATTATCGTGATTGGCACGAAAGGCTTCCTTACGCACTGATGGCATACCAAACATCTATTCGCACCTCCACAAGGGCAACTCCTTTTTCGTTAGTATATGGAATGGAGGCTGTCTTGCCTATAGAAGTCGAGATTCCCTCGTTGAGGGTCCTTTCTCAGTCAAAGCTCAATGAAGCCAAATGGATACAACAGAGGCATGAGCAGCTAAACATGATTGATGGGAAGAGGCTGAAAGCTATATGTCATGGTCAATGCTATCATAAACGGGTCACGAAGGCCTTCAATCGGAAGGTTCGTCCTAGGCACTTTGAGGTCAATGACTTGGTGCTAAGGAAAGTGCTGCCAATCATCCTTGATCCTCGTAACAAGTTCACCCCGAACTATGAGGGACTTTATGTCATTAAAAAGATCCTCCCGGGTGGTGCTATGGTTTTAGTTGAAATGGACGGCCATGAGTTATCTAAGCTTGTAAATGCCAATGCTGTAAAGAAATATTTCCCATGAATGAGATCAAGGCTGTAGAGCCATTTTGTGCATAATCCGAGTCACATAGCATCATGCATGTCATGCATACATCACGTACATGCATATTTATTTGTATTTCAGGTATCCAACCAACTCGATGAAGTTACGACAAAATGGAAGAAGTTGATCGTTACCCCCCGAAAGGTTGATTCGAATGGCTACCCAACCTCTCGCAAAGGCAATGGGTATTCCTTTTCCTATTATATAAAAAAAAAAAAAAAAAAAAAAACAAAGAAAACAAAAGAACAAAAAAAAAAAATCGAAAATGATGAAAGAGATGAATGAATGAAAAGTAGAGCGCCTAGTGTCATTCATGTTGTCAATTTAGTTTTTGTTAATTGCGTCTTCATAGGGGAACTTCATATGAGTGATCTTGACAAAATTGAAAGGGAATGTTAATCATGCCAAACAAGAAGTGCTTAGAATGAAGAAAGGTAGGCCATTTCCAAACACGTCCTTCAAACACTTTTGAGAGTCGAGTGGAAAACAACCTTCTTGCTACCCTTTGGGCCGAATAAATGTGATCATTCAAAGTACCCCTGTTGAGAACGACCCTATATTGGGGTAGCATAAGAGGTTACGGTCTTGTTGTAGAGCGAAAGATTGAGAAAGATTCTATTACTTTCACTTGCATCAATTTTCTGGTGATAGTTTCAGAGGAATTCTCTTTAGAGCTTGACTCATTCCAAGGTGAAGAAGAGTATTTCTTTCTCTACCCAAACACTGATATCCACTGCTTTAACCAATTTGGGCCTGATTATTCATTTCTGAACCCTGAGTGGTGATCATCTCCCTTTACTGGGGCAAGACATAAGAATTGTCCAAATACAATTGACAGTCATGAGAAAATGTGAAAAGCATCTCGAAAGTCATAAGCTACCAAAGTTAAAAAGCAAAAAGCTCGACAAACTAGGGGGCATGAAAAAGCAGTGTGCCTGGTAAAAGTAAGGCCAATGCCCGTCAAGAAAAAGAGCCAAAAGGCCGCATCTTATGTGAAAGAAAAATTATCAAAATCCAAGTGCCTGCGAAAAAAAAAAATCATCACAAAGGGCAAAGGAAATTAGAGAAAAGAGCAAAGTCTCTCTTACAGAAATGATTAGCCAAGAGATTTTCGAGATGTGCCATGTTCACAAGCCAAACGATCTCGAAAGATTGGTGATTTGGTCACGATACCATGATGATCACTGACTCTTAAAAACCTCCTTGAAATGTTTAAGCCTTTCGAGCCTCTCCCAAGCCAACATTACAACCCTCTTCCAAAGTCTCTTCTAATTGGGATGGTTTGAGTGAAAATGAGAATGTCACAAAGAAGCTATTGCTTGAAGGAGTGGAAGTAATTCTATCCTGTCTTATCTTCCAAGTTCTCGACTTGTAAACCTGATGAAGATAGTGACAAATGTTCCTTTATTGGCCTCAAAGCAATAATTCATTTGTGTAAGCCTTAACCGAGCCTATATTGCAGTCCTTTCAAAAGACCTTTTTGATCGATCAGATTGTGCTCATCGTGAATGTTTCTGAAAGCCTTTGAGACGAGTTATGTGAGATACCCTCAACAATCAATTACTCCCCACGCAAATGGATGGGATCAAGCAGCCATTTTATCAAGAGTGTGTGAGAAACCCTTTCTGACTAAGAAGCTCTAGTTTGGCATGATTAATGAGCCATTTTCACAAGTCATAGCCATTTTGATAAGAACTCGACTCCTAGAAAATCTGATAATTAATGATATATTCACGAACAAGATGACAGTTTTGCGCCACGAGATGCTGAATAGCATCGAATAATTTTCTAAAGCAGTTGGACTTAGCTTAATTAGCTGGTTTAATTAATGCTGCAATATTGCCAATACATCTCTTGATGACGTCTTTAATGACATTTGCTCAAGTTAAGTTTGACAGGATTTCTCAATGAAGCCATGCAATTTTTAGTGGATGCTTCCCCAAAAATCTCCAAAGATTCATGGTTAGCCTTAAATCATGCCATTTCCACACGGTTCGTGGGTCATCCTTAAACCACATGGTTCGTGGGTCCATCCTAAATCACATGGCTTGTGGGTTCATCCATAAACCACGCTTGTTCATACCCGGTCGAAACCCGTCCGTACACTATGAGATCTTCATCCTAGTCGAAACCCGTTCGTACACGGTGAGACTATCATACCCAGTCGAAACCCATTCGTACACGATGAGACCTTCATCAGTCGAAATCCGTTTGTACACGGTGAGACTATCATACCCGGTCAAAACTCGTTCATACATGATGAGACTTTCATCCCAGTCGAAACCCGTTCATACACGGTGAGACTATCATACCCAGTCGAAACCCATTCGTACACGGTGAGACCTTCATCCCAATCGAAACCCGTTCGTACACGGTGAGACTATCATACTCAGTTAAAATCCGTTCGTACACGGTGACACCTTCATCCCAGTCAAAACCCGTTCGTACATGGTGAGACTATCATACCCGGTCGAAACCCATTCGTACACGGTGAGACTTTCCTCCTAGTTGAAACCCGTTCGTACATGGTGAGACTATCATACCCGGTCAAGACCTGTTTTTACATGGTGAGACTCTTCTTTTTAGTCAAAACTCGTTGTCGTACAATAAGATCCTCTCATCTCGGTCGATGGACATCTTTTATAAAGTAAAGCCATCCCTTCATATCATTTTCCCGTTCGCGACCCCGATTGTCATCGTCTAGGGGCAAAATTTAGGCGTCTCTTGTCTTCGAAATGAACCTCTTTGAGCTCCCATTCAAAGAGGGGCGGCTATTGATACCTAAATTTCACCTAAATTAATTAATTTAAAGTAGAATTAAAGGTTAGGAATTAGTCACACAAAAAAATCAGCAAAAAAACTATTATTAAAAAAATTAAACTAATTAAATTTAAAAAATTATTTTAAAAATTAATTTAAAAGAAAAAAAGAAAAAAATGGTCGGGTCGGGCCGGATTCGACCTTCGCCCGACCCACCCCTCTTCTTTTTTTCTTCCCTTCGCACTAGGCCTGGCCCAATCTCCTTTCTCCTTCAGCGGCCCGACCCTCATTCTTCCCTTTTGCTGGTTTTCGCTCGAAGACTTGCAGAACCTGCAGAGAACAAGGAGGAGCGGCAGTAGAGAGTAGGGGGATCGAGATTGCAAACAGCCACCGTGATCTGCAGGTCGAAGGGGGCAGTTTGGCCAGTAAGCTGGCAGCTGCAGAGGCCATGCGTGCTTACAGGCCGGGCATAAAATCGGAGGGGGGCAACGGGAATCGAAAAGGGAGAACATAGACACAAAGCAAGGGAGAACACGGACACAAAGCGGGGGAGAACAGAGAGAACACAAAGGGGAAATCGATGGGAAAGGGAAGAGAAAAGGCCGAATAAAGAGCCAAGGAGCCCCGGACATCTAGCTGCCACCGATGAACTGCCGGCCGCCACTGTAATCTTCGGAACCCAACAGCACAGGGAGCATCAAGACCGAGAAACCACCAAGCCGAGAGCAAGCGAGAGAGGAACACCGAGGGAAGGAGAGACCAAACCAGAGGCAGGAGCTCGAGGAAGCAGCTCGTCGTCGCCAAAGGTCCGTTCGCCCGCCATTGTTCACCGTAGCCCATCGCTGAACAAGGTAGGTCTCTTGAATCCCGTAGCCTCATTTCTGGAAAACAATGGGCCAGAGCTCACGGACGACCGGCTCACGCAAGCTCCGACCCTCGTTGCCTTTGTTGTTTGCTCCCGTGTTCCTTATATGTTGTACCCCAAAACCCCTGAAGCATATTCGGTGCTCGGTTAAGCTAGAATCCTTCGAGTTCAGTAGTGCACACTATGTGTTCGACAAAACTCCTCAAAGAAAACCGAGGAGTAACTTGTGTTTTAACGCCTAACCCACCCATTTTTGCCCCTGTGCTTGCTGAATCCTTGTTGCTTTGTCCGTATTTGTTGCGTTTTCAAATGGTTTGTGCGAGACTTGGCATGTATTTGAGTCGACGACTCGTTCCATCGGAAATAGGATAGTCGTCGCCGGAATAGGTAGCCGGCGCCGATCGAAAGGATGACTGGTGGGTGGCAGTGGTCTGGCGACCTTCCTTAGGACAGTCAGCACTCGCAGCGTTGTCGGCGTCGGACCGCGAGGAGCTGCGAAGCTCCGGCATGCCGCGGACCGCAAGAGAAGAAGAGTCGAAGAAGACAACCGAAAAGGGTAAAAAAAATGAAAAAGAGAAAAGAAAAACCCAAAAAGATTATAAAAAAAAATGGAAAAAGAGAGATGGGTTTTGTGTTTGGCCTTTTTTTTGTTATTTAGTTCGTGGGCTGATTAGGTTGGGCCTAAGCAGAAATTAGAAAATGGACCCTCAAGTGGGCTGAAGTAAAAAAATCAAGATGGGCCTTTGGGCTTTTGGGCATGTCTGTTTTAAAAAGAGTGGAGAGGAGAATTCTTCGGTTGGGCCCAAGCTTGGGGCCCACTTGGGCCTGTTGGACCGAACCCGGGTCTGGTTGGAGACCGGACCCAATCCGCGCCGACCGAGCCGAACCCAGGTCAAGTTGGATCGACTGGACTCGGTTCGATCCCAAAAATTATTTTATTTTATTTTTAGAAAAATTTCGAAAATCTAAAAATTATTAATTAAAAAATTATTAAAATTATTTAAAGTATTTAAAAAAATTTTAAAAATTAAAAATTAAAAATTTCGAAAATCCAAAAATAATTGGGTTTGGTTAGGAATTGCTTTATCTTGCTTTCTTAGTGTAATTAGATATTTATTTGCTCGCATCTGGATTATGTCGTATGTTTAATTTGCATATCTAATTATGTTTAATTGCACGTGTTTAATTTTATTGCAATTAGGATCTTGGTGGCTATGATTGTTACTTTAATGATTGCGCACCTGCATGATCATTTCACATGTTAGTGTATAGGTATAAAAAAAATCAATCCAAACTACTTGACAAAAATCTTTACTCCTAAAATGAACAAGATTAGGTACCGAAAGAGCACTAATTGGTCAATTAGTGTAATCAAGTCATCGATCCTAGATTCTCTAGTTGCGTAAAAAGTGAGGTACATTCCCATGCTTTACTTGGTTTCTAGCCAACCACAATAGACTAGTGGCGACTCCTTTGTGCAAAATTCCTAGAAATATCCCAACGTCACTCGGGGTATGGGCTTGGGAGAGCCCACAACTAATCATGGGCCCATAAGCCCGTCCTTAGGCAATTACCCCAAAACCTATTCCCTCCCCCGAGGGTAGGTCGCGACAGTCATGATAGTGTGAAAAGTTTCTCATATCACCTTATAAGGTTCGTATACTTTTTATATATGTATTATCTCTTTCCATTTATTGATTTAAGTTTTTTTGTTTAAACTCTATAACAAAGAGACCTGGACACAAGTTATTCAAAAGGGAAAAAAACAAGTAATATTTTTGTATTGCACTTGTAATAAAACCGGTTTAACACCGGATAAGAATTTTGTAAGTTTGAAAGGTATCGGGCCGGCCCAAGATGATTTTGAACATGCCTCCTTTTTTGTGACCTCAGTTCCAAAGCCTACACAACGTGGGAAACGAAATCTAGTCCTTTCAATGACCGAAAGTTACGGATCAAAAATGTAAATTTAGTCATTGAAAAAGTTGGTTTTGTTCTCGAGATTTCAATTCGGTGATGGGAGGAACCCGTTCGAACATTTGATCACTTATCTCGATCAAGCCTCACTCGGCAGATGTCGAAATTACACAGCTTTGCAATTTGCTTTAGAGTTTGACATGCTCGCACCCGGAAAAGATAAAGGTGGGAACTTGAAGGTTATCGTACTCGGCTTTCGATTGCCTTGTTTCTCAGTGTCGGCTTCTTTCTCTCGGACTTTAAGCATCGATTCCCCACCCACGTGCATAGTTGCGTCCTACTCGGTACTTACTGCCAAGTTTAGTGCGGTTGGCCTTTCTGGTCCAAAGTACTGAACCTGTCCATGCTTGCCAATGCTGGGTTTAGAGTCCAAGTGGACATTGCGGACTGAATGTAGTTACACCAAACACTCTGCTTCCAACGAAGTTTGCATTCTGTTTCAGGGGCACTCACTTCATCCCAGAGGTAGTAGGAAGAATATAAACACTGGTAGAATGAATTAAAAGTGGGTGGACCTAACATATGGAGGAAGAATGATTAAAACTCAAAAGATGGCAAAATCCATGGTCTGATGATGTATACTTTGTTTTAAGAACTGACCATCAAAGAATTTTTAACTCGGGGAAGAAGGCAGATAGAACATGTGACATGTGAAGTGACTCAAAAGTGTAAGAGTTTTCCTAATGTGGACTAAATTAATTGATATTGTAATTTACTGTCTTTACGGTTATCGTAAAACAGGGTTTGTCTAAAGAGAGATAGAAGGTTTCTTAATTAGTCTAATATGGGCTGGCTAGTATGGGCCGAGTTGAGCCTGGCCCGTAATGAGAGGGACTGGTTGGAAACTCTATAAATAGTGCTCAAGTCTCTCCTCTAACCCTAATTCTCACATGTATCCTCACCTAAGGGGCGTTTACCTAACGCTAAACGTGATGGGGCTGCCTCATTGAGCCAGTGATACGGAGGGCAATAGAGGAGAAGGACTTGCGCGTGGAACATTGTGTTTCCGCTTCCGCTTCAAGAACAATGGATCCCAAAACAGGTGCGTTAATCTTTCTACTCAATTATACATGTTCTTGTTCTGGTTATAGAGATCTTGGGGTTGCGCAATTTGCGTCTAACATGTGGTATCAGAGCAACCATAACCCTAAAACTCGAACGCAATTGGTTTTGGCCTAATTTGTACGGATTTACCATAATTTGTACGGATCTACCCTAATTTGTATGGATTAACCCTAATTGGTACTGATCTTGCCATAATTTGTGATTTTCGAGATTTTTTGTTCAATAAAAATAAAATTAAATCACAAATTTGGACTGGGCTCGACGAGACGAGCAAGATGGTCGGCGGCGCGTCGCCGGGGGAGGCCGCACGCGCCCCCACGCGCGGCCACGCACCGCGCACTCAGGCGGCTCGTGAGGGCGCGTGGAGTGTCGGATCGGCGCGTGATTGGCGGCGTTGGACTCGTATGGTGATTTCCTATCTTTTGGTATATTTATTTGATATGTTTGATGGTTTTATTGATGTGAAATTGCATATGGAACCCTAAATACGTGTATTTTTAGTGTATTTTGCGTATTTTTCTTGTATTTTCTGTGATTTTGGAAATACAGGTGATGGGTTACTAATATGTTATCACATAATAAAATGTGTGATTCATCAATAAAAATCAAACTTTATTGTGAATTGAAGCTAGCTTAATGAGATACAATTCGTATGAGATTGTATTTAAGCTATGTATTGAGCCGATGAGAAACAATAAAAATTATGAAACTTTTGTTACTCATGTATACTCCTTTACATACTGGTAATCTTTGAATGATATACGACTTAAGGACTCGTGACCAAACTGATGTACTGATCAACATATCTGCTGAATGTGGGTAATGCATGTCGATTAAGTTACTGCATATTGTACATGAACTCATCTGGTCACTTGTTAAGGTCTATCAAGTTGAATATTTTTATGGTTAAGGAGTATGGCAATATTTATGCAGAACAATAGTATCTACTGTTATAGTTTAGATATTAAGTTCTGTGGTTTGACTCAATTTATAGGCCACTGGTTGAAGTAATGATATTTGTTACCTACAATTGATTAATAAATCAGTTGTTGGCCTTGGAGTTATTTTTGCCTTATGAATTCATGAGTAATAATGGATCAGCTGTCAAGCTTGTCGATTTGGTGCACCATGTATTACTATTGATGTTAATTTGTGAGAGATATTATAGATCAGCATTATTTATATGTTGTTCGATAATATGTAATTGGGGTGCATAAGAGATGTTTTATTCTCGTTATAAGAAGTTTCTGTGTTATCGTGATCAATGATCTCATTGGAAATGTCTAACAGTGTTCGCTGTATATATATATTTATATATATGTATGATTAATTTTTATTAATGGATAAAGCAATGTAATTAGCATGATATGTGATTTTGGTGATATGATGCCCCTATCACTAAAGTTAAAATCACATATATATGGTGTATGTGAGAAGTAAAGCTTATATCCCTGGTATGAGAGAATTTCAATGATTCAATTTAGTAGTGACCGCCAAAGTGGCACGCTTGATTGGGTTTGAGAAATTTCGGTCTTGTATGATGATTGGGATGTCTCCTGGTCTAATGCGTAATCATACTCCCAAAGGAGATAATTGTGTATTAGTTCATGGAGGGATACATGATAGTGTGGTGGAGGAGTGACCGATTCTAATATGCCCAAAGGTGATGAATTCACAAAGATTGGAATATATTCTCATAACCCTTATCATGTGGGGAGTGTACAATTGCATGTCATGTATTCTGCCCAAAGGTGATTATGTGATTTTGCATGTAACTCTCTGGATGTGTACTTGTACGTCAAGTTACATAATGCTCACATGATGCTAATATTATACTGCTTGTTTGTCAGTCACATTTTCTATAAATGGTAATTCCGTCACCATTGAGGTTTTTACTGTTTCAAATTTTAAGTTGTGGACATATGATTTGTTACTTGAGAAAAGAGCAATTGAATTTGCTTACTGTTCATGAAGCATTCCATTCTAGAAAACTTGAAAAGAGGTTTGCCTGCGGACTGCACTGCTATAAGATGATGGAAGCCTTAGTTGCTTGAAATTATGTCTTGTCTGATATTGAAATTAGAACACATCTGCAAAGATTGTGTTTAAGTCCTAATGACATATACATCTCGTATATGGTTAAAAGGTTATTTCCGAAAATTTTCTATTTAAGGAAAATGACCGAGATAAAGGTCTTAAAAGGTTGTCATGTTTAACAGTGGCTATGAGTATTTTGGCAAGTATGACAATGCGAAATAGTTTAAAGGGTCATTTGTCAAATACTTGGTAGATTATGGGGTGGTAATTTAATTACTATACCTGAAAATTCTGACAAAAAGATTTAGTCGAAAGGCATAAATGCACCATATTGAACATGGTGATGAGTATGATTAGTAAGACTAATTTATCTGGTTTTTTGTGAGCTGATATTATGAAAGCAATTTTTTCATATACAAAAGGGGTATTGATTTTATGATCCTAAAGAAGGTACAAGAATTATGGAATCACATACTCTAAAATTTTTAAAAAAATTGACGTAATTATAGAGGATAGTTGCTCTCAGACTATTAAAGATAATAGTATGATGGAGGTTACTATATTTTTGTCTTTACCTATACAGATAATTATGGAATCTCCTGTACAATAGACTAAACTTGTTGAGGTTCAAGGTACTATTCTTGATATAGTTTATAATGAAATTTCTTAAATCTCTCAAGTGCATAATGAAGTGGTTGCAGCTTTATTAAGGAGATTTATTAGGGAAAGACAATCGGTTATATCATCATACTATATAGTCTATTTGTGAGAGCATGATTACAATATCCACTACGTTGTTGTTTTAACAACTTATATAAATGTCGTTTTTTGTTCTCAATTAAGTATGTGATTATATGCCATAAAATGCGGTATACAATCTATGAAATATGTTTGGAAACTTACTGACTTGTATAAAGATCACAAGTTTATTAGTTGCAAATTGGCGTACAAAACTAAAAGAATTTCAAAGAAAGATTGTGGAAATTAAAGCCAAATTGATAACTAAAGTTTTAACTCTGAAAGAGGGGTGGATTGTTTATAGTGAAGAAATAATTATTTCTTTAAATATTCTTTCAGAGTGAACGTGGCATTGATAATTTATTTTGATATAAAGTTACGCCAAATAGATATAAAATATATATTGTGCAACTGGATGATTTTGCAGCAGATTCAAGTAAACTTGTGTGTAGACTGAAAAGTTCTAATTCATGGTCTTAAGCAAGTTTCCAGACAATATTATTAAAGTTTCATAGTGTTGTTATTTTGTTCAATTGGGAACAAAGTAATTCAATATACTGCAAGGTTAGTGGGAGGAAATTTATTTTTTCTCATACTTTATGTATATAATATTTTGCTTACAAGTTGTGACCTTGAGACATCTTATATCCTTTGTACTAAGATCTGTAAGGATTGTTTTTGCCATATTATATTAGATTTTCTCGGAGGATATTTGCTGATTGTATATTGGAAATATTCAATATACATCATTGCAAGCCAGGAATTGCTCCTGTTGTTAAGAGTGATGGACTAAATCTATCACATTGTCCTTATTTAGATATTGAGAAAATCTAATTAAATGGTGTACCTTGTGTCAGTGCACTTAAAAGTATAATGTATGCTCGAATTTGCACTAGACTAAATGTTGTCTTTGTGACGGGGCTTCTAGACAGATATTGGTCAAATCTAGGACATGATCACTGGGTTGCTGTCAATAAGGTTTTAAGGTACTTAAAGAAGACAAGAGATTATATGCTAATTTATAGCCATGTTCAATTTCTTGCAGTTAGTAGGGTATTTAGATGTAAACTTTGCTGGCTGTTCGATGACATGCAATCAATAATAGAATACATATTTATATTAGCAAAGTAAGTGCAGTAAATAAAGTCTTATGTCATCTTCTGCTATGTAAGTAGTGTTAGTAACATTCTTTTAGGCTGTTACTTGGGCTTTTAGGCTCCAAAACCTCATGACGGAATTGATCGTTTTAACTTGATGGATAGACCCATACGGTTGTATTGAGATAACAAATTTGTAGTATTATTTATTTACTACGAGATCTCAATGGGTCTAAATATATGGTGGTAAGATATTTTTTGACCATAAAGAAGCGGTACAGAAAGGTGACTTATAATATAATATATTTTCACAGATGATATGGTTATATACCTACTAACTAAAGGCTTACGCTCATGTGTATTTGAGTAACATGTCATTAGCATGGGCCTAGGAGTATCTTCGAATACTGTTGTTTAGTGGGAGCTATTATGGCTTTACTCTGATAAAGTTCACATCTGTGGTTCGTTACACTTAGTAACTTTTGCATTCAATAAAATATTTTGAATGTGTTGTTATTATGTTGAATACATATTGATAAAGTCTCAAGGGATTGTATAGACCTTGAGTGAAGGCTAGGGGCATCCGGGCATCCGGTTATTAGCCTTGTGCATATGTCTTGCGATACATAAAGAAAAGTTAACCATAAGGACAAGACATATGTGGGTTCATTGGAACCATAAAGTATTCTCGTGTGGCACGAGTTTTTGTAACACCTAAGGTAAAATAATGGTGACTGAAAAATGGGATCTCTCTATGAGAGACGTTATCCATTTGACACACTACCATATTGAATCCATATCAATAAAGTTGAGAACATTCGTGACCATGGAAGGCTCTGTGTGTATACATGCAGTTACCGCCATGATTCGGTGTTTAAGACTTTATGGGATATGATTGACTATTAAGAATTATCTCTGGACCAAATGTGCGCACATACGGTACGATTTCAATTAATATAATTCAAGTGGGAGAATGTAAGAGTTTTCCTAATGTTGACTAAATTAATTGATATTGTAATTTACTATTTTTACAGTTATCGTAAAACAGGGTTGGTCTAAAGAGAGATAGAAGGTTTCTTAATTAGTCTAATATGGGCTGGCTAGTGTGGGCCAAGTTGAGCCTGGCCTGTAATGAGAGGGACTGATTGGAAACTCTATAAATAGTGCTCAAGTCTCTCATCTAACCCTAATTCTCACATGTATCCTCACCTAAGGGGCGTTTACCTAACGCTAAATGTGAGGGGGCTGCCTCATTGAGCCAGTGATACGGAGGGCAATAGAGGAGAAGGACTTGCGAGGGCAATAGAGGAGAAGGACTTGCGCGTGGAACATTGTGTTTTCGCTTCCGCTTCAAGAACAACGGATCCCAAAACAGGTGCGTTAATCTTTCTACTCAATTATACATGTTCTTGTTCTGGTTATGGAAATCTTGGGGTTGCGCAATTTGCGTCTAACAAAAAGTTCCATCTTAGAAAGCTCACAGTTTGCCGGTGGTGAGAACAGGATAGATCGTTGCTTGTTTTTCTGTTTGAATTATTAAGTTGATCGGTGGGTGTGGGTTTTCGTTGGTTTTAGTGGCAGCTTCACGTGCGATGAATTAGTACTATAATGTGGGGTGACGTTCTCCTAGTGCTTGTATATGCTGCTGCTACCGATTTTGCTTTTCTAGTTATGTCTCGATTCTGTTTTCTTCTCATGATTTACTTTTTTTTGCTTTCATTTATTTGTGCAGATCTGTTATGGGATAGTGCTTGAAAAATGTATTACTAAGCCAGGATCAAGTTTGAGTGGAAGTGAAAGTAGTTGCATTTCTAGGCGCATGGAACACTACATTGAAGCCACTGGTATCTTTAGCGGAGCTATGCTTCACGCCCCTCATTGATGTTTCACTACAGATTTCATTCTTGAAGAATGTGTTAAAGCTTTATATAACAACAATCAAAACAGAAAACATCTTTGTTGTTCGAGGGAGAGAAAGGATAAAAAAACAGAGCATAGCACTTCATACGTCTTGTTCAAAGGAAAAACTGTCGAATACCACAACTAAATACAAAGCAGAAATTGCTCACATACGTGCAACACATAACTCGCACGTAAACGTGCTATTAACTTCCAAGAAAATAGCAAAAACACTAACCGCATAACTAAATGAACTTGACTGTAAAATAAAAACAGAGGAAATACGATCAAGCATCAAAAGACCGAGACAATTCCAACAAACTCCTCCTTGGATCATTCTTGCCGCTCGCAAACTCCTATTTTCTCTCTTAACAGTTCAAATCTTCTAGTCCAAGTGGCTTTATGAACATGTTTGCAAGCTGATCTTCGATCTGCAATAGACCAACTTAACTTCACCACTCTGTTGCACCTCACACAGAAAGAAAATTTTGACTTTGAAATGCTTGGTTTTGCCATGGAAAAATGGATTATGTGATATTGTTAGAGCAGCCTAATTGTCCACATTGACTTCGATACAATCATTGGAATTCAACCACGAATCCTTGATTATCTTCTTTAGCCACAAAGCTTGATTTGCAGTTGCAGTAGCTGCTATAAACTCAGCCTCTGCAGTAGACTGAGTTACAGTCTCTTGCTTTTTAAAACACCAGGAGAAACAATCAGAACGAAGACTGAAACAATATCCAAACGTACTCTTCATGTCATCTACTGAACCGGCCTAATCACTATCAGAAAATCCTTCAAATTAAACTTCTGACATTTCTTAAACTTCACACCAAAGAACAATGTTCCTTTGAGATATCTCAAGACCCTTTTTGCTGCAACCAAATGTAATTGACTAGTACTACTCATAAACCTAGATAAAACACTCACAGCAAATAGAATATCTGGTTTGGTTGATGTAAGATACATGAGACACCCAATCAGACTTCTATACATAGAAGCATCTACTGCATCTATTCCATCATTCTTCTGCAGTTTCTCTTTAGCAGCCATAGGAGTGCTTACACTTCGACAATCTTCCATCTAAAACTTCTTTAGAATTTTCTTCATGTATTTTTTCGACAGATGAAGATCTCATATGAAGCTTGTTTGACTTCCGCACCCAAAAATAAGCCATCTTTCCCAAGTCGACATCTCAAAACCTGCAAATAGATCTTTCTTCACCTTCTTTATCAATTCCATATCATTCCCTGTCACTAATAGATCATCTACATAAAGTGACAGAATTACAACACTGTGATTCGCCTTCTTGACATAAAGAGTGAACTCACTTAAGCTTTTTACAAAGCCAAAATCCTGCAAATATCGATCTATCTTCCCATACCAAGCTCTTGGAGCCTTCTTCAATCCATATAGAGCTTTCCTCAACCCGTATACACTCTCTTCTTGTCCTTTGATACCGAAGCCATCGGGTTGTTCAACAAAAATCTCCTCCTCAAGCTCTCCGAAATGCAGTGCTTGACATCTAACCGAAATATAGACCACCCATTCTCTCATTGCAATAGCCCTTATTCTATCAAGTCATGCAACAAAGAGCAAATCTTTCAGAATAGTCTACTCCCCATATTTGTGCATAGCCTTTCACAACCAGTCTAGTTTTGTGTTTATTAACAGAACCATCAGAATTAAGTTTTGTTCTAAACACCCACTTAACCCCAATCACATTCTTATCGGATGGTCTGTCAACAAGCTCCCATGTTTGGTTTTTCTGGATCATAGCAATCTCCTCCTGCATTGTTACAATCCACCTTTGATCCTCCTTAGCTTCCACAAAGTTAGATAGTTCGAGCATTGCCACATTGCTTATTTCATAGATTTCAGCAAGTGACCTTGTGCCTCTCACTGGTAAATCATCCATATTGTCTTCCAATCAATCTATAACTTCATCAACCTCTACATCTGTTGCAGGTTGTTTTTCGAATCTTCTTTGTTCTACACTCTTTCCTTCCATCAAATTCCACTCATCTTCCTCTAGAAAAATAACATCTCTCGCTCACAAGTCACCTTCCTTGTCATGGGATGGAAAATCCTGTAAACCTTTAATTGAAGACTATACCCAATAAAGATTCCAAACTCTGCGTTTTTATCCAGTTTGTCAATCTTGACCTCAGGAACATGAGTGTAACACAAACACCTAAAAACCTTCAAATTCTTCATAGAAGGTCTAACACCATGCCAGGCTTCAAAAGGTATTGACTTCTCTAAGGCCTTTGTGGGCAATCTATTCAATAGAAACACTACAGTATTAGCTGCCTCAACCCATAACTTCTTAGGTAACTTCTTCTCCTGCATCATACATCTAGCCATCTCCATAATGCTTCTGTTTTTCCTCTCACTGACTCCATTCTATTGAGGTGAACAGGGAGCAGTGAACTGCTGCACAATTCCTGCTTGCTCACAATTCAACTTAAATTTGTGAGCACACTCAGGACCATTATTAGACCCGAGCATTTTAATTTTCTTCCCACTCTAATTCTCAACTAAGGCTTTAAACTTCACAAACACATCAGCAACTTTAGACTTGGCTCGCAAAAAATAAATCCAACTCATCCTAGTCATATCATTAGTGAAGGTAATGAAATACCTACTACCATTGAGAGAAGACTCAAACATAGGTCCACATAGATCTGTGTGGACTAATTACAGCTTTTCACATGCTCTCCAGCCTCCTCCTTTGAAAGGAAATATGGCTTGTTTGCCAAGAAGACAAGTTATGCACTGTGGAAATTCTTCCTCCAAACTTGGCAAGTCAACTGCCAAGCTATTCCTCTGCATAAACAACATGCTTTTCCTATGAACATGCCCAAGTCTTTTATGCCATAGCTCTGCATTTTCTTCTTTGCATTTTAAAGCCATTTTTTGTATCGTTTGTGGCTCAAACATGAAAATCTTGTCCCTCATTGGGATTCTTAGCACTTTTTTGCTATCTGCATTATTAATAAGACATTCCTTCCCTTCGAACTTCACTTTATAGCCCTTTTCAACTAATTGACCAACACTTAACAAATTCTAGTCAATTTTTGGTACAAAGAGAACATTATTGATCAACTTCACCTCTTGATTTCCTTCAATAGCAACTATACCCTTCCCTTGCACTTCGATATACTATCACTTGCCAATTCTGATTCTGGACCTGACTGACTTGTTTAGACTCCTAAACAACTTCAAATTGCCAGTCATATGATTGGTACAGCCACTATCCACCAGCCATGCATCATTCTCAATAGAAGATCCAGGAAATGAAGTTACAAACAAGTGCTCTTCCTCAATTTCATTCACTGCTACCTGTGCTTCTCCTTCTTGCTAGTAATTTTTCTCTTTGCATATTGCTTCCATGTGACCCAACTTGTGACATCTTCTGCATCTAGCATCAAGCTTTCTCCAACATCTAAAAACGATGATTAGTTCCACCACAGTATTGACAAGGCTTTTTGTTTTTCTTCCATTTGCTAGACCCACCAGAATTTCCTTCTTTTGCTACAAACTTGGAGTCACCAGCATTTCCTCTTGACTGAATCAATTTCTTCCATTTGCCTCCATCATTTGACTTTACTCTAGCTTGCAGTGCACCCTCTACAAACTCTTCTCTTCTCATCAGTCTTCTATGCTCCTATGCTTGTAGGGAATTTAACAATTCTGCAAACTTTATATCAGCTAAGTCTCTTGTATTTTTCAGAGAAGCTATGGTGGCTTCGAACTTCTCTGGAAGAGACACCAGGATCTTATGAACAAGCCTTTCATCCTTCAAGTCAGTCCCTAAAACTCTGATTTTTTCAGCTATCTCAACTTGACCTATCAAAGTACTCCTTCACCGACTCGAATCCTTCATCTCTTTGTCTCTCAAACTCCCTCAAGAGATTCAGCACCTTCATGCCTCTTATCTTCTCATCTCCCTCGTATTCATTTTCCAAGAAATCCCATATTGCCTTTGCAGAATCACATCTCATGATCCTTGTAAAGATAGTGGGTGAAACAGTAGTATACAGGCAAGACTTTGCCTTAGCCTTCCTTGTGATTCTCTCTTTATGGTACTTTATCTGATTTAAGGTCGGATTATTTAGAAGTGGAGCAACCTCATAATCATTCTCCACAACCTCCCATAGATTGTGACCCTCCAAGAATGCTGTCATCTTGATAGCCCAAGCTTGATAATTTTCCCCAGTACAAATTGGAGTAGCCATTGTAGAGAATCCACTCAATCCTGCCTCCATCAGCCTGTTTTTTTTTCTTTTCAGATTGAAAGCAAGCAGTCTTCACTCACTTACCCTTACTTTATAGTCCCTTAAGATCCTACAAAAGCTCTGATACCATTGTTAAAGCTTTATATAACAACAATCAAAACAGAAAACATCTTTGTTGTTCGAGGGAGAGAAAGGATAAAAAAAATAGAGCATAGCACTCCGTACGTCTTGTTCAAAGGAAAAACTGTCGAGTACCACAACTAAATACAAAGCATGACTGTAAAATAAAAACAGAGGAAACACGACCGAGCATCAGCAGCACTGAGACAATTCCAACAGAATGTTCAAGGCTGCGATATCACCAAGTCATATGGTGCAGAAATTGTCTGGCATTTGATATTCCATCTTAGTGGAACAATTTCCCTTTAGATGACTTGGATTCTCCCTTTTTAATTAACTAGCAAAGCATTGTCTGTACTTTCATCAGGTATTTATGCAATCAAAAGTTTGAAGCTTAATCATTGTCATTGGTTGATATTAATTGTCATTTGGTCTTCTTCAATGAAACCTCATCGAAACTAATACTAGAATACGAATCGAATACACAAAGAAGCAAAGAAACACCGCCTTATCAATGCATCTAAGCAATTGGCTAACATTTCTTGGAACCCTTTTTGCCTCATCATCTCGTCTTCGAAAGTAATGGAGAAGCAATTCCTTTCATCTTAGGCTGTTTATGATATGGCTAGTATAAGTACCTAGAGGGGGGTGAATAGGTATAAAGAGTAATTTCTCACGACAATCGCACAATACTAGACAAGTCAATAGAAATGAGACAATTTTCCTCGTCAACAAAACAAACAACGATCAAAATAAGACTCGAGAGTAGGGAAGAGAAAATTGAACGCAAGGATTATAGTGGTTCGCTTATTTCAAGCTTACGTCCACTCTTTCGACCGATGACCCACTCGGCTGGATTCCACTATGAACAAAGAGATGTTAAGATTTGTTCTCCCTTGATTTCACGGTGTAGAAGATCTACCACACTCCCTCAAGGTATCACTAAGTATAGACTCTCTTTTGTGTATACAGTTTTTGCTCAATATGAATCGACTAATAATCAAGGAGCTTCGGACTGAATTTCTCTATCGTGCACGCACTAGAATAACTCGGAACGTCTTCCTTTTATACTCCTTTATGCCATCATACCCGTTGGCACTTACCAAAGGAATTCTTCCAACCTTCCCGTTGGACAGAATCAATTAAGAAGATAATTCGAGCTATTAAAGGAACATGTCGATAACCCATCAATCCCGTTCGCCCATACAATCAAGATCTTGGTTTCCAAGAATATCTCATCAATCATCGGATCTTCAAACGATCTTGATTCCGAATAAAAGAATCCGTTACATCATATCCAGCCAAGAGATCTTCTCAAGTCAATAAGACCGAATCCTCAACCAAACACTTTAGCTCTGGATCACCTTCGTCGCTGGATTAGAAACTGTTAATGAGAATAATCTTGAGTTTTGAGTACTGAGTCTGGTGATCTTAAGGTCTTCAGACTCTAAGTAGAAGGGTCTGCAAAGCTCGCACTAGATGATAGAAACGTTTTGTCGCTTCAAAACATTCTAGACATTCTAGAAAGATTTCTCCAACAGTTTAGTCCTCGAGCAGTTAAGAACTTGAATGAGAACCATCAAGATTTTCCTTCTATTGACTTGCATTCCCGTTAGTTCTTCAATGTGCACGTTAATAACCTCAAATTCCATACCCATAACGCTTTCCGCTAATCTGCACCTGGCTTGCGATTGGGCCAATTTGTGAGTCAGTATGCCTTAAACGGGAATAATGCACCTAACTGCGCTTTATAGACATCATCGCAAGGCCAGCTCTTTTGCAGCGAGATTGGTCTCCACCTAAAGAGTTTCGGAGGATTTCATTTTCTTCTTGTCTAGCTGCATGCAGGTCAATCTTAAGTTGTTCTCTAGTTCTTTGCTCTGATCTCTCTGATTCATATACACCGTTACATTCAGAAGACAGATCATAATATTCTGCTTGATTGACATGAACATCGGCAGCGTGATTGCTTTGGTGGAAACTCAAGACGTCCATTTGAAAGGGCGTTCAGGGAACTGCCTTTTGAGGTTTTCCGCATTGACGAACCACTGATTTTTGGAAATGCCGGCGTCTTTGGGAGCTCCCATTTCAGGTATTCCTACTATTCCTCTGAAGAAGATGCATTTATTCTGGTAAGTAGACATCTTCCATGGACACATAAACAGAGATTAGTCACCATGTGTGCAGTATAGCCTTGGAAATATACGTTTCTCCATTTGATTTTACATTGTTTGTAGGCTTTCCACCAAACTAATACGACAACTGATGTTTGATGTCTCAATTAGGCGAATCGGATGCTTACTAGGTTGTTTTTTCCTGAAAAGTCTGGTTCACGTCTAAACTACAGTAAAATCCGTACCTAAATGACATTATGCTATGCATCTAGGCATTCGTGAATCTAGAAAGGTAGCCATGTGGTGTACTAGTTAATCAAACGCATTCTCTCTCCAATTGCATGAGTTCGAATTTGAATTGAGGTTCTTTGTCAGATTTGTAGACATTTTCTGGCGGAAGGGACTACATTTTCAACTCTTTCCGGCATATCTTTTTGAAAACTAGAAAGGTGGTACTTCAATAGGTGATTGCCCAAGAACATCGATTGGTCGCCTCTCTAGCTCAAGTAAGTTGGGCTTGATGTTAGGCTGATTCATTGAAATAAATGCTCCTGGTAAAACAGAAAATCAGTCACCTCTATTCCTCAGCTACATAGGGCGCAAGATAAAACTTCTTCTTCTCTATTTCTCTTTGTTTCTCCATTATAGAACATATTTAGAATAGAAATTCGTTTAATAACGCAATTTGATTTTTCTATTCTGGAACATATTTCTATTCAAAAAATAGATTTGAAGAAGAAATTAGAAATTAAAATTTTTAACTTTTCAATTTTTGAAATAAAAATTGAGAAATCAATTTCTAGCCGAAATCAATTTTTTTTTTTCCAGAAATTTTATCATACGCACCCATACACTCTTTCACTGTTAGAATGAAATCGACTGTGATTATGGATTCGAAAGGTCCCTCTTGCTCTTAGAGATATCTTATGGTAGTTGATGTTACCCATTTGTATGGGAAAAAACTGCAAGCTGTAACGGAAAAACAAAACGATACATTATCGCCATGTCTAATTGCATATTCTGCTATGACGTTATAGGTAATAGGTCTTTACATGTTACATTATTCGCTTGCAATAATATTACGGACATATCACGAACAAGTAAAACTGTAATAGTTATTATAGGACATTTACGTAGCATATCGTATGATAGCTATTCCGATCACTGATAGATACTCTCTCTCTCTCTCTCTCTCTCTCTCTCATACACACTGTCAAGGAGACCTAAGGATGAATGAAGACCCAAGTACACTTCCAGAAGGTCTTACTCTACCTATCCTCTACCTAATTATTGAGCTTCATAGAATTATACAAACCACCTTCTTTTTTTAAAGCCTTACCTAACTAATCAATTTCATGATAAGAAAGTGGCTAGCCTCCAATCATGAAAAAGCAAACCCTCCACTTGTGTGATCTATTTTTTCTTTTTAAAAACATATCCGGTATAACTCAATACAAGACCAAAAGAACATTCGATCAAGATAAGGCTTCCTTCCTCCATCTTATCGCATAATTAGTCTTTTTAAAATGCTAAGAGATTTCCCTATTTTTTTGTACATCATCTGATTAATGATATTCACATATTTGCATTAAAAATAATAATTTAGGGTAAGCATGAGAAGAACAAATTGATTTCCTACTTCCTCTTGGAACCATGCACACACTACTTCAACATTAATTCCATTTTGGCCGAAGCCGGGTGACTGACCACTTCACTTACGTTATTGGATGACAAGATAACCATGTCTTCGTAAGAGATTGAATGGTCAGTGTCGAATTGGTGAAATTCTGGCACAAATGAGTGTGTGCATATTGTTCACGTTACCTTTTAGATCAGCAAATTCTCATGAGACACATTCGGTTTTAAGATTTGTGTTGAATTTATGTTTGCCTTAGCTGATTAAAGGAAATAGAAAACACGATTCAAGTAGGTTTTCTAGTTTGGATTCAAATCTTTCATAGATAAGAAGTGAATCTTCTTTGTGAAGAGCATCCTAGAGGTGGTTTCTTTGTGAATTACACCTTGAAGCACTCCAAGATGAACTTTTGTCCGTGACAATCAATTGTTTGACATGCCCATACCTTACAACTCTAGTGATTGAAATTGTGACAATCTTGTGTTTAGAATTTGTAAATTCCTTTGGGAGATTATTTCATGAAGAAGTATAAGGGTTAAACATTATTGTGAGGTATTGAATGTAATTGGAAGTTGGAATTACTTGAAGTGCTTGAGTGACTCAAGTGTTATTGTAATCCCCATTGTATCGCTTAATTCACAAATAAATTGGGTGCTTCTCACATTGTGGAGTAGGTCCCATCAATCAAACTACGTAAATTCGGCATCCGATTTATATTTTTATTCCATATATTTCATTGTTCAATAGCTTGTTTTTCTCAATAACGGGATCGTATTGGATAAGCATACATTCCTCGGTACAGTATTCACTGTAATGTCAAGACCGAGAAGGCGTTTAGCTGGAGGGACCTCTTGAGACTCCACTGCTACCTTAGTGGCTTGCCAATCCTCAATCGTTCAGGTCATTGACAAATGTGAAGCTAATTATTCTCATCCTTCGATTTATTTTAATCTCTATCAACTTTTCATAAATGGGTTTGTGCGCACGAAAAACAGGAAGCCTTTGAGATTGGCCCTAGCGGTCAAGCAATAGTTTCGTGTTTGTGATAAGGCGAGCGACGGTAGGTTCGAGTTTGGCTCGTGTCTCACTCAGACCACTAGGGAAAAATATTAGGTCGAGATATATAAAACGCTAGTGATCTCTTAAGTATTCATGGGTTGAGGACTCTTGTCAAACAAGACAGTGATTCTCCAAAATGACGTTGAAGCCCAATTGAAAGGGATGCAGCTTGGTAGCGTGTTTGTTTTGGGTACAAAATATTTTTCAGAGTTCCAAAGGCACGCGAAAATACAAATCCATCAAAAATGGTAAGACTTTTGGCGCAACAAGAAGAGGCTAGCCCATATTATCATGACTTAATTTTGATTCCTCTGTTTTAAAGATTACTATTTTTCCTGCCCATATCTCATCTAACATGTTGAGCAAAGGAAGGGAGATAGGTGGTTCAGGGCTTACTATCATAATATTAATGTGGAAATTGATAGGATCTTGCAGTTAAATTAACAATAAAATTGTTAGATAATAATTACACAAGCAAAGACTCAAATCAAAATCCAAAAAATATGATCTTAAGCTCTAATATCAATTGTTGTAAAATTAATACGGAAAATATCAAATCTTGTAATTATATTTAGAGCAAATGTAGAAATTAAGAAGTTTGATGGGAAGAACAACTTCAGGTTGTGGAGCATTAAGGTACATGCATTTTGTTTTTTTGATAACACAATATTTGGTCAAGACATTGGACAGCAAGAATGAGTTGTCTATTTAGATGAAAGAGGCTAATAAGGTCGAAAATAGGGAGTGACAACACACGAAGAAGAAGAAAGAGCATAGAGCACTTTTGGCGCATGAAAAAAGGTGGAGCTTTTGAACACACAATGATTTGTACCGTGAGATTTACATCCAATTGAATAGTTAATTTAAGTATAAGAAACACTCAAATATGTAAGTAATTGTAACTCTAAAACTTCGATTATTAGTGGATTATTTATTGCCAACTTTTCTTTTAAAGTAAATACCAACACTTGAATCAAATAACATAAATTTCTTGTATCTTTATTGTTCAATGTTTATTTTTCTGATGATTTCGAATTAATTTAATTATAAGATCCAGTTTTTTCCTGCATCAATCTTAAAACACATACTTCGTTTACCGAACAAATGTAATTTAGCATGACGACCTATGAAAAATGCCTTGGTAGGCAAATACGAGATCACATCAAGATCAACACAAAATCGACTCTTCCTTTTAAATGTTAACTACTTAAAGCACACGGCTCTCCAGTCAATGATGGGGAGAGTTCTCAAGTGAAGTTTTTAAGAGTCGAGAGCATTCTCCAAACTGTAAGAGTCTGATATTTGTAGAACAAAATGGTGCAACATCGAGAATCTCTCAACAGCTAAAGTATCGGACCCAATTCGACCAAAAAAAGGCATAGGACCCAAGAAATAAAAGGGGAGGAAAGCGTACTTTTCACCAACAGACTGTAATTGAAGGATGATGCTAATCGAATCTACCATCAAAATCCAGAAAAATTCACTGGCCCACCCGGGAGAGGAAAGAAAAGGTACACTTTCCAGTGATTGATTTTCACTAGCACGTCAGAATCGGAAAAAGAAGCCAACCAAAAGTTGACCTCGATTCCTCCTTTAAAAATTCGAGGTGTGCCGACATAATCTGTCGGCACATGTTTACTGTTGTTGCTGGTTCAATCTTTTTGGCTAGCAGAAAGTGAGGCGGGTGAGTACTTCACAAGAGCAAGAGAAAACCGGTGGGCAATCTGTTGGAAGCCATATCATAAAAGCCTGGAGCTTGAAGGGATTGCAGGAGCAAGAACCTGGAAAAACATAATCAGCACATGGCTTTACGCTATGTCTGGTCCACAGCCAGAGCTACTTTACGGATTGCCGAGGCCACAGTGACCAGAATTTGATCGCTATCCTCCTTCAGGATGATACACCCGGCTTACAAGTTCTTGGAGATGGAAAATGGGTTGCTGTCAATCCCATTCCCAGCACTTTCGTTCCAACATAGTAAAAGAAAAGTAAAAGGTTGAGATGGAAGTTGCGCATTTTTTTACTCAAGCTAGAGATCAAAAGTGTACATTTAATTGAAGAAAATAACAATATATAATCACAGTCGATGGATCGGTTCCATCTTTTTGTCAAATCTTCATACAAGTACTAGACCACGCTTTAGAGCCGTGGTGAACTGTGACACGGCAAAAATATCCATCCCGAAATTTCATTGCCGGTCTCCAAAAGCACTTATTAGACCTACTCGGGACTTGATTGATTATGAATGTCCTGCTATCTACAGGACCTTTACATACAAAGATTACTATCACAAATTCTGGGATGGAGGCTTAGCTCTGAGTGTTGCTCAGACATGTTTAAGACACCGCTTAGCATTTATTTAAAACTTCCATATGATTCGGAATTTGGTACCAGGTCTAAGATGAAACTGAGAATGTGTCTATTTCTTTACCAGTTTTTTTTTTTTTTTTTTTTTTTTTTTTTTTTTTTTTTTTTTTTTTTGTCGAAAAAATAGTTTCATTCTTAATCAAAGATTTAATAGATGCCCAATTAGAAGGGAGGGTGTTTTAGATTTGGATTTTGACCACCCAATCTGCCACCTTATGTTGGGTCTGCGAGCAATGGGCCAGCCAAAGGCCTCTAATGCTGATAAGGGCATAGTGACATTCCTCGATTAACCCATTGTTTGAAAGGATTTTAAGTGAGGGAAGAAAATGGTAGTAAAGAAAAAAAGATAAAGAAAATTGAGATAGAAGATAAAAAATAAAAAATAAAGAAAACAGTTTGTTTATTGTTGTTTGGAATGGGAGGAAAGCAAAGTGTAAACAAATGATTGAAGTCTGAAATGTGTTGTTTGGAAAGACATGCAAAATGAAGGGAAAAAAATGAATTTTATGTGAAGTTACCATTTTTCCCTCAAAGAAGAGTAAATTTGAGATTGTACACATCTATGACAATAAAATAGGTTGTACTCTTCATGTCAAATCAATGAAAACCACTTGGTTTCCAATGAAAAATAAGTATGAACACGTAGATTCACAATTTGAACTCGTTAACGGTAAAAATTTCCAAATTCCTAACTGTCAACTCAAATTGGAAAAGATTGAACAAGACAAAATTGACATCAATTTTGTTAAGTCTTTTCAGTTGGTAGCTATAGATAATCGACAAAGGTGATGAGAAGTTGCTATCAAGCTACAAAAAATTATTTAGTGTCAAGTCACGAAATGTCGATAAATGATGCTTAGTTCAATTGACAGAAAAATTAAAGTTGAAGTGAGGATGGATAAATCAATAAAAAGATAAGTGTCCAAGTCATGGACCCAAAAATTTCGACTCCAATCATAATGACGCATTCAATGATGAAGCCAGCACGATCACCGTTATATGGAGCCGAAAATCTAAAAAGCCCCAAATAATAATAATGGTCGAGAAATATAGGCTAATATAATAGGCGGGAAAAGAAGTTACAAGCTGCAGAAGCAACTAGCGACCGGGGGCGAATGACGAGGAGTATTCAAACTACAAATGAACCAAAACATTAGAGTTTCTCATAATATTACTTTCATGGGCTCACATTTAAAGGGTAATCTACAGATTTATAGACAGCGGCTGCCGATGAAATTACTGCCCACCTCGAGATATTTAAGTTTTGATCTCATTCGTCGACATTGGATCAATTTTTATCGCGGCTAAGCATCAAAAGGCGAAACGAATTGTCCTTTGTCACTCCTGTCGCTTTCCATATTTTCGTCCTCGAAACTCGATATGGAGCCATCTCAATGCGTACGAAAGAAGAACCTAATGACGGGCAAAGTCCCCGTTGGCGTGGTTAAGTACAGCTCTTGCCTGGGCGATTTACAAGCTGACGTCGGCGACCCCCACGTAAGCATGATCACGTCATCGTCCTTTTTTAAGTCCATGATTAATGGTGAGAATGAGAACGGACGAATAGTTCTCTTGCCTTCCTTTCAAACCACGCCTAACTGCATCGAGAGCTTATCTTCACTTTGGCTGACATAGGGCTGGTGACATCTTCACTTACGTAGGCTCATCTCCTGCACTATCAACCTCCTAGTCGTTTGGATGGGGAGTACACGGATCTGCCGGAATGGGTCATGTTTTCTCTATAAATGCAGACTCCCACAAGTTCTGTGTCCAGCAAAAAAATATATCATTTGCAGCGCTGAGCAGTATGGCTACGGCTGCCACTAAGCTCTTGCTCATCGACCGCGTGCCCGGCATCAACCGCGTGCCCAACAGTTACATCCGGCCCGAGGCTGACCGCCCTAACCTCACTGAGGTCGAGGCCTCAGATGCCTCCACCATCCCACTCATTGATCTCCAAGGCCTCTTTGGTCCCAACCGTGATGATATTATCAGACAGATTGGCGAAGCATGTCAACGAGATGGTTTCTTTCAGGTACGACATAAGAATATTAGACTGCGGGTTAGCTAAAAAATGCTAATTAAGCAAAAGGGTATCAGTTAAAACTTGATGGATGCGATCATCCCATAATGAGTTTTTGCTCTGTCTCATGTGGTTCTGCTCATTATTTTCTTTGGCAGATCAAGAACCATGGGATACCGGAAGAGGTGGTGCAGGCCATCATGAACATAGCGGGGGAATTTTTCCGGTTGCCGGAGAGCGAGAGGCTGAAGAATTACTCTGATGACCCGTCGAAATCGACCAGGCTTTCGACTAGCTTTAATATCAAGACCGAGAAGGTGTCTAACTGGAGGGACTTCTTGAGACTCCATTGCTACCCTCTTGAAGAATACATGCATGAGTGGCCAACCAATCCTCCATCGTTCAGGTAATAAAAAAAGCTTATTCTCATCATGTGATTTATTTATCTTTGACTCAAATATTCAACATTAATTAATGTTTTATTTTAATATATCTTTTCGATTGGAATGGTTAAGTGGTTACGGAATGAATTTGTGTATCCTTAAAAAAATCCACAACGGGTTTAATTATCACTATCATCACACGTAAGCAATTTCTATTTTGATCATCCATTCAAATTATGACTCGATCTTATTTGATCCACAAGATTTATAGCTATTTTACAAGCCCGGGAATCTTACCATACCAAGTGGAGCTTTCTTCTAAATAGACGCGCATGATTTTCGTGACATTCAAACGATTGAAGATTCTTGTTGATCATGAGGATTTCACAAGCTTTCACCAGTGAAGTTTGGAAAGTTAAAAGCTTGATCACTGTAATTTCTAAAGTCTGATATTAGCTAAACAAAAAGATTGAAAGATAAGAATCTCTCAACGGAAGAAATGTAGGACCCAAGAAAATAAGGGGAAGAGCCTATTTTTCACCAATAGACAATACTGATCCACGTGGAATGTCAGCCAGTCAAGAAAAAGAAAGTGGTACTTTCCAGTGATTTATTATGACTACCACGTTGCGGAAGTTAGAAAGAGCATGCCTAAAAGTTCTCGATTTTTTCACCAAACTTCAAGTGTCTTGGCTTGCTGGCACACTTTAACTGCATTGCCGGTTCAATCTTCTTGACTAGCAGGAAGGAGGTGGGAGAGTATTGCACAAGAGTAAGAGAACTGGCGCTCAAACTGTTGGAAGCCATATCAGAGAGCCTGGGGCTTGAAAGGGAATACATAAGCAAGAACTTGGGCAAGCATGGTCAGCACATGGCTATGAACTACTATCCGCCATGCCCCCAGCCCGAGCTCACCTACGGGTTGCCAGGCCACACCGACCAGAACTTAATCACCATCCTACTTCAAGACGACGTGCCTGGGTTACAAGTCCTTAGGGATGGAAAATGGATTGCTGTCAATCCCATCCCCAACACCTTCATTGTCAACATAGGAGATCAAATGCAGGTACTTTGGCTACATTCTTTTGAAAAATGTCCAAGGATGAGACTCTAAAGCTAATAAGGAGAATTTGGTAGAACATATCATAAAAACAGGAAGGAGCGACTTTTTTTCTAGCTTAGTAAAAGAAACAAAAATTGCATGATTGTTCAAGGTGATGAAGATCGATTCCATCTTTTTGCACAAGTTCATCATTTGTTTTTTCAACGAGCCTTGGAATTGGACATGATTTTTTACTGATTCAGGTCATTAGCAATGATAAGTACAAGAGCATACTTCATAGAGCAGTGGTGAACTGTGACAGGGAGAGAATCTCCATTCCAACCTTTTATTGCCCATCACCAGAAGCCCTAATTGGACCTGCTCAGGGCTTGATTGACCACGAGCATCCTGCGATTTACAGGAGCTTCACTTATGAAGAATATTACCACAAGTTCTGGAACAGAGGACTTAGGACCGAATGTTGCTTGGACATGTTCAAGATACCCTCGGCTTAGAATTTATTCTAAACTTCGGTCTTGCAGTTTTAGTGTTGATGTGGAGAAAAATGAGGTTGTTCCATATAAATAAATTACCGTGTCAACTCTCATTGACATGCTCCCCTCACACCCTCTGCCCCAACCCCCCCCCCCCTCCCAGGCCATCCTCCTCTCTCTCCCTATCTGAACCTTTCTTTATCTCTTTCACTTCCCTTTCACTTTTGGAGGGGAAGGATTCGACCTAAATCTCTCTCCCTTCTCCTAGTTCCTTTTCCTTGTATTTTCTTTTGTTTCTTTTCTTACTCTTTGATTTAGATTTAGATCTTGTAGTTTTGCTCTTCCAATCTTAAATATGGAGCTTTTCTCTCCAATCTAATTCAAAATTTTGGAGTTTTAATGAGTAAGTACTCCGCCTTCCGTTTTAATGGTGTTCACAGCAGTTTCGATGTTAAATCTATGATCATCAACCCATTTTCATTTAGAGTTTTGGCACTTCTCATTGGCTTAAGAGCCCACTCTCATGGGTGTCAAATCTGAGTTTTTTCAGCATGTTTATGACATCCCCATATGGTGATGGTGTTAAGAACACCAAACCTAGGTGCACACCACCGAAAGGCAAAGTCGTAATTACAGATGAAGATCCAAGCATGTGCTTGTCACTGATGGTGCTATGAGATTCAGTGATTGGCCGTCAATCCTTTCGTTTAGATGCAATCTCAAATCTGTTATTGAAAGACAAGTCTGTGATTATCTTTGACAATCATGCTCTAATGAAACGCCTTATTTATGGTTTTTTGTTTGTTTTAGAGTCTATGAACTTGCTATGTTACTTTGACTTTTAAGGTTCTGATTCATGTACCATTTTGATAATGAATTGAAATTTCTTATTGACCCAAAAAAAAAAAAAAATCTTATTGATATCAAATGACATGGATATACAACCTCTGATTCACAACACAATTGGAAATTTTTAGTTCTTTTCCTACTTTAATAACTCGATTTAATAGACATGCAACCTCTATTACTTGATTTTCATCAACGATATCGAAATATATGGAGAAACATAAGTCCAAAAAGTATTTCCATATTATTTTCTTTTACAAATGGATTTCCATTATTAAGTAATTGAATATTGACTGATTAAATCAAATGGCAAGGAGACATTTTATATCTTCAATGAAAATTTTCATCTCTACATATGTAACGATGATTGGTTAATGAAATGCCGTTGGTCTCGATTAATGTCATTGCCGTCCTATCTCAGATTTCTCAGTATTGCTAAAATTCCATTTTCATACCAGCACTCTTTGCTTCGGCCAACCGAAAGAACAAATTGATCTTCTCTTTTGACTGATCTTGACCTCGAGAAACCTACCAATTTTGCTGTCATTTAACTGCATCTATTGGTCCAATTTTAGCGTCCAGTCCTAAGTTTACACGTATCTGTAAGTCAATCTTCAAGAAAACCGACAAATGAAGGGAGGTTAAAAAAAGGGCAGGTAAGTATTTCAAGATAAATGTACTTTGATCACCAAAGTGGCAAGCCTAGTATTAACGAGATACATTGTACTTCACAAGATCAAGCGAATCTCAGAATAACTCATATTATACTACCTAGTTACAGCATATCTTGTATAGATATACATCTCAACTGATAAAATTTTTGGTGGGATGTAGTGAGCTTACCGAGTGGTCAGAAACTGAAGAATCCATGCAAGGTATAGGACCCTTATGATAGTCCAAAGCACGTCGCTAGCGAGCTAACTGTCCCTCCTTTTTTTTTCAAGAAAAGAAAAGTCTAATATGACTTTTCTTTTTCTTTTTTTTTGCTTGTCGTACATACATGACTCATAAGTATTTTGTCTGTACATATCAAAAAGTTAGAAAGATATAGAATTTTTATAATAATCTAAGGGCACAATAGTAAAGACTCAACTATCTAAAAGACCACGTAGCTCTCTTAAAGTCCATGAATCGGTTGAGTTCAACCTTTTGACGCGTGCGCATGGTCTTAATCGAGAGTAGCTTTTCACGCGATCGGTGCTTTCCAATAATTGGCCTCAAGCAGCGGGTCCCTTATCTCTTTAGGAACAGTGTCGGCCACATTCTCTTCTGCGGTAAGAAAGGCAAGGCACATGGGTTCCTAGCACTTTTGTCCCCGCTGAGCTGCAATGTCGACAGCCGAGAAGGGGACCATTTCTATCCACGCTCCAATCTTTACGGAGCTCGGATCGCTTTCTAGTCGATATACGGCTCAGATCTTGCCCGTCAAGTGCCCTCGTTCTTCATCCGCTCTTTTGGCCCGTTTTGATCATCATTTCCAAATGCGTGCTGACGTAGGCGTGCGCTTTTATATACATTGCGATTAAGCGATTTACGCACGTTTTGTTTTAATCTTTCTTCAAGGTGTAAAACTATGGGAATACGTTTATGTTTGAATTTTTCAAGGTGGATAACTATACCTTTTCAGCTATAAAGTGTCCTCCCCCATTCCCCCTCCCCTACCCACATACTTCTGCTTAATTTAATAAGTTGGGACATTACAGGATGACGAAATAGGTTCGGGCCTCCTAGAAAATAGTGAGATTCGAGTTTCTGATGTTCTGTCCCTAAAGAGTAAAGGGGCTGATGATCGACACTTAATTGCTGAGGTCCAATCTCCATCCCAATTTGTTTCAAATGACCCTTGTCCTAATGCTTAATTGGATATCCGCTAACAGCAGTGTCAGGGCAACCCATGAGATGTAAATGAAAGCTGTTAGCCCCACGGTTCCCTACGCGGCAACAATTCTGGAGTACCAGACAACCGAGGTACTCGAGCTCACTGGGCAACACAAACAAAAGACCTGAAGGCGAAGAGGATGACCATCGAGTTGTTCATGTGACAAATTGTGACGAACGCCCGGGAGTATCTTCTGGACTTCTGCCCCAAAAAAAATGGACTTTCTATGTCAAGCTGGCCAGCTCCGAGTCTCGGGCAAGAGAGAATTGGACCCGTCGGTCCGGTGAGGAGTGACCGGTGTTGATGATCGACTTACATTAAAAGTTTTCACACCGCCTCTCAGCATGAGCGAGGCGGTAGGGCAAAAGATGACGAGGATGCAATGTTAGTGGAATTTCAGTATTTCCGCGATGAAAATTTTCATAAGTAAAGGCTTTCACAACTTTCTGCATCTCCCAAGTATACAGTAAGGCTATTACGACTTTCTTGCTACTCTAGTCTCTCACAAAGGGGTGCATTGGCATTCAGGAATCACAGAATAAGTTTCACACTGCCGTCTTAACTCATGAGAGAGACATTTGCCACCTTCGCAGGATGGATCCTTTGCCATTGCTCCTGCATACTTAGCGCAAGACAATGTGGTGGAAAGGGAATTACCGGAGGAATGAATGCGAAATGAGGAACCGAAGGAATACTAACGAAATGAGGCATGGAAATGTATGAGCTAGTGTGCAGAAATTGTGGCAATCCAAAATCATTTGACTCTAATATCGAATATGCACCCCAAAAGGAAAAATGACTAATACGATCCATTCCATTTAGGATGCTCACTCCGTTGTTAAATATTTTCTACCTAGCGAGGGAAAAAGAGTCCAGGCTGCAATCGCAATTCGCATCCCAGCCCTGATTCAGCATATGCTAAACATCTACTCGAGATCAATTAACACAGGCAATATAAAAGCATGGGTAGCATGTCCAAAAGTTGCGAACAAGGGCCGTGCACACTGCATTTTATACATGGTGAAAGGTTTCATGTCCACTGGACAATTAAGAGATGAAATTTAACCTCAGTGTTGATCCAGCTGGCTTCTCAAGGAAACATAGTGTAGGTGCTCATCATCTTTGTGATCGAGAAAAGTTGAATCACCAGATCCTTCAAACATCTCCACATATATTCAGTGCATCGATGCCTAACTACAGATGGGTCTTCTCACTAGCTCAACATCTACTCACGCTCTATTTGAATAGTGACATGGCTGATGTTATATTCTCTTCTGATGAAGTCAACAACCTTGTTCAGCACCATGTCCGCATTGGCTTCACGCTTTATTTTAACATGGCAAGCCAGCAAGACTTTCCCGACTGTTATTGCCCAGATGTGCAACTCATGCACTACAGTCACATCATCCATCTCGCACAGACCCTGTGCCAGCCTCGTGGCATCAATCTCCCTCGGTGTGCTCTCCATGAGAACCTCCAAAATATTCCAAAGCATTCTTATTGTAGTGCCCAGCACAATCACTAAGAATATAAGGGTACATATTGATGTAGCTAGTATAAACACCTAGAGGGGGTGAATAAGTGTAAAAACAATTTCTCGAGATACGGAAGCAATACTAGGCAACCAATAGAAAGGAAGTACTCTTTTGCTTAACCAAAATGAATTACGATCAAAACAAAGTAAGGAGTAGAGAAGAGAAGATTAAACACAAGGTTTATAGTGGTTCGGCTTATCCCAAGCCTACGTCCACTCTTCCGCACTGACAGCCTATCGGCTGGATTCCATTATGAACAAAAGAGATGTTACAGCACAGCTTTTCCTTGATTCCACAGTGTAGATGTTCTACCACACTTCCTCAAGGTTTCTCACAAATATAAACTCTCTTTTGCGTACAAGTTTTCGCTCAAATGAATTGACTAAATAACAAGAAGCTTCAGATTTTGGAATTCTTCTATCGCGCACTTCTCGAACAACTTAGAACGTCTTCCTTATATATTCATTTACGCCATCATACCCGTTGGCACTTACCAAAGGAATTCCTCCAATCTACCCGTTGGACGGAATCAATTAGGAAGATCATTCGAGCTATTAAATGAATATGACGATAGCCCATCAATCATGTTCGCCCATACAATCAGAATCTCGGTTTCCATAAGTAGAACCTTCCACGAATATTTTGCCAATCAACGAATCCTTAATCTTCAAACCGATCTCGATCAATTAAAAGGATTCCATTATGTCATATCCAGCCAAGAGATCTTCTCTAGTCGATAAGGTCATATCCTTAATAAAACATCCAGTTCTGGATAGCCTTTCTTCAACGGATAAGTAACTGTCAATGATGATAGACTTTGAATCTTGAGTCTGGTTGTCCAGAGGTCTTCAGACTTTAAATAGCAGAGTCTGCAAACCTTCAAACTAGACTGATGGAAACGTTTTATCAGCTTCAAAACATTTCAAGAAGATTTCTCCAACAATCTCCCCATTTTTGATGGTGACAAAACTTTCCGGCAGATTTGGATAACTTTGACCTGCAAAACATTTCTCAAACAAATATACATATCTTATAAAGATAAATGGCTAAATGAGTAACACTAGAATTTGCAATCACAGAAAATAGGTTAGTCTTGAATATGATAAAGCCATCCATAAGATATCAATAGTAGTCAATAACAGTCAAATCCAAATTCACATACAGACACAAAATTAAAGTCAAACAACAATCCAAACGATTAAAAATTCAAAGTTTGATTCAAATCTTTCTCCCCCTTTTTGTCAGCATTAAAAAGGTTGAGAAGAAAATGGAATAAAGTCAAGATTGCTTGGGAACACGGACAAGCTAGAAATCTCCCATGGACTGAACGATCCCTTTCAGCCTTTTCAAGTCTTCCTTCAGTTGTGCAACTTCATCACCCTTAGCATTAGCCTGAATCTGAACAGAGAGGGCTTGGATATGATCTTTCAAAGAAACTGAAGAAACTTGACCTACATTCTGCAAGCTTTGAACCTCGCATCCCAGAGCATAAATTTGACCGCGCATCTCCAAGAGAATATCCATAATTCTGCGATAATCTGCGAGCTGTCGGTGCAACGTCGGCTTCAAAGCATGATCTGCAGATGATGGCATATCAAAATAATCACGCAGATTTGGCGATGAAGTATCATGTTCTTCTTCAGGAAAATGAGAGGCATGAATGTCTTCTAAGTCGGATGACTCCCTCACTGGTAGCAGCTGACATCCCTCTTTTCTCCTTATCTCCCCCCTGTTTCTATACCTTCAGGTGGAGAAGAGTGTTTTTTAAGCTCTCATTCCTCTTGATTCATTCTCTCTTCTTCTTCTTCTTCTTCTTCTGCTTCTTTTTCGCCAAGTGCTCTTTCTTCTTCTTCTTTTTCATCCCTTGCTTCCTCAGCATCCTTTTCTTCTGCTTCTCTCTCCTCTGCTTCCTTCTCCTCTGCTTCTTTCTCTTCTCTTTCTTTCTCTTCTCTTTCTCGAGTCCTCTGTTTTGAGTCTTTCACTGGAGTAGAACGACTCAGATGTTTCAATGCCATTGCAGAGATGGTGATGTCTTCCTCATCATCTTCATCTTCAACGATGAGAGCTCTCCTTCTCTTGGATGGAGCAACCATGGGCTCCTTTCATTTTCTTTTTGATGTAGAAGAGATTTGATGAGACTTTACAGGAGTTTTCTCCTTAAATTTCTCCAACACTTTGCTTAGCTCCTTCAGACGCATTTTGGTCACTATTTTCAGTCCTACCACCATATGATCACACGATCGAGCACAAAGAATTTGTGGAGGCTGAAGATGTCTGAATAACTTCGTCACAAGACTTGGATAAGGAAGTTGACCTCTGTCTTTCGCTACTACTCTATACATGTGGAACATAACAGTGTGAGGAAGAGAAAATTTTTTCCCAGTGAGAATGGCATACATGAGCTTTGCCTCTGAACTTGAAACATCAGTCTTGGAAGTTGATTTCGGTCTGAGGCAATTGATCATAATCTTGTGAAGCAGAATGTTGAATGCACTCATCCTTAGGTAGGAAATCTTTTCCTCTATTCTCCTGTCCTTAACAAGTTCCAATGTAGCACGAGCAATAGAAACTTTGATCGGTTGATATCTTCCTCTCTCAACCCCAAACACATCTGCCAGCATATCCATATCCACTACAAAGTTTTGATCTTTGACACTGAAAGAGAATCTATTCGCATCCAGAAAACTAAGATTCAAATAGAAATAAGCATTTAATTTAGCGTAAGTTTCTGTGGTGTCAGAACAGAACTTCTCAAGTTGAAGAAAACTAAACTTTTCCCTCAAGTTCACATTTACAGCATCCAGAAAATCAAAATCCACACTCCTAGGGTTTATCACCCCACGCTTCAGCAATTTGAGTATAGATCCTTATGTTCCTTCGATCTAAACAACTCTCCCTTTTTCCTCGATTTTCCGCCGCAATACCCATCCTCGGTTGAAATTGGCTGTACAATTTGTCATCATCATTCCTATCTATCGGTTTAAATCCCAAATCATGAGGACCACTTGGGATATTTGCAAGGGATTCTTCAGCCACCCCTCTACGAGCAATTCCCAAACTTTCCATTTTTCGCAAAAAAGGTATATTCATTCCCATATCCTTTGCCTTTAAGAAAATCATCGACGTAGTTCAATGGAGTACGAGTCCCTTTTAAAGCACGATAAAGCTTATAAATAAAAGAGGGCCTTTGAACTCTTACAGGATCTGCGTCTTCAATGATTTCTTCCTCTTGTTGATGACCAACATTTTGAGGACTAGATGGTGGAGAATGACGCTGTTGAGAATGTTGTGGGCTATGCTGCTGATTTGGAGCCTCTTCTTCCTCGGTGAGATCGAAGTGAGTAGGCCCCTCACTCATTCTCCATGGTCTCCTGCTTGCGATCCTCGAAAACTTTCTTGAAGACGACATCTTTCTCGTTCTTTGAAAGATTCCTTGCTTGACTTTCCCAAGAAAAATGACAACTTTTTCGAAGATTAGGCAAGAGAAGAAAACAGGAATGGAAGATCACTTCTTTTTAGGGTTTTTGGAGAGTAAAGCGAAGAAGAAGCAACAATGCATAATCGGTTAAAAATGGGGTATACGGACCATCACAAAGGAATATAAAAAGATGTGTTTTCAAAATAACTGCCCTTTTCACGAAAATAGTCATTTAAAAAAATAACTTCCTTTTTGAAAACAAAGCGTCGCAATAGTCATGTCAATTAAATATAGCAATAATCAAACACAGTTGACGATCGTACCTTTTCAAGATGAGATTTAAGAGAGAGAATAACTTACAGTCAAGGTCTTGTTTATCTGAGTCTGAGAGTCTCTAAACTTTGATTTCCTCATACCTCAAAATGTTGAGTCTGGAGCGAATAATTTCAAATTGATTTTTCTCCAAAGGCTTTGTGAATATATCCGTCAGTTGGTTCTTTGAATCAACATACTGAATCAAAACTTCTCCATTTTGAACATGATCTCTAATGAAGTGATGTCGAATCTCTATATGCTTTGCTTTTGAGTGAAGAATTGGTTTTTTGGTAAGATTGATTGCACTGGTGTTGTCGCAGTTAATCTTCGTACATGAATCTTCAATTCCAAAGTCTTTTAGATGTTGTTTTATCCACATAATTTGTGAACAACAACTTCCAAGAGCTACATACTCTGCTTCTGCTGTAAAGAGAGCTACTGTACTCTGCTTCCTTGAAAACCAAGACACTGTCCTGCCTCCAAGTAGTTGACAGGTATTCGAGGTGCTCTTTCTATCAACTCTGCAACCGGCTAGATCTGCGTCTGAGTATCCAAGAAGAGTAAAGTCTCATCTTTTAGGATACCATAGGCCGATGCTTGAAGTTGAAGCAATGTATTTAATAATACACTTTGCAGCATTTAAATGAGATTCTTTAGGGTCTGCTTGAAATCTGGCACAACTACAAACACTAAACAAAATGTCAGGTCTAGAAGCAGTAAGATAAAGAAGTGAGCCAATGATACTCCTGTATAGCTTCTGGTCGACTTTCTTTCCTTCTTCATCTTTGTCTATCTTCAAGAAACTTGACATTGGTATTTCAGCCTTCTTGCAATTGTTCAGACCAAACTTTTTGACGAGATCATTAGCATATTTTTCTTGACGAATAAAAGTTCCTTCCTTCAGTTGTTTCACTTGAAGCCCGAGAAAGAATGTTAACTCACCCATCATGCTCATTTCAAATTCATCTTGCATAATCATAACTTTCATTAGGAGATCCGAATATAATATCATCGACATATATTTGAACTAGTACAAAACTTTTGCTTTCTCTTTTGATAAACAAAGTAGTGTCTACTTTACCTTTCACAAAACTGTTTTGAATTAAAAACTTACTCAGCATGTCGTACCAAGCTCGAGGTGCTTGTTTTAAGCCATATAAGGCCTTTTTGAGTCCGAATACTGAGTCTGGTTTCCTTGGGTCTTCAAACCCACATGGTTGTTCCACATAGACTTCCTCATGGATGAATCCATTTAGGAAGGCACTTTTGACATCCATTTAGAATAACTTGAAATTTTTATGACAAGCAAATGCAAGTAATAAACGAATTGCTTCTAATCTTGCTACTGGTGCGTAAGTCTCGTCATAATCTATCCCTTCTTCTTGCGTGTATCCCTTGGCCACGAGTCTTGTTTTGTTTCTTACGACCTTTCCTTTCTCGTCCATCTTGTTTCTGAAAACCCATGTAGCTCCAATAACTGATTTACCTTTCGGTTTAGAAGTTAATTCCCAAACATCATTGATACTGAATTGCCTGAGCTCTTCTTGCATGGCTTCAATCCAACTTTCATCAGATAAAGCTTCATCTATGCTTTTGGGTTCTATTTCAGAAATAAGAGCCACAGCACTAAACTCTTCGCACCTTTTGGATCTTGTGCGAATTCCTTCATTAATGTCGCTAATGATAAGATCTTTGGGATGACTGGACTTATGCTTCCAGTTGCTGGTTAATTTGTCAGAATGATGATCACTTCCTTCACTTGAATCTTCAATAGTTACTTGCTGCTGGTCCTTTAAAGTCTGAGCTGCTTCTTGAGATTTAGACTTTGTAGAGTCTGGAGTAGGTTCAGGATCTTCAAGATGAGTCTGAATAGATTCATTTTGTATAGAATCCTGGAATTTGACATTCATTGATTCTTCCACAGTTTGAGTCTTTTTGTTGTAGACTCTGTACGCTTTGCTTGTGGTTGAATATTCAAGGAAGATGCATTCATCTGACTTTTCTTCAAACTTACCAACTCGATCATTTGCATTTTTCAGTATAAAACATTTGCATCAAAACACATGAAAATATGAAACAATAGGCTTCTTTTCTTTGAATAATTCATAGGGGGTTTTTTCTAGAATAAGCCTTAGAAAAACTCTATTGATAATATAACATGCTGTAAAAACTGCTTTAGCCACAACCCAAAAACATGAGGAGGTGTTACTTTCAATTAGAAGAGTTCTAGCCATTTCTTGAAGCGATCTATTCTTTCTTTCCACAACTCCATTTTGTTCTGGAGTATATGGAGAGGAGAACAAATGCTGAAAACCAGATTCATCACAAAATTTTGTAAAATCTTGATTTTCAAATTCACCTCAATGATCTGTTCTTATTCTTGAAATAACATATCATTTTTCGTTTTGAACCTTTTGAGCAAATTTTTCAAAGTAAGAGAAAGTTTCAGACTTACTTGCCAAGAAATACACCTAATTAAATCGTGAGTAGTCATCCACGATTACTAGGCAATATTTCTTACCTCCAATGCTCTGTGTTATGGTTGGTCCAAAGAGATCCATATGCAGAAGCTGCAGTACACGGTTAGTGGAAACTTGATTTATTGGTTTAAAGGAATTTCTTACATGTTTTCCCAATATGCATGGCGTACATAGGTCAGACTTTTGATATGATAAATTGGGTAGGCCACGAACAAGCTTCTTTGTTAAAATTTTGGCTATCTGCTTCATATTGATGTGCCCAAGCTTTCTGTACCATAAACTTGCTTCGTCTTGGATTGAAATTAAACATTGCGATTCATCTAGTTTCACATCCAAGAGGTAGATATTTCCATGTCTCCGTCCCATAAATGACTGAGTAGAGTCTTTACTGATTCTTGAACATAAACCCTCTTGAAAGTAGATTTTGAAACCGGTATCACATAGTTGACTGACACTGAGCAAATTGTAGTTGAGTCCTTCAACTAAAGAAACATTGCTTATTGTGAGGTTTCCAATCTTTACAGTTCCAAATCCCACAATTTTTCCTTTGTTGTTTGCTCCAAATGAAACTTTTCCACCATTTACTTGAACAAGTTTTATGAAATAATTTGAGTCTCCTGTCATATGTCTTGAGCATCCACTATCCAGATACCATTTTACCTTTTTCTTGATAGTGACCTGCATTTTAAGAAGAAACTCAAACTTTCTTTGGTACCCATCTTTTCTTGGGTCCATTCGTGTTAGTATGATATGCGGTTTTTGCCCATACTTTATTTACAGGTTTCCAAACCATAGAACATTCTTTTTCAAAATGATCTGCACTATTGCACTTTGAACATCTGAGAGCATTGCGACCTACTGGTTTTACAAAGGTTCTTTTAAAATAATTTTTGTAAGCATCTCTTGTAGGCCTCTGCTTAATTCTTTCATTTACTTTAGGAAAAACAATTAAAGGAATTGTTTCTTCTGTCATTCCTAAACCAGATTTATTGAAATAGTGTCTTTGTGCAAAAAGAATTTTCTCAAGTTTCTCAGATCCTAATGAAAATCTTTTTGAAACATTTGATAAATCATTTTTTAAAAATGCATTTTCTTTTAAGAGATTGACTTCACTTTCTTTAAGAGAAGAAACATTCATGTCTAAACATTTCAACTTTTCTTTCAAAACAAGCTCTTGTTGTTTTAGTGTAGAGTTTTCCCTTTTTAGTTCGGAAATCCTTTTGAGAGAAGTCTTAAGACTAAAACACAGCTCATCAATGTATTTAGAAACTTTAATAGGGATTTTGAAGTTACTCACCTCAAATTTACTGTCTGAATCTGAGTTTGTCTCGGAGTTTAAATCTGAATCCGATTGTGCCATCAAACATATGTTGGCATAATCATCATCACTTTCTTCACATTCTATATCACTCCAGGTTTCAGCTTTAAGAGCTTTTCGATACTTTTCAGCTTTTCCTTTCTTCTTCCTCGAAGAGGACAGTTGGGTACGATGTGTCCCTTTTTCTTACATTCAAAGCAGACTACATCTTTATTTGATTCATCATCTTCAACAGACTTAGTCTGTTGCTTTTGAAAACTTTGTTTCCTTGGATTGAATATTTTTCCTTTTCTGTTCAGCTTTCTGAATCTTCTTATCATGAGAGCAAGCTCCTCATCGTCCCTATCATCTTCAGAATCTGCAACATCAGAATCATCATTGGATTTTAACGCAATGGATTTCTTACCTTTAGGGTCTTCATCTTCATTGATTCGTTCCACTTCATAAGACTGAAGAGTTCCAACCCAACTCATCAACAAATAGTGGCATGATTCTTTGGATCTCTCTGATTGAGGTCTTTATGTGATTCCAATCCTTGGAGAGTCCACGTGGTAGCTTGTTTACCTTCATGGGATTTGAAATTGGTTGACCTTGATTTTCAAGACCATTCACAATATCTGTAAAACGACTAAACATGTCAGTTATAGATTCTCCCGATTTCATTTTGAAGGCTTCATATTGACCGAGGAGAATGTTGATTCTAGTCTCTTTCACTCGATCGATTCCTTCATAGGTAATATGTAATCTATCCCAGACTTCTTTAGCTGTAATACAAGAAGATATTTTGTTATATTCAGTAGGTGATAGAGCACAATATAAAGAATAAATTGCTTTTGCATTAAGAGCTTGTCTCTTGATTATCTCTTCCTGAGTCATTTGACTAGACTCCACAGTATCTTTTCCTCTTTCTAAGACAGGTGCAGCTTTAGGAATGATTCCTTTTTCTACAACATCACATTCCAGAGGATCCTTTGATCTTAGGAACGCCTTCATCTTATTTTTCCATATGTTGTAATCATTTCCATCAAAGTAAGGTGGTCTGGTATTGCTTTGCCCTTCTATCAGCCCTGGAGCCAACATACTAGCCATGGATCTTTAACTCTGAAGTAAAACACTTCAAACAAAGTGAGTACACAGGCTCTGATACCAATTGATGTAGCTAGTATAAACACCTAGAGGGGGTGAATAGGTGTAAAAACAATTTCTCGAGATACGGAAGCAATACTAGGCAACCAATAGAAAGGAAGTACTCTTTTGCTTAACCAAAATGAATTACGATCAAAATAAAGTAAGGAGTAGAGAAGAGAAGATTAAACACAAGGTTTATAGTGGTTCGGCTTATCCCAAGCCTACGTCCACTCTTCTGCACTAACAGCCTATTGGCTGGATTCCATTATGAACAAAAGAGATGTTACAGCACAGCTTTTCCTTGATTCCACAGTGTAGATGTTCTACCACACTTCCTCAAGGTTTCTCACAAATATAAACTCTCTTTTGCGTACAAGTTTTCGCTCAAATGAATTGACTAAATAACAAGAAGCTTCAGACTTTGGAATTCTTCTATCGCGCACTTCTCGAACAACTTAGAACGTCTTCCTTATATACTCCTTTACGCCATCATACCCGTTGGCACTTACCAAAGGAATTCCTCCAATCTACCCGTTGGACGGAATCAATTAGAAAGATCATTCGAGCTATTAAAGGAATATGACGATAGCCCATCAATCCTGTTCGCCCATACAATCAGGATCTCGGTTTCCATAAGTAGAACCTTCCACGAATATTTCGCCAATCAACGGATCCTTAATCTTCAAATCAATCTCGATCAATTAAAAGGATTCTGTTATGTCATATCCAGCCAAGAGATCTTCTCCAGTCGATAAGGTCATAGCCTTTCTTCAACGGATAAGTAACTGTCAATGAGGATAGACTTTGAATCTTAAGTCTGGCTGTCCAGAGGTCTTCAGACTTTAAACAGAAGAGTCTGTAAACCTTCAGACTAGACTGATGGAAATGTTTTGTCAGCTTCAAAACATTTCAAGAAGATTTCTCCAACACATATCAAATTGATGATCTTCCACTCGGGCTTATACCATGATCGCTCCACCAATCATCACGCCAACACTCTAAATCGAATCTCCTAGCACATGAAGATAAGCACCCTCTACATTAATATTCCATTACTTCTTCTGTTTTGGCCCACTCTCTTTCTCGTTATTGATATCACAGCAAGCCTTGACCAATGTCTCTATAAGATCTGTTTCATGGCGATGATGATGATCATGCTCATGATGATGTACCAGAAATTCTTTATCATGATGGTGGTGATGTGCATCAGCTGTGACTTGGGGTTTTGGGTTATGTCCAGCATGATCCTCGTCATTATGGTCATGGCTTCCATGTTTATGACCATCTCCACTATGCCGGTGATCGTGATCATGGCCTTGACCGTGACCGTGACCGTGACCGTGTCCATGTTCGTGACCATGGCCGTGGCCGTGATTGTGACCATGGCCGTGACCATGGCCGTGGCCGTGACCGTGACCGTGACCGTGTTCGTGACCATGACCGGGACCGTGACCGTGACCGTGGTCGTGACCGTGGCTGTGACCCAGCAAGAGTGCCATGGCAATATTAACCAATAAACCAAAGGCAGAAACAAGAAACATTAGAAAACCCCGAACTTCACCTGTATCATGGATTAGCCTTTTGATGGCTTCATATACGAGAATCCCAGCAAGAAGCCATATCATTTGAATAGACACAAGAGCACCAAGAATCTCAATCCTGAAGAAACCATAGGATTGACGAGGTGTTGCCTCCCATCACGAAGCCCACGGAGAGAATAAGGATATAGCAAATGCAGCAACGTCTGACAATAGATGAGCTGCATCTGTTAGAATTGCTAGACTGTTCGCTTTGATGCCTCCAACAACCTCTACAGCCATGAATACTACGCAGAGGACAACTGCCACCAAAAGTTTCCTCATAGATGCTGACCGCTCCTTTTCATCTTGAGAACTGGCACTAGAATCTTTAAATCCACAGGGTGCCTCACCACAAATTTTCATCCTGCCTGTGCCTGTTTCTGCTTGCACTTCCCCACAAACTTCAATTATATGTCCACTTTCACCACTCCGAGCTTCCATCTGAAAACAATCCCAGAATAACATGTCAAAGGATTTAATGCCAATGCCAAGTATTTCATTTAACATATATACCCACTTTACATTAAAACAAGAGTAATCTAGAAGAATCTCTAGATAAAAAATGCACACACATGAAGAACAGATTAGCGTAAGGAAATGTGATGTCAAACGGTTGAATATTAAAATACGCAGCTTGCAGAGTCATTTGATTGTGACGTGCCAAATTATAAGCCCCATGCCACATAGAATCAAAGAAGAAACTTACACTTCAAAGGCTGGATCACTCTATGCTAAAAGCAGAGAATAAAAGAAAGAAAAAGGAAAAAAGTAGCTTACCCTAAAATTCCAGTCTGATACCAAAAAGATAAGTATCTTATGGAAACTTATCGTTTGAATTTTCTCTATTTCATATTCCAGTATTTCAATCTGTGAATAGCGCTGAGTCTAATCTTAAAAAGTATCACAATTTAATACCTCAGCAATCTTTTTTTGGTAGATGCAAGATTCCCAAAAGACAGATTCCAAAGTACACCTTCATATCCATCAAAAAAGCAAGCCTCAAATGCCTCTCAATGAACATTTAGAATTCTAGTTACTTCAAAGTTCAAACCAAAGCCATCGAACATACCATCATGACCGTAAACTAATGCACTTTAAATGAGTATCTAAATCTATGTATAGAATTTTCAACACATATGTCAATGGCCCAAACATCGCCTCCTATCTGAATTACTCACCTTTTGACTGATATACAAACCCAACTGGAAAGCATATTAATTTCCAGATAACTGGGACAACTCTGCATGTGGTCTCTAAAGCATATACCATAATGCAGCAAGATCCTCATCTAGTTGTCCATTCTTTGGAAGCATGACATGTAAATTCCTAATTGATGCTAGTGATGCAACTACTGTTGGCCAAACCACAGCCTGCAACTATTAACGTAATGATGAAACTAGCTTGAGGAACAGTATTCACTAATGCCGAATTATTATTATCTTTCTTTTTGCTAACCTATAAGTTCCTCGATTACCATGATGCAAAAATTAGTAGCACTCCATAAAATTAACCGGCGAGTGCGCAACTGAATGAAAAGTAAACAGGAATTTTATTCAAACCAAAAATTGTTAAGCTTGGAATCTTACCAATGTCTTGACACACATATGGATTGTGTGACTAATTAATACCATAAAATTCTGAAAACTTACAGCTATACCAAAATGTCATAAATGAGTGCAAAACTGGGATTCCCACTCCAGACACTTTTCTCCCCATCCCTCTCAAGTATATACAATGCCGCATCCTTTTCACATCTATATCAGAGGAGACTCTAAAATCTAGAAAACGATAATCGAACTCTATATACTAATCTCGTATATGACAATTAAACACTATCCAAGATTCTCCAGCGTCCATGTTTCAGACTAATCAGACTTCGGATTGGGACATTTGGAACTAAATAAGATTGTAAGTCACATCCTTATAAATAGTTTGAAAGCCAGAAATATCTGAGACTTGCAAAGATTCAGTAACAATGATTATTGAGCAGATGTAATTAGTTTGACTCAAGCCATAACTGATAGAGCATGGTGCAAAATCTACCATCCTACGGCCATGCCCGTGACTGGGTCACTTTCAGAAGTTTTGTCCACTTTTCACTATATTTTAATCCTCCAGGCTCTTTTCAATCATCATCCATTTATGCTGTCATTATGCTAAGCATCAAAGCAGAAGTTCATCAAATGTTATGCATTAAAGTAGAATAAAAAACTCAGAGCAGCCAAACTCTGAAAAGCAAGGACACCTTGCCCAAAATACATTGAATCCAGCATAGTCAACTCCATGGGTCACCCTGATAGTTATCAAAAAAAGCACAAGCGACCCAGAAAATAACTGGCGTTATCAACCATCCAAGCAACAATCGCCACTGAAATTCAACGTGCCATCACAAATTTTGGATCCACTCTGTTTCAAGTAGAAGAAAACACCACTCAAGCATGTAAACCAAGCAAAAATATCGATCATAGAAACCTATCCACTCCGGCAAATCGAATCCACTCCTCAATGACTTCCACCGCATATACAAACGCTGAAACCTAAAATTATGCAAGGAAAACCCAAAAAACCAGGCATGTGGAGCAAATTGACAGTAAAAAAAAAAAAAAACAACACAGAGCAATTCACAAGGTCCAACGAACAAAACAACCGCAGAAACAAACCTCGAACATACGAATTCTCAATTGCTGAATCTCTATCAAGCGTGCGCGTAAACACAACAAACAAAAACATCAACAAAAAAAAAGAAAAAAAAGAAACCCATGTCCGCAACCAGGAAAATACAACACCCCTCGAAAAACTCGACGCAAGCAAGTCTTCCAGAGATAGATGCAGAGAATCACGCGACGCATCAGCCATGCAAAGCCCAGAAACTCGCACTGAACCCACCACAACCAAAACCCATCTCGCAAAACACCCACAGACACGCCCTGCACACCGCCGAAAAGTCCAAAGCCTCCTCCTCCCGCTACAAATCGACATAATCTCTCAGACCGCATTCGCAAAACAACCCCATCGATCAAATTCCCACGAGCAAAAGAAGAACCCGACGAGAATCAAACGACGACTAGAACACGCAGAGAGGACCACGCGAGAAGCCATCGAAGGAAGCGATCGACTTTACCCTGGCGACGTCAGGCAAGCGAGCAACTGCCGTCTCCTCAAATTCCCACGGCGGTTCGACTTCTTGGACATGTTCAAGATACCCTCGGCTTAGAATTTATTCTAAACTTCGGTCTTATTAGAGTTTTAGCGTTGGTGCGGAGAAAAATGAGGTTGTTCCATATAAATAAATTATCGTGTCAATTTATTCTAAACTTCGAGTTGTGGAGCATTAAGGTACATGCATTTTTTATAACACAATATTTGGCCAAGACATCGGACGGCAAGAATGAGTTGTCTATTTTGATGAAAAAGGCTGATAAGGTCAAGCATAGGGAGTGAGAACGCACAAAAAAGAAGAAAGAGAAAAGAGCACTTTTGGCACGCGAAAAAAGATGAAGCTCTTGAACACATGATGATTTGTACCGTGAAATTTACATCCAATTGAATAGTTAATTTAAGCGTGAAAAACACTTAAATATGTGAACAATTGTAACTCTGAAACTTCAATTATTAATGAATTATTTGTTGCTAACTTTTCTTTTAAAGTAAGTAATAACATTCGAACTAAATCACGTAAATCTCAAATATCTTTTATTATTTAATGTTTAGTTTTTTTGATGATTTCGCATTAATTTAATTACAAGATCTAGTTGTTTTCTGCTTTAATCTAGAAACACATACTTTGTCCACCCGAACGAATGTAATTTAACATGACGACCTATCAAGACAAAATCGACTCTTCCTTTTATATTTTAACTACTTAAAGCACACGGCTCTCCGGTCAGTAACGGGGTGGGTTCCTAAGTGAAGTTTTTAAAAGTCGGGAGCATTCTCCAAAATGTAATTTTCTAGAGTTTGATATTTATAGAACGAAATGGAGCAACATCGACAATCTGTCAACAGCTAAAGTATTGGACCCAATTCGACCAAAAAAAGGCATAAGACCCAAGAAATAAAAGGGGAAGAAAGCGTACTTTTCACCGACAGACGGTAATTAAAGGATGATGCTAATCGAATCTACCATCAAAATCCAGAAAAATTCACTGGCCCACCCGGGAGAGAAAAGAAAAGGTACACTTTCCAGTGATTGATTTTCACTAACACGTCAGATTCGGAAAAACAATCCTACCAAAAGTTGATCTCGATTCTTCCTTTAAAAATTCCAGGTGTGCCGACATAATCTGTCAGCACATGTTTACTGTTGTTGCTGGTTCAAATCTTTTTGGCTAGCAGAAAGTGAGGCGGGTGAGTACCGCACAATAGCAAGAGAGAACCGGTGGGCAATCTGTTGGAAGCCGTATCATAAAAGCCTGGAGCTTGCAAGGGATTGCAGGAGCAAGAACCTGGAAAAACATAATCAGCACATGGCGTTACGCTGTGTCTGGTCCGCAGCCAAAGCTACTTTACGGATTGCCCAGGCCGCAGTGACCAGAATTTGATCGCTATCCTCCTTCAGGATGATACACCCGGCTTACAAGTTCTTGGAGATGGAAAATGGGTTGCTTTCAATCCCATTCCCAACACTTTCGTTCCAACATAGTAAAAGAAAAGTAAAAGGTGGAGATGGAAGTTGCGCATTTTTTTACTCAAGCTGGAGATCAAAAGTGTACATTTAATTGAAGAAAATAACAATAAATAATCACAGTAGATGGATCGGTTCCATCTTTTTGTCAAATCTTCATACAAGCATTAGACCATGCTTTAGAGCCATGGTGAACACTTGTCGCGACTTAACCTCGGGTGTACCATATAAGGTTTGGCTAATGGACTGAATTTTATCTAAGAGTCATCATTAATCAGTTTATAATAGATTGATTAGACGCCTGAGTAAACTCTTACGAACCGGATAAATTGGGTACGGGGACTTGATTATGTTAGATTCTCTAATGCATTTTTCGGTACCATTCCTTTTATTTTCAACAATTATCTTTGCAGGCAATCTGGATTGATTTTAACCTAAATCATTGTGATGCAATAGGGTGATCACACGAATGCACAACCATTATTAAACATTCAATTAATCAAATAAATTGCATCAAAAGAATTATACACACAAAGCAAACATTTTTTTTTCTTATATTGAAATTAGAACTTTACTATATGATGTGCGCTTTAACTATATGACCTAACTCTATTGACAAGCAATTTCTAATCAAATGAACTTAATATGCAGACTATTTGACATGCACCTAATATTTTTTGTATTTTTTGTATTAAAATTCGTAATAAAAAAAACCTAATTAAACTATCTAAAATGAATAATTTTCTAGTCTATTTTAGGGATTAATTTGACTTAACCATATCATATCTTAGAAAACTATATTTTAAAAAAATGAGATTATTAAAATATACAAACACTATCTGAGACCCTATCTATATAAAAAAAAAATGTTATTTAGATTCTATCCTAATCTATTACAAAATTATCTAAGTGTGCAATTAAAAAAATGGAATCCTAATTTATGAAGGCATCATATTCCGATGCAAGATTTGATTTTTTTAGTATTTTCCAAAAGAAGCAATTATGAGATAGGCATTATATCCAAGCTACTCAGGATATTCATCAAATGAAGGGTTAGCATAATTGGAAAAATTCACAGATTAAATTAACAATTATTCTAATCACAAACATCACATGTAAAAAATTTCAAAATAATTAAAAATTTAATCAGAAATCTTACGGATCAAATTAATAATTATAATGAATTAAAAGTTAAAATACTATCAAAGTGCCAAAAATCAATATAATTAAAAAAAATATCCGATGTTTTACGGATCGAATTAGTAATTGTAGTGATTGTTGACACCTAATTTTAGCAAATCTAGGGAAATAAGGAAAATAAAAATTTCATTTAAATAAATAAAAGGAAAAAAATGAAAAAAATGGGGGAAATTGATTCGATTGATTATGCGTGAAAATTTGGAATTTTGATGGATATTCGGGTTTTGTTAAATGCATAAGCAATTTGAAAATTAAGTGAATAAAGGGCAAGAATTTTTACAAAATGGAAGAAATTGGAGCAAAATTGAATTGATTGCGAACTCACACTCCGATTTACAGCCTTGATTTAATGCGACAGAAGATGGAAACTCGAAAGTTGCTATAAAAATGGCCCTCTAGAAATCATTATAAAAAGGAGCCACAATTTTCGTGACCATGGGGGCAATTTTCGAAAATATTAATAGAGAAAAATCGTGCAGTAAAAGAATTTGTGAGAAGGGGAGGTGGGAATTCGTCTTTTGTGAATTTTCGTTTTCCTTTTATTGATTCTTCAAAGTCGGCAAAAAGAAGTCTTGCTTTGGCTTTTAAAATTCTGAAAATACAGCAGAGAGAGGGACGTGTGAGGAGACAGGTCAACCGAAGTGAGAGAAAAAGAAAAGCAAAAAAAAAAGGAAAAAGAAGAACAATCATTCTTCTTCTTCGCAAGTCTCCCCCACCGGTGCCCCTGCTGCCCGAGTCAACGCCCATCACCGCGCCTCTGCACCTACGACCTGTTGGAGGTAATAGGTTTGCGAGAGAAGAAGTAGTTGCTTGAAGTATTACACTAAGAGACGTCAAGTTTGGAACGCTCAATAGTGTTACCTTCAGCGTAGGGAAACGCTAGATTTTTTATATGCACGTTATTGGGCTCCGACCCATATGGACCCAAATAACTATGCTTTTACCTATTGGGCTTGTATGTGAACATATTATTTTAGACTATATTAATAATATATCCAACAATCTCCTCATATGTTCACCATATAGCACAATCTAATCAGGTGGTCAGTGTAATGTTCAGACAAACATGAATCATCCACATTCAGTCCGAGACAATCAACTCGGATCGGTCAAAAAGTATTCCAGCAGTAAAATATTAAACTAAATCATCATATGCAATCTAAATAAGTGAATCATTCTTATCATGAATCTGTTCTGAGATTAACAAAATCCAAATCTCAAAATAAATCTCAGACTCAGTTCACAACCAATATATGCATATTAATCAAGTATAAGTATGCCAGTCAAAATAGTCCAAGGCCTTACAAATATAAGAAACAAGCATAATAATGTCCACAAAATAAAAATAGCAAAATGCAAGTCTCAAGTAAATGGACTTCATCAAAATAAGCAATAACAGGTAAACTGTCAAGTCCCTACACGCTTTAAATTATATATATATATATATATATATATTCATTCATCAAGTAGGTCATTCTGGTCATGATCCCACTCATTAAGCTCTCCTCCATCTCTGTCATCCCCTGTAGAATGTCAAATATAAATTTCATATTATCATGAATTCAATCATTTGAATAAAAATTTAGCACCATTCCATCAGGCAGAGAAGAACATATATTGATATCATAAAGCATCATAATATCATGTCATAAGTATCAAGCCAGTTTCATAAATTATGAACAAAACCTAAACAATGTAATTTACAAAGAGCCATCGACTTAAGTTTATTTATAGGAGAATAACTATTGTCTAGTTTCAAAGAACATGATCAATAGTCAAGTCACCTACAATAACCTAGTCATGTAATATCAAGTTTCAATTAAGAACAAGACCAGTAGGCTTCTTATGTAAACAATTATTTCTATGTTTCAATTTGGAATGCACAGTTACTGATTCCTTAAAGTCAAATAATCTAGTATCAAGTTTGGAATGAGATCATTTAACGAAAAAGGATAGTCCAATCTAGTTGAATTGTATCATCAAGTTTGGAATGAGATAACTCACCATTTTCAAATTAGTTAGCAACTGTGAACATCAATTAAACATATAAACTATGCTTATCATTGTAGCTAATAAAGAAAGATTCGATAATTCAAAATACACAATTATAAAGTAAGTAAATGGTAGTTAAAACTTGCCTATATAGTCTTTAACCCTAGTTCCCCCACTATTTTGAATAATCAATCTTTAAGCATACATTTCGTGAGAGTATCAGCTATGTTATCATTCGATCTCACATCGATCAATGTGATAATTATTCTCTCAGATAATTCAACAACACATGTCTCAATCTCACATGTCTTCTCTTTGAATTAAAGAGAGAATTCTTGACGACTTGGACAGCTGCTCGATTATCACAGAATAGGCTTAAAGAATTAATCTTTAACCGAGTTAAATGAATATCCATAATCAGATTCTTTATCCACTCTACCTCTTCACTAGCTAAGGCTAAAGAAAAAAGTTCTGATTCCATAGACAACAATGCAATACAAGTTTGTCATTTGGATTTCCAAGTAATAGTAGCTCCACCCAAAGTGAATACATACCTACTAGTGGACTTACTATTTCCAATATCTGAGCACCATGAGGCATCAGAATATCCATCCACAGTTGGATGATAACCAGAATAATAGAGAGCATAATCTTTAGTACCTTTAAGGTATCTCATTAGCCTATTGAAGGCATCTCAATGCTCTTTACTAGGATTACTAGTAAAACGACTCAGTATGCAAATTGTAAAGGCTATGTCAGGTCTAGTGCAACTCATAGCATACATGAGACTACCAATCAGTTTCGAGTACTTTAACTGATCCACGCTGGTCCCTTCATTAGGACTCAGTCTGTTATTATAATCACATGATATCTCACTCGGTTTACACTTATCATATCCCCAAGTAGAAAGTAGTTGCTCAATATAATGAGTCTGGCTAAGGGAGATGACTTGCTATTTAAAGCTTACTTTCATACCAAGAATTGTATTAGCAATACCAAGATATTTCATGTCAAATTCTTTAGCTAAAGTAGCTTTCACATCACTCACTACAGAATGATCGGAACCAAGAATTAACATGTTATCAACATACAATCAAATGATGACTTTCTTATTTGACATAGAACGATGGTAAAGGCATTTATCTAAATAGCTAGATTGAAAGCCATAACTCTTTACTACTTTGTCAAATTTAAGATGCCACATCTTAGGTGCTTGTTTAAGACCATACAATGATTTATTCAATTTGCAAACTTTGTCCTCATGACCTTTCATAACATATCCTTTCGATTGTTCCATGTAAATTTCCTCATTTAAATCTCCATTTAAGAAAACTGTTTTTACATCCATTTGATGCACTACACAGTATTCAATAGATGCCAAAGCAAGAAGAATTCTTATAGTTGATAGATAATACACATGTGAATATATATCAAAATAGTATATTCCACTATGTTGTTTATAACATTTAGCTACTAAACGCGCTTTGTATCTGGCTATTGATCCATCACTATTCAGTTTCTTCTTCAACACTCATTTACAGCCTATAGCTTTAGCCCCTTTTGGCAAATTTACTAGCTGCCAAGTGTGATTCTACAACAGAGAGCTCATTTCATCATCTATGACTTCTGCCCACAGTAGAGATTCCCTAGATCTCATTGCTTCCTGATAGGAGAATGGATCATTCTCAAGATGGTAAGCAACAAAATCATCATCAAAACTTTTAGGAATTCTCTCTCTTGTAGATACTCTAATTGGAATTTGTTTAATAGCCAACTGTGTGGAATTAGTGTCAAAAGGGCCTGCTTCAGATTCTACAGGAGATTCTGAAATCATATTTGTAAATCCAGAAGCATTCAAGCCTTGATCTCTGAGAAACTTGTTTTCAAAGAACACTACATCTTTAGATTCTATCATTGTGTTAGTAGATAAATCTAAAAACCTATTTGCAGTGCTATCTTTTGCATTACCTAGATATACACAAATAATGGTTCTAGATCCCACCTTAGGTTTCTTAGGATCATGTATACTTACATAAGCAATACAGCCCCAAGTCTTAAGAGTATCATATCTACAATGACGCTTATGTCATATCTCATAAGGTGTCATAGACAACTTAGAGTGCAGCAATCTGTTCAAGATGTGATTAGTAGTTAGAATTACTTCTCCCCAGTAGGAGGAAGGCATGCCAACTGTAAGTAACATAGAGTTTAACATTTCAGTTAACGTTCTATTCTTACACTCTGCAACACCATTTGATTGGAGTGAATAAGGAGCAATGGTATCAAGTATTATACCTTTTGAAGCACGAAATTCCTTGAACCTTGACATAGTATATTCTCCTCCTCTATCACTCCTAAACCTCTTAATTTTCAAGTTGAGTTGATTTTCTACTCTAGACTTGAAAATCTTAAACTTTTCAAAAGCCTCATCTTTCGATTTCAACAAATAGACATGACAATATCTAGAAAAATCGTTTGTGAATGTTATTAGATACTTCCGACCACCTTTAGTAATGTAATTTCTAAAGTCACAAATGTCAGAATGTATTAACTCAAGAAGTTGTGTGATTTTAGAAACCAACTTAAAGGGTTTTCTAATGATTTTAGCATGTGCACACACCTCACACTTACCAAATCAAATAAAAGTATCTAATAGAATATTGTGAGTTTTAGCTAGATGTTGCATTTTCCTGTAATTCACATGTCCAAGTCTATTATGTAGCAAATTTGCATCAATCAAAGTAGAATTCACATGGTTTATGCTATCAGCATTTAAACCCAACCTATACATACCATTAACCATGAATGCACAACCAAAATAATATGAGTTAGCAAATAAAGTTATTCTACCATTCATAGTTGAAAAAAACATACCAGATTTATCAAGTAAATTCATAGATATCAAATTCTTCTTAAGTAAAGGTACTACTCTAACATTTTTCAAAGTTAGTAATTTACCTGAAGAGAGCACCAAATTTGCAATTCTAGCATGAGTCACATTTGCCTCACCACCATTGCAATTTTTCACAGTATCTTTCACTTCTGTGACCTCAGTGAGTAAGTTCTTGTCATTTGTAGCATGATAAGTAGCACCACTATCCAACCACCACTCATAAGAGATGCTGGCCTTTCCATTCTTCATCATTACAATGAAGGCTCGAGGCTCAGATCCTCTAATTAACATATTGGCCTCATTATGTGGTGTGTCATTATTTGGCTTCCTCGGCAACTTACACTCTGCTACCCAGTGACCCCACTTTTCACAGTTATGGCACTTGCCCTTCTTCTTGTTTTTGAAGATAGTATTTTTGGCCTCTAACTGTAAAAAGGATTCACCTTTTGGTGACTTGGACTTTTTTTGAGGTTTATTGGAGTGTGAAACTAAGTTGGCAACTGACTTTTGTTGTCCCACTTGTTCCAAATTCTTCCTAGTGATATTTTGATCCTCAATGTGAATATACATCTTTAATTCATCCAGTCCCACTTGTACCTTTAGTCTGTGCATTTCAGTCTTGAAAGAACTGTTCAGTTGGTAATTTGCTCAACATAAGACCGACAAAGAAATTATCGGACATATCAGAATTATCATCTTTCAACTTGTTCCTCATGTTCTCAAATTCAACTAATTAAGAGGTGATGCTTGAATTCATAGTGAATTTAAAGTCAAAGAATTTCTCAACTATGGAAATTTTAGATAGCCCCTCTTGTTTTTGGAACTGAGCGTTCAAGTGATCACATATCTCTTTCGCCGTCTTATACTCTCTATAAGTCATAGCCATATTAGGATTTAGAGAGTTCAACAAGTAATCTCTACAAAAATCATCATCTTTGTTCCATTGATATTCATTCACATTTTCAGTGGTAGATGAAAAATCACTCAATACAGTATAGAATATGTCAAGTTCTTTCATGCCAAATTGAACATGTAATTTACAGCCATGAAATTCAGTAACACCAAAAGATTGCAACTTTATAATATCATAGGAACTACGCTTTGCCATTTTAATCAAAGCAAAGTGTTAGAAAGAGTGCACCTTGAAATCCTCAGAGCAACAAAGTCGAATAACTCCCCTAACCTTGATCAAACCGCTCTGTAGAGATGGAATTTGCGAAAACAAACCCCAAAAACGGATCTGGAGCGCCCAAAAACCTTAAGATGGACTGTCCTTGTCGCTGAAACTCGTTGAAAAATTTCGCCCATGAAATTCGCTAGAAATTTAGATGGAAACTTCCGAGTGCCATAACTTCTCCATTCAATCTCCAATTAACGCAAGTGACCACTCAAAATGTTCATATCGACAAGTAGATCAAAGCCCAAGTGGTTTCACTCCTTTTAAATTGTCTATAATTTTTTGGGTTTTTGAATCAAAGATTTCAGTCACCCGAATCTTCAAACTCATATCTCGGCCAATATCACCGTCAAAATCGAAAGTAAATTATAACTGCGAGTTCGTCTTGATGAAATCTTCAAGAAGACACTTTACTCACTCAAATTCGACACACAAACCTAATACTTCAAGATTGTTAGAGGTAATAGGTTTGAGAGAGAAGAAGTAGTTGCTTGAAGTATTACACCAAGAGACGTCAAGTTTGGAACGCTCAATTGTGTTACCTCAAGCGTAGGGAAACCCTAGAGTTTTTATATGCACGTTATTGGGCTTCGGCCCATATGGACTCAAATAATCATGCTTTTACTTATTGGGCTTGTATGTGAACATATTATTTTGGACTATATTAATAATATATCCAACATGACCTGCTGCTCCCCAACCTGACGCCGGATCTCCGAAGCCCACCACTCCTGACCTCGCACCGCCTCCGCCACTGCCGCCCCACCAGACTCGCCTGCGACGTGCAGCTCCATTGCCAACGCCCGTTGCTGCTGCCCCGCTCGCGCCGCGCCTCTTGCGCCTGCACCACGCCTGGGCTGCCCCACCGGACTCGCCCGCGACATGCAGCTCCATCGCCGACGCCCGCTGCTGCTCCCCCGCGCTCATGTCGCGTCTCCTGCGCCTGCACCGCGCCCGCATCGCACTACCCGACTCACCACCCTTGTGCCGCCGGTCCCCTCGCGCCAAAACACCTCCAGCCACCGTCCCACCTGCCATTGGAACCCTCCTCCGCCAGCGAGCTTGCATCACTGCTTCCGCCCAGAAGCTGTGAAGACGACGTCGACACCACTGCTCACCACCACCGCTCATGACGCGCCTCACCGTCGTCGCCCACTAGCCCTCGCCGAAGCTTCGACGCCGGCCACCCTTCGCCCGACGTTCGGCGGTTTGCCCGCTACCACTCCGGCCATCCAACCTCCGCATCGCCGCGTCCACCCCCATCGCTCTGCCATCTCCTTAAGTAGTTTAGTTTTTTCTTCTTTTTATTTATTTATTTTATTAAATTTTATCTCATTATTTTGTTCTTTTTTTTAGTTTATTTATTTAAGTTGTAATATTATATGTCAATAAATATTGTAGGCATTATCCGCAGGGATTTTGCCCGAAATTATTATAATTACTAATTTGATTCGCGAGACATCAGATCATTTTTTAATTATATTAATTTTTAGGATTTTTTATAGTATTTTAATTATTAAATAATTATAATTATTAATTTGATCCGTAAGACTTCGGATTAGATTTTTAATTATTTTGAACTCTTTGTCGTGATAATTAGGATTATGATAATCGTTAATTTGACATGTGAGACAACATGTTTTTTTTTTAATTATTTCAATCCTTTATTTTGTTGATAGTTTAGATTTAATATTTATCTAATAATTATTTATCTTAAAAAAACTAAAAAAAATCAAAAAAAAAAAAAATCAAAACTCTGCATGAGCATATAGGTTTAGTAAATCAGACATGTAGGTTTAGTAAATTAGAAATTTTTTAGGATTACATTTTTAGGATTGCATTTTTAGAAATAAGTTAGGGTTGGACCTAAATAATTTTTTTGGGTTTTAGATAATGTTCGCACATTTTAATTATCTCATTTTTCCAAAAAAAAAAAAAAACAGTTTTCTAAGATAGGATGGGATTTAAGTCAAACTAATCCCTAGAATAAATTAGAAAATTATCCCTTTTTAGATAGATTAATTAGGGTTTTCATAAATTCTGAATTTCAATAATAAAAAAATGCAAAAATACTATGTGCATGTTAACTAGTTTGCATAATAGAATCATTTAATCAGAATTTGTTCATTAGTGAAATTAGGTCATGAGGTGCATAATAATTAGTTTGCATAATAGGCCCATTTAATTAGAATTTGCATATTAATAAGATTAAGTCGTTTAGTTTAAAAAATGCATTTTTATAAAAGAATTCTAATTTTCAAGAAAACCCAAAAAAATTTGTTTGCTTTGTATGATGCAATTTATTTATTGAATGTTTAATAATGATTGAGCATTTATGTGATCATCCCATTGCATGATAGTAATTTAGGTCAAAATAAATCTAAACTGCCTACAAAAATATTTTTGAAAATTAAAAAAAAAAAAATTGTACCGATAGAACATTAGAGAAATATAGTGTAACCAAGTCCCCGTACCCTTAGTCTCTGGTTTGTAGGAGTAAAATAATCTTTCCATTATTTTACTTAGGTGTCTAATCGACCTATCATAAACTGATTAATGGCGACTCTTAATTAATAATCTTTTGCATGTTAAATATTTGAACCTTAAGTCGTGAATTGATATGTGCTTGGGAGAGCCCAAGCTAAGTTTAAAGACTTAGGCCATGTTTGGTAACCATCCAAACAGGGCCAAATTCTTATTCTTTGTTCCCAGAATTAGTTTGGGCCTAGAATCGCGTTTGGTAAATTTTTTGTTCTCGGGAACAAATTCGTTCCCAGGAACAGATTGTAAATAAAATCAAGAACAAAAAAAAAATTGATTCTTGTTCTGGGAACGAATTTGAGAATCAAAATCAAAAACTCTTCCTTCTTCCCTTCGGACATCTCGCGACCGCCGTCCACCACCGCCCACCACCGTCCACCATCCGCCGCCGCGCCGCCGTCCACCGCCGCCGCTGGCCGCTGGCCCGGCAAGCTCGCCGGAGGCTCCCTAGACTAGGGCGAGATTCGGCAAGCTCACTAGAGGCAAGCCCAGCCACCGGCAAGGCTTGGCCTCAACAAATCTGGGGAGGTCGAGCCTCATTGGGGCTGGGCAGGGGTTGGGCAAGCCTCGCGACACCCTGCCCCATCGGTGGCCAGGCGAGGCTCGCCTAGCCTCGGCGAGGCTAACCCGACCATCGGCAAGGCTCGCCCAGCCCGGCCGGTGGCCTAACAGGCCTCGCCCAGCCCCGACGAGGCCGGCCTGGCCATCGACGAGGGCCTGCGACGCTCTGGTGAGGTCGCCAACCCTTGTTTGGCAGGTCGCCGGTTCGGCGACCGGCCACAAGAAGAAGAAGAAGATGAGAAAAAGGAAAAAAAGAAAAGAAAAAGGGAAAAAAAGAGTAAAAAAGTAAAAAAATTATTTAAAAATTAAAAGAAATTGATTTACAATAGAATTAATTAGCACGATACCAAACGTGATTCTATTCTAGAATCAGAAATTTTGGACAGTTACCAAATGGCTTAAAATGCTTAGAATCAATTCCCGGGAACAGAATAAAAAAGAATCAGTTCTGATCAGAATCTACTCCCGGGAACAGAATCGTTACCAAACGCGCCCTTAGTAGTCCATTAACCTAATTTTAGGTGATACACCCGAAATTTAGGTCGCAACAGTGATTTCTAGATAACAATACCCTACGAATAATGCCTAAAACATTCATATAATCAACATTAGCATCGAATGTTCCAATTTAAGCCATAATACCAAAACTTGATTTAAGAAAATTTACCTTGACTGAATTTGTATTCTCTAAACGGACCGGCACTGGGATTTGCAAATGACGATTTGCGTCGTGGTCGGCTTAGTGATAGCGGGTGGTAGGATTGCAATAGCAGCTCCCGGTCAAGCTTGTCGCGGCTTTGTGATGGTAGTGCAGGCGCAGCAACTCAAGAGGAAGGGCTGGTAGGCTAGCGAGCAGGCCGGTGTCGGGCCAACGGGCTCAGGACAGCGGGGCTTGCAGTTGGGGGGTGCTCGGGAGCGCGGCGACGGGCGGCGTTCAGCGAGGATCAGCCAACAACACGACGGGAGGAGGCGCGGCGATGGGCGAGCTTCGGCGCGGCGACGGGGGACGGGCGAGCGTCGACGCAACGACAGGTGGAGCGCGGACAGGCGGAGGAACGGCGACGGGTGCAGCGACCGACAAGGCACGGCGACGAGTGCTATAGGTTGTGGGCGCCGGAGGGCAGTAGTAGCGACGACGTTCGGAGCTCCGGCGACGAGCGGGCGGAGGCGCGGCGACTAGCGGAGACGAGCGGGCGGACTGCTGCGGCTTCAGCGACGGAGCTCGCCAATAGGAGGGAAGTGGCGGCAAATCAGCAACTGCGAGGAGCCAGGGGGACCTGAAGAAGACGACCTATCCTCTCTCTCTGTTTTTTTTTTTCTTCTTTTTCTCTACCTCTCACGTCCACTCTCTCCTTCTCTCTCTGTACTTTGCTGACTCCTTTTCTCTGCACTTTGTAGAGAAGAAGAAAAAGTGGCTACCTTTTGTTGACTTCTATGGATGAGGGAGATGGACGAGGGAGAGACTCTTTGGGCCTGCATGTTTTTATTCCTAAAAAGTGTTCCTGGAACACTTTTTTGTTTTTTTGTTCCCGGGAACAAAAAAAAAAAAAAGCAGAAACGCATTTGGTTGCGTTTTTGTTCTTTTTTTGTTCTTTTGTTCCCGGAACACAAAAAGAACAGAAAAAAGAAACAAAAAAAACTTACTTCTTGTTCCAAAAACAATTTTGAAGAAACGTTTCTCCTTCTCTCTTCTTCTTCTCTTCTTCTTTTCTTCTTCTTTTTTTTTTTCTTTTTTCTTTCGCCAATCGCTGGCCTCGGCCATGGCCGGTGACCAATCTGTCGAGGGCCGGCGACCTCGCCGGAGCCTCGCCGCCCCCGGCGAGGCCGCGACCCCATCGGCCGTCGCCGCGAGGCCGGCGACCGGCCGAAAAAATAAAAAATAAAAATGAAAGGAAAAAATGAAAAATAAAATAAAAATATTAAAAAATTATAAGAAACAAAAAAAGAATAAAATTTACCAAACGTGTTTTTGTTCATTTTTTATTTTCGGAACAAGTTTACAAAACGCATTTTTTTATTCAAAAATTATTTCCCGGAATAGAAACAATTTTTTTTTTAATTTCTGAAAAAGAACATAAATAAAAACATGCGCGCCCTTTCTTTTTTTCACGAATTGTGACCCCCCCCCCCCCAAACTTTTTCCGTCCGTACTCGAGCCCTCTTTTATAGGCCAAGAAAGGATTTTATTTGAATGTTTCATTTCATTTTTCAACTTTTCCCATCTACCCATATCAGATTCAAATTTCCTTTTCTCAATATGCATAAAAATCAATTTTTGCTCACTCATAACCTCCTTAATACATCGTTGATATACATGCACTTACGTGCGATATTCTCTTTTTATCTCTTTTTAATATTTCATCCGAAACCTTCATTTCTGCCAAGAAATATCTCTCTTGTCATATCATCCAATATTGGAAGAACAGAACAAATCCTTTCCAAAATATATCTATCTTCAAACTCATAAAATTAACGCTCATCTATCGTCGGTTGGTCCAATGCAAATGCAATAAAACAAATAATATAAACTAAATAACGAATGCTTCTAAAACTCTATGTTATTTTTGTTTAGGAGTTAAAAATTAATCCATAATTTTTAATGCGATAAATAAATGACTGGGTCGCCAAAATTTAGGTGTCAATAGCTGTGACCGGCAAAAATATCCATCCCGAAATTTCATTGCCCATCTCCAAAAGCACTTATTAGACATGCTCGGGACTTGATTGATTATGAACGTCCTGCTATCTACAGGACCTTTACATACGAAGATTACTATCACAAATTCTGGGATGGAGGCTTAGCTCTGAGTGTTGCTCAGACATGTTTAAGACACCCTCGGCTTAGCGTTTTATTTAAAACTTTCATATGATTCGGAATCTAGTACCTGGTCTAAGATGAAACTGAGAATATGTGTCTATTTCTTTACTGGCTATTATTATTTTATTTTTTTTTGGTCGAAAAAAGAGTTTCATTCTTAATCAAAGATTTAATAGATACCCAATTAGAAGGGAGGGTGTTTTAGATTTGGATTTTGACCACCCAATACCTTATGTTGGGTCTGCGAGCAAAGGGCCAGCCAAAGGCCTTTAATGCTGATAAGGACATAGTGACATTCCTCGATTAACCCATCGTTTGAAAGGATTTTAAGTGAGGGAAGAAAAAGGTAGTAAAGAAATAAAGATAAAGAAAATTGAGATAGAAAACAGTTTGTTTATTGTTGTTTGGAATGGGAGGAAAGCGAAGTGTAAACAAATGATTGAGATCTGAAATGTGTTGTTGGAAAGACGTGGAAAATGAAGGAAAAAACGAATTTTATGTGAATTTACCATTTTTCCCTCCCATTAAAGATAACGACCAATTTTATTTTGTAAAAAAGAAGGGTAAATTCGAGATTGTGCACATCCTATGAGAATAAAATAAGTTGTACTCTTCATATCGAAATCGATGAAAACCACTTGATTTCAATAAAACAAAAATAAGTATAGACATATAGATTCGCAATTTGAACTTGTTGACGGTAAAAATTTCCAAGTTCCTAACCGTCAACTCAGATTGGAAAAGATTGAACAAGGCACGATTGACATAAATTTTGTTAAATCCTTTTGGTTGGTAATTACAAATAATCGACAAAGGTGATGAGAAGTTGCTATCAAGCTACAGAAAATTATTTAGTGTTGAGTCACGAAATGTCGATAAATGACACTTGGTTCAATTGACAGAAAAACTAAAGTTGAAGTGAAGATGGATAAATCAATCAAAAGATAAATGTGTCATGGAGCCAAAATTTCAACTACAATCATAACGACCCATACTAGGGGTGAGCACGGTTCCCGGGTAGAACCGGGAACCGGAGAACCGAACCGGAGGTTCCGGCTCGGTTCCCGGTTCCAAAGAGACCGGTTCCGGTTCCCGGTTCCCTTTTTCTGGGAACCGGCGTTCCCGGTTCCCATGAGAATCGGAACCGGAACCGGTCGAGTTTTTAAAAAAAAAAACCCTCACTTCCCCCCCACGTGATTTCTCCCTCCATCCGCCGATTCTTCCCCCCTTTCCCTTTCTTTTTCTCTCTCTCTCTCTTTCTTTTCTCCCCTTTTTCCTCCTCACGTCACTTCCTGCCCCCCAACTTTTTTCTTTTCTTCTTCTCTCTCTCTCTCTTTCTCTTCTCTTTCCCCCTCTCTCGGCTGGCCGAAACCCCCCCTTCTTCTCTTCTTCTTCTTCCTTCTCCTTGTTGGCTACTACTTCACCCACCACCACATCGCCGCCCCAAGCCCTACTCACCACCACCTCTTGGCCACCGAACCACCACCATCCACCGCTCGTCCAACGAGCCGTCTCGCCGTTGAGCCCGACGAGTTGTCGCGCCGTCCGCGCCGCCCCTCGCCGTCGTGAGCCACTGCCGCCGTCCCCAAGCCACCATCACCACCTCTTGCCGCCGCTCGCTCACTCGGCCGTTCAGGCTGTCATTGCTTCAAATCGCCACCGCCTCCGCGTAACCGAGCTCTTCCCCCTTGGCCGTGGGTTGAGTCGCGACCGCCACCGTATTCGCCGCGCCGTCCATGCCATAATTAGTCAGGTATCCACCATACATCCGTGGTTGATTTAGTCACGAGTCGGAAAAGTGAGAGTGTCCTTCGTTAAAAGATGTCTCGTTGCTTCTATTGTGACATCTCGCTCCATCCGGGCTCAACAAACTCTACCGACGACATCTTTTCACTTGTTTTTATTTTTGTTTTCTGGACCACTCTATTAAGTGATTGCACATTAGATGCATTTGTTATGTTGCATCAGTAGTACGAGTCTTGCAAAGGGTCAAGCAATGTAGTCTGAGCTAATGGGGGGTGGAGGAGGAGGAAACATTGACGGACGCCGTCCAGCGCAAGTCCTCTTTAAGGATCCTTCGAGGAACCTTCACCTCCGCCGAGGGCGTGTCCAGAACATGAACCGAAACCAGGGTGAAGAGTCACTCCCTCGGGAGCCAAAAGGTGGAGCGACGACATTTCGATCAACTAATCACCACAAGAAGTAGATCAGCCAGCACATGTTGATGGGTGATCCTTGGCCCTTTTGTCAACGTCGTCTCATCGATAGTCAAGGAAAAGGACCCGATTTGTTCCCAAGGTAAACCCCGTTTCTTGTGTGCTGGCAGTATGTTTTGTTTTTCGACTCTGTAAGTAATTACATTTGCAAATAATGCCAAGGTCATTATGAATCCAAAAGGAGAAATGAAAGGTATAGTTCTCTTCACAACGTGCAAAGGTTTTCATGAATTTACATGCTTTGATTCAATGAACGAAGTGGAGAGTTATTGAGCAAGTATTGACATATCCATAGAAAGGAAAGTAGTGATACTTTCATAGGACTAGGCTTCCCGATACAAATAGTGTGGTTTTAGAGGCAAGACGAATTTGATGATGAAAGCTTTTGGCCGACTTTTAAATCGAGTTGCTATTATGGACGGTGTTTCTCCATGATCCTTGTATCTCATCCTCTTCTAATAATTTTCAGGTTCCGCCATTCGGGTCCGATCGAGAAAGAGTGGGCAGACTGTGGCCGAGAATTGCCGGTGCAGCCAATGCCATCGTTTGAGAGTTGCACTTATCTTTTTTGTTCATGTTATTTGTTTTCATACCGTGGTTTGACATTGCCGGTGAAAGTAAACCTCAGATTGTCTTTTTTTTGAAGTGTTGTCATGGTTTTAGAAGATTTAAGTGTATCCATTTTAGATCTTGGGTTCTTTTCTCTGAGTCTTTCGACCTACAGCCCTGTTTATTTCCCTCACGGCTAAAGATTGATTGGTTTCCGGTCAAGTACAAAAAGTTGATGAAGTATTCTGATGCAATTGATGCAGATGGTGACCGTGGTCTTGATCTCAATCTCGGGATATCAGCTTCTTTAAGAGGAATGGTGGAAACCTTAGAGCCCTCAGGCGATGTCACGGAAGTAGTTTGAGGGTAATACTAGGGAACATTATCTTGATTTCATTTTTCTTTCGTTTATACTCTATAGCTCCATATATTTAATGAGGAGGCTCAAATTATTATTACTTTGTGACTTCCAATGGTATCTCGTATCCACTAAAAATGCTTTTCGTGTAGGAAACTCTGCGCATCCCGGGGTGATCTATCTGTTCAAGGTTTATCAATGACATCTGGACAACCTCCTCCTTGGATTGGTGCTTGAACTGATGTTTCTGGATTTTATGCATCAATCTAAAGTTTTGGTTATGATATGGAGATATTCATGTATAGATATGCCAAGATTTTGTGCATGCTATTCCATGTTTTATGTGCTGCTTCATGAATGAAGTTTTCTGAACAGTGCTTGATCATGCATGTTGTTGCGCTATTTTAATCCTACGAGCCTAACTGTCAATTGTTTGAAAAGAGCTTTTCAAATCTGAAAATGAAAAAAAAAAAAAAAAAAAAAAGAACCCGTTGGAACCTGGAACCGACCCTGGAAGGTTCCAAAAAATGAGGAACCTGTACCCGAGGGTAGGTTCCAGGTTCTAGACGGAACCGAACCGGAACCGGGAACCGCTCACCCCTAACCCATACAATGACGAAGCCAGCACGATCACCATTATATGGAGCAGAAAATCTAAAAAGCCCCAAATAATAATAATGGTCGAGAAATATAGGCTATTATAATGGGCGGGAAAAAAAGTTACAAGCTGCAGAAGAAACTAGCGACCTTGGGCGAATGATGAGGAATATTCAAACTACAAATGAACCAAAACATTAGAGTTTCTCATAATATTACTTTATTGGGCTCCCATTTAAAGTGTAATCTACAGATTTATAGACACCGGCTGACGATGAAATTACTGCCCACCTCGAGATATTTAAGTTTTGATCTCATTCGTCGACATTGGATCAATTTTTATCGCGGCTAAGCATCAAAAGGCGAAACGAATTGTCCTTTGTCACTCATGTCGCTTTCCATATTTTCGTCCTCGAAACTCGATATGGAGAAGATCTGTCGTGGCCATCATCGTCGCCCAATCTCGCCATCTCAATGCGTACGAAAGAAGCTAATGACGGGCAAAGTTCTCGTTGGCGTGGTTAAGTACAGCTCTTGCCTGGGCAATTTACAAGCTGACGTCGGCGACCCCCACGTAAGCATGATCACGTCATCGTCCTTTTTTAAGTGAATGATTAATGGTGAGAATGAGAACGGACGAATAGTTCTCTTGTCTCCCTTTCAAACCACGCCTAACTGCATCGAGAGCTCATCTTCACTTTGGCTGACATAGGGCTGGTGACATCTTCACCTACGTAGGCTCATCTCCTGCACTATCAACCTTCTAGTCGTTTGGATGGGGAGTACACGGATCTGCCAGAATGGGTCATGTTTTCTCTATAAATGCAGACACCCACAAGTTCTGTGTCCAGCAAAAAGATATATCATTTGCAGGGCTGAGCAGTATGGCTACGACCGCCGCTAAGCTCTTGCTCATCGACCGCGTGCCCAACAATTACATCCGGCCCCAGGCTGACCGCCCTAACCTCACTGAGGTCGAGGCCTCAGATGCCTCCACCATCCCACTCATTGATCTCCAAGGCCTCTTTGGTCCCAACCGTGATGATATTATCAGACAGATTGGTAAAGCCTGTCAACAAGATGGTTTCTTTCAGGTACGGCATAAGAATATTACACTGCGGGTTAGCTAAAAAAATGCTAATTAAGCAAAAGGGTATCAGTTAAAACTTGATGGATGCGATCATCCCATAATGAGTTTTTGCTCTGTCTCATGTGGTTCTGCTCAACATTTTCTTTGGCAGATCAAGAACCATGGGATACCGGAAGAGATGGTGCAGGCCAACATGAACATAGCGGGGGAATTTTTCCGGTTGCCGGAGAGCGAGAGGCTGAAGAATTACTCCGATGACCCGTCGGAATCGACCAGGCTCTGGACTAGCTTTAATATCAAGACCGAGAAGGTGTCTTACTGGAGAGACTTCTTGAGACTCCATTGCTACCCTCTTGAAGAATACATGCATGAGTGGCCGACGAATCCTCCATCGTTCAGGTAAGAAACAAAGCTTATTCTCATCATGTGATTTATTTATTTTGACTGAAATATTCAACATTAATTATTTAATATATCTTTTCGATTGGGATGCCTCAATGGCTACGGAACGAACTTGTGTATCCTTAAAAGATCCACAATGAGTTTGATTATCACTATCATCACATGTAAGCAATTGCTATTTACCACCGGCCTTGGTGGCTCCGCTAGATAAAAAACCTCAACCTTGGGGGAAAGGTCGAGGGGTCAAACCCCAGGGGAAACATCAGCGACTTAAGCATGATGTCGGGGTTGTGGATCCTCTGCTAACATCACTCTAGGGTTTACTTGGCGGCTATGTACCGCTGCAAGGCAACGAACGGCTAACGGGGTTCCCTGGATATCAAAAAAAAAAAAAAGATTTATGGCTATTTTATAAGGCCAAGATTTTTATCATATCAAGTGGAGCTTCTTTCTAAATAGAAAAACGGGAAATATGTAGACACACATGATTTTTGTAACATCAAATGTTGAAGATTCCTGTTGATCATAAGGATTTCACAAGCTTTCACCAGTTAAGTTTGGAAAATTAAAAGCTTGATCACTGTAATTTCTAAAGTCTGATATTAGCTAAACAAAAAGATTGAAAGAGAAGAATCTCTCAACGGAATAAATGTAGGACCCAAGAAAATAAGGGGAAGAGCCTATTTTTCACCAATAGACAATATTGATCCACGTGGAATGTCAGCCAGTCAAGAAAAAGAAAGTGGTACTTTCCAGTGATTTATTATGACTACCACGTTGCGGAAGTTAGAAAGAGCATGCCTAAAAGTTCTCGATTTTTTCGCCAAACTTCAAGTGTCTTGGCTTGTTGGCACACTTTAATTGCATTGCCGGTTCAATCTTCTTGACTAGCAGGAAGGAGGTGGGAGAGTATTGCACAAGAGTAAGAGAACTGGCACTCAAACTGTTGGAAGCCATATCAGAAAGCCTGGGGCTTGAAAGGGAATACACAAGCGAGAACTTGGGCAAGCATGGTCAACGGATGGCTATCCACCATGCCCACAGCCCGAGCTCACAGAAGAAGAAACCCTCAGTTTGAAAATTTTTCAAAATATTTTCTTGTCAAGAGGAGAGAGTCAACCTTAGGTCAATTGCATTTCCACATTTCCATCGTTATAAAAATGAAACATCTGTCCGTCACCCGTCATCTCGTCATCCCCCACGTGGTCCCCATGTAAGCACGATGGCAATCAAAGTATTTGTTGGCATGTTTAATACAGCTACAGCTGTGTACAGCATATTCTATGCTGACGCAAATCATTGTCCTTTTTAGGTTGACTCCTCTTTTAGTTCAGCATTTAAAATGGATTTTGATTCAGCATTTAAAATGGATTTTGAGACTCGATTTGGTCAAATGCAAGTGGTGTTTGGTTCAATTTTTTTTAGAATTTTGAAAAGGTGAAATTGCATCTTAGGCTCCGTTTGGCAACCACTTTGCCAAGCATCTTTGAGCCCCTAAAGATCTTTAGGCTAAAGTGGGGGTGTTTGGCAAAAACATTTGAAGCCCCATTTGGAGAAGGCCAGCCTTGTGAAGGCTTAAAGCCCAAGGCGGGGAGGACCGCCTTGGGCTTTCGGCTTTTTCGGCATGCAAGTCGGGGTACTGTTCATTATTTTTTTTTTTCCAAAATTATCCTTACGAACATTTTGTTTTCCCGTGTTTTGCCCTTGTGAGGAGAACTGTTCATTTTCTACGTCGAGGGTGGCGTCGGCCGCAGCTGCTCCGGTCAGTGCTCATCTTCTCCGACGAGGTGGCCCCGGCGGCAGCTGCTCGGGTCGCGCGACCACCGGCGAGGTCGCGCGACCCAGGCGCAGCCCTCGCCGAGCTCGCGTGACCTCAGGCAAGGGTTGCAGCGTCGGCGACGGCCGATCGGGGTCGCGTGACACAGGCGCGACCCGAGCAGAGGTCGCCGACTCAAGCGCGGCCCTCGTCGAGGTCCCCCGACCTCCGGCGAGGGTTGCGTAGCCTCGCGACGGCCAACTGACGGTTCTTGAAGGTCCAGGTGACGTCGTGCGCGTCGCGCGACCTTGCCGCCCTAGATCTGGGGTCGTCGGAGGTCGCGATGGCGTCGCGCGACCTCGCCCCCCTAGATCCGGGGTCGCCGGAGGTCACGATGGCGTCGCGCGACCTCGCCGCCCCAGATCCGGGGTCGCCGGTGGTCGCGACGGCGTCGCAAGACCTCGCCGGCCCAGATCCGGGGTCGCCGAAGGTTGCAACGGCGTCGTGCGACGCCGGCGACCTCGCCGGCCCAGATCCGAGGTCGCCGGAGGTCGCCAAGGGTCGTCGCCGGCCGCCGGATGCCACCTGTCCTTGCCGGTTTTCATTTTTTTTTATTTTTTTTGATAATTTTTTTTTTAACAAAAGTCATTTGTCTCCCAAACACCATTTTGGTCAAAGGTACTTCACAAAGAGCTTTTAAATTACAATTTACCAAACACAGTTTGCATTTTGGAAAACACCTTCAACTCAAAGGTATTTGCATTTTCCTAAAGACTTTCCCCAAAAGTCTTCCCAAACGCACCCTTAAAAGGACTTCAAAGGCCTTCGGAAGAATGGAGGGGTAGAGGTCCATTAACAACTTACATTTTTGGAATGCAAGTTTATCACTGTTCATCATTGTCCATCTTCTTCGGTGGAGAAGCCGATTGGAGGTTGATGACCGCCGGCCAAGGGGTCGCACGCGTCGCGAACCGCCACTTGAGGATCGCCCGACTTCGGTGACCATCGCGGACCTCAGGCGACGCTTGGGTCGCGCAACCTAGGCGACAGATGCCTGGGGTCACGCAACCTTAGGCGGCCGTCTCCTCGGGTCACCCAACCTCGACGATCGTCCGGGGGCCAGATCCGGCCATCTGACCGCTAGATCCAGCAGTCCAGTGGCCGGACTTCAAAAAATATATATTTATTTATTTTTTAATTTAATAAAAGCCTTTTATAAATGCAAATTTTACCAAACAGTATATTGACCAAAATTACTTCTCAATGCAAATTTTACTAAATAATATTTGCATTTCGAAAAATCTCATTCACTCAAAGGTATTTGCATTTTTGCAAATGCATTCCCCAAAAGTTCGAACTAAACGTGCCCGATATTTGGTGCGAATGAGAAAAGTACGAATTTGTTTCTCTCGCTTCCTTTTCACGCTATCACGGCGCATCTGCCTTCAGACTAATTCCAGTTTGGCTGAGGTAAGGCTGATGACGGATTCACTTACGTAATCGCTCTCTTCCTTTCTAGATGGAAACGTGTAAATGAGAAATTAGAGAAAAAGGATGATCTTCTTTCAAATTGTAAGGGACGGCCTAAACATGAAATTAGAAGCGTTCGAAAACGAACTTGATAATGCTATGCCACGTTTACATTAAATCTCAGGTTTGCACCAAAAAAATAAAAAAATAAAAATTCAGCCGGAATTTATATACTGACCACATGGGAAGAGAGGTATTTATATTTTTTAGTTTTTCGATCATATATTTTCTTTATAAATACAAAATTTGTTGTGTGTCCACCATGCAACATTTGCAGTGCTGCGATACATGGCTCCAGGTGCCGCAAAGCTCTTTCTCTCCGACCTCGCGTCCGGCATCGACCGCGTGCCCGACAATTACATCAGGTCCGAGGCTGACCGGCAAAACCTCACTGAGGTCGAGGCCTCAGATGCCTCCTCCATCCCTCTCGTGGATCTCCAAGGCCTCTCTGGTCCCAACCGTGATGATATCATAAGACAGATTGGTCGAGCATGTCAACAAGATGGTTTCTTTCAGGTGCGACATTTGTATATTACTCTGTACGTCGGCTTAAATATGCTAAGTAAGCAAAAGGGTGTCGCGTAAGACTTGATAGCTGATCATCCCATGATGAGTTTTTGCTCTGTCTCGTGTGATTCTGCTCAACATTTTCTATGGCAGATCAAGAACCACGGGATACCGGAAGAGAAGGTGCAGGCCATCATGAACATAGGCAGGGAATTTTTCCGGTTGCCAGAGAGCGTGAGGCTGAAGAATTACTCCGATGACCCGTCGGAATCGACCAGGCTCTTGACTAGCTTTGATATCAAGACCGAGAAGGTGTCTTATTGCAGAGAATTCTCGAGACTCCATTGCTACCCCCTTGAAGAGTACATGCACGAGTGGCCGACCTATCCTCCATTATTCAGGTAAAAAACAAAGCTTATTCTCATCATGTGATTTATTTATTTTGACTCAAATATTCAACATTAATTAATGCTTTATTTTAATATATCTCTTCAATTGGAATGATTCAGTGATTACAGAATGAATTTGTGCATCCTTAGAAAATCCACAATAGATTTGATTATCACTATCATCACACGTAAGCAATTTCTATTTGGATCATCCATTTAAATTATGACTCGATCTTATTTGATCTACAAGATTTATGGCTATTTTACAAGCCTGAGATTTTTACCATATCAAGTGGAGCTTCCTTCTAAATAGAAAAATGGGAAATATGTCGACTCGCATGATTTTCGTGACATTCAAACGATTGAAGATTCCTGTTGATCTTGAGGATTTCACAAGCTTTCACTAGTGAAGTTTGGAAAATTAAAAGCTTGATCACTGTAATTTCTAAAGTCTGATATTAGCTAAACAAAAAGATTGAAAGAGAAGAATCTCTCAACCCAAGAAAATAAGGGGAAGAGCCTATTTTTCACCAATAGACAATACTGATCCACGTGGAATGTCAGCCACTCACGAAAAAGAAAGTGGTACTTTCCAGTGATTTATTATGACTACCACGTCACGGAAGTTAGAAAGAGCATGCCTAAAAGTTCTCGATTTTTTCGCCAAACTTCAAGTGTCTTGGTTTGCTGGCACACTTTAACTGCATTACCGATGAAATCTTCTTGACTACCAGGAAGGAGGTGGGAGAGTATTGCACAAGAGTAAGAGAACTGGCGCTCAAACGTTGGAAGCCATATCGAAAGCCCGGGGCTTGAAAGGGAATACATAAGCGAGAATTTGGGCAAGCATGGTCAGCGGATGGCTATGAACTACTATCTGCCATGCCCACAGCCCGAGCTCACTTACGGGTTGCCCCGCCACACCGATCCGAATTTGATCACCATCCTTCTTCAGGACGACGTGCCCGGGTTACAAGTCCTTAGGGATGGAAAATGGATTGCTGTCAATCCCATCCCCAACACCTTCGTTGTCAACATAGGAGATCAAATGCAGGTACTTTGGCTACACTCTTTTGAAACAAGTCCAGGATGAGACTCTAAGGCTAATGAGGAGAATTTGGTACAACATATCATAAAAACAGGAAGGAGCGACTTTTTTTTTAGCTTAGTAAAAGAAACAAAAATTGCATGATTGTTCTAGGTGATGAAGATTGATTCCATCTTTTTGCACAAGTTTATCATTTGTTTTTTCAACAAGTCTTGGAACTGGACATGATTTTTTACTAATTCAGGTCATTAGCAATGACAAGTACAAGAGCATACCTCATAGAGCAGTGGTGAACTGTGACAGGGAGAGAATCTCCATTCCAACCTTTTATTGCCCATCACCAGAAGCCCTAATTGGACCTGCTCAGGGCTTGATTGACCATGAACATTCTGCGGTTTACAGGAGCTTCACTTATAAAGAATATTACCACACGTTCTGGAACAGAGGACTCATGACCAAATGTTGCTTGGACATGTTCAAGATACCCTCGGCTTAGAATTTATTCTAAACTTCGGTCTTAGAGTTTTAGCATTGGTGTGGAGAAAAATCAGGTTGTTCCATATAAATAAATTACTGTGTCAATCTTAAATTTGGAGCTTTTCTCTCCAATCTAATTCTAAATTTTGGAGTTTTGATGAGTAAATACTCCATCTCCTGTTTTAATGGTGTTTACAGCAGCTTTGATGTCAAATATATGATCATCAACTCATTTTCATTTAGAGTTTTGGCACTTCGCATTGGGTTAAGAGCCTGCTCTCACGAGTGTCAAATCTGAGTTTTTTCAGCATGTTTATGATGTCCACCATTTGGTGATGATGTTAAGAACACCAAACCTAAGCACACACTGCCAAAAGGCAAAGTCGTAATTATAGATGAAGATCCAGGCATGTGCTTATCACTGATGATATTGTGAGATTTGGTGTTTGGCCGCCAATCATTTCATTTAGATGCAATCTCAAATCTGTTATTGAAAGACAAGTTTGTGATTATCTTTGACAATCATGCTCTAATGAAACGCCTTGATTTATGGTTTTTTGTTTGTTTTAGAGTTTATGAACCTACTATGTTACTTTGACTTTTAAGGTTCCCTTCATGTATCATTTTGATCATGAATGGAAATTTCTATCGACCCAAAAAAAAAAAAAAAAAAATCTTATTGATATCAAATGACATAAATAGACAACCTTTGATTCACAACGCAATTGGAAATTTTCAATTCTTTTCCTACTTTAATAACTCGATTTAATAGACATGCAACCTCTATTGCTTTATTTTCATCAACGATATCAAAATATATGGAGAAACATCAGTCCAGAAAGTATTTTTTATATTATTTTCTTTTACAAATGGATTTCCATTACTAAGTAATTGAATATTGACTGATTAAATCAAATGGCGAGGAGACATTTTATATCTTCAATGAAAATTTTCATCTCTACATATGTAACGATGATTGGTTAATGAGATGCCGTTAGTCTCGATTAATGTCATTGTTGTGATGAGGCATGTGGAATCACATCTTCTTCAATCATTGTATATTCTCGTAAGAAATGAGAAGCTTTAATTTGGCTTCACTTTCTATTTGACATTTTGACCCTCGCAAACTTTAGTTCGTTTCGCATCTTGTCCTGTGTTCAAATTGTGCTTGGAATTTTACATTATCATCAACTTTTATATAATTGAAAATTCTTAAAATTAATCAATCAAACCGAACTGATTGGCAATATCATATTAGTGCATCCACATCAAAATCATCTAGCTATCAGAAGTTTTTTTTTTTTTTTTTTTGATAACTGAGGATCCGTCGGAGCCCCTTACGGAGTCTCACACAACCCTAGTAGCACTCGGTGGCACATTCGGACCAATATCGCACTCGGGGAGAGACAAAGCATAGGACCCCACTACCATGACCTCCCACTTACAACGCTAACAACTGCGAATTTCGAACTCTTGACCTTGACAATGAGGAGGGACTCTTAACCAACGAAGTTGTCCACCGGTAGGTAGCTATCGGACTCCAAATAAACCAAAACACTAGAGTTTATCATAAGATTACTTTCTTGGGATCCCATCTAAAAGTGTGATCTATAGAGTTATGGATAAAGGCTGGCGATGGAGGAAATATTGGGTAGGAGAAGGATTCAGTGGATCAAAATCCCACTTTGGCTTGTGGCTGATACTTGGCCATGACTAGCGATGGACCACAGGCTACGGTCGCCCTTGCCGAATTCAGTGAGTCAACCTTGCACCGGATCTGGCGAGGGTCGAGTCCTAGTCAAATGCGGAATTTTTGGGGAGACGATCACATCGAAACCGCAGAGGACCTCGAGGATGGAGGGGTTGAGGGAGAGGGAGGACTCGGGGTCACAGGAGACTTGAGCTTGTTATTGGACTCGGAGGGGTCGCAGGTGGAGATGTCACTAATAGGGGAGGCACAAAGGTCGGGCTTAGGTGAGGGAGAGGGCAAGCGAATGACGTCGTCGGCGCCATGCAGGTGAAGTAGAGGGCTGGATGGAGGAAAGCCCGGTAATGGATAAGCGAGAAAAGTCTGACAAGTGGGGTCCTTTATGTACACATTTCACATGATAAATGGACTAGTGATTTGACCCCAAAAAAAAAAATGGACTAATGAAAAAAGACTTGACACTTTCTCCAGTGGATTCCTTGCCGACCTGAAGATATTTAAATCTTTGATCTCTCTCGTCAACGTCGAGTCAATTTTTATGTTGTCGGTAAGCATCGAAAGGGCAGACAGAGTTTCGATTTTTCGCTCTTTTCTCTTTCCACATTTCCATTGTTATATAAATGGAACATCTGTCCGTCACCCGTCATCTCGTCATCCCCCACGCGGACCCCATGTAAGCACGATGGCAATCAAAATATTCGTTGGCATGATTAATACAGTTAAACCGCTGTAGAGCATATTCTATGCTGACGTCGGTGGCCTCACATCAACACGATGACGATTTGGTGAGAATGAGAAAAGTACGAATTTGTTTTTCTTGCATCCTTTTCAAATCAACAAGGCGCAACTGCCTCGAGACTAATTCCAGTTTGGCTGAGGTGAGGCTGGTGACGGATTCACTTACGTAATCGCTCTCTTCCTTTCTAGATGGAAACGTGTACATGAGAAATTAGAAAAAGAGGATGATCTTCTTTCAAATTGTAAGGGACGGCCTAAACATGAAATTAGAAGCGTTCGAAAACGAACTTGTGCATTTCTTGCATAATGCTTAGCATGTTGATGTGATGACATGAAACACTGAGCAATTTAAATGGGGCAGGCAAGCTCCATCGTGATGAGCTCAAGTCATAGATGTCTGCAACCATGCCACTTTTACATTAAATATCAGCTCGGCATCGAAAATGGGGATAAAAGGAAAAAGAATAAGAAATCAGCCAAAGCTCAAGTCATAGATGTCTGCAACCATGCCACTTTTACTTTAAATATCAGCTCGGCACCGAAAATGGGGATAAAAGGAAAAAGAATAAAAAAATCAGTCAGAATTTATATACTGACCACATGGGAAGAGAGGTATTCATTTATTTTTTTAGTTTTTCGATCATATATTTCTTTATAAATACAAAATTTGTTGTGTGTCCACCAAGCAACATTTGCAGTGCTGCGGTACATGGCTCCAGCTGCTGCAAAGGTCTTGCTCACGGACCTCGCGTCCGGCATCGACCGTGTGCCCGACAATTACATCCGGTCCGAGACTGACCGGCCGAACCTCACTGAGGTCGAGGCCTCAGATGCCTCCTCCATCCCTCTCGTAGATCTCCAAGGCCTCTCTGGTCCCAACCGTGATGATATCATAAGACAGATTGGTCGAGCCTGTCAACAAGATGGTTTCTTTCAGGTGCGACATTTGTATATCACTCTGTGCGTCGGCTTAAATATGCTAAGTAAGCGAAAGGGTGTCACTTAAGACTTGATATCTGATCATCCCATGATGAGTTTTTGCTCCGTCTCATGTGATTCTGCTCAACATTTTCTTTGGCAGATCAAGAACCACGGGATACCGGAAGAGAAGGTGCAGGCCATCATGAACATAGCCAGGGAATTTTTCCAGTTGCCGGAGAGCGAGAGGCTGAAGTATTACTCGGATGACCCGACGAAATCGACCAGGCTTTCGACTAGCTTTAATCTCAAGACAGAGAAGGTGTCTAACTGGAGGGACTTCTTGAGTATCCATTGCTACCCTCTTGAAGAGTACATGCATGAGTGGCTGACCAATCCTCCATCATTCAGGTAATAAACGAAGCTTATTCTCATCATGTGATTTCTTTATTTTGACTCGAATGTTCAACATTAACTGATGTCTTCTTTTAATATATCTTCTCGATTGGGATGGCTTAGTGGTTAGAGAATGAGCTTGTGCGCCTTTATAAGATGCCCAATGAGTTTGATTATTCCCATTATCACACGTAAGCAATTTCTATTAGGATCCGATCTTATTTGATCCAAAAGTTTTCTATTTCATAGGCCGAAGATAATTACCATATGAGATGGGGCTTCCTTCTAAATAGAAAAAGAAAGGGAAATATGTAGATGCACATGATCTTTGTAATATTCAACCATTGAAGATTCATGTTGATCATGAGGATTTCACAAGCTTTCTCCTGTGAAGTCTGGAAAGTTAAAAGCTTGCTCGCCGTAGTTTCTAAAGTCTGATATTTGCCAAACAAAAAGAGAGCAACATCAAGAATCTCTCAACAGAAAAAATGTAAGACCGAAGAAAATAAGGGGTAGAGCACACCCTTCACCATCAGACAATACTGATTCAAACGAGGCGTGGGCCAATCAGAATTAAGAAAAAGAGAGTGGTACTTTCGACTGATTTTTTATGACTACCATGTCGTGGAAGTACGAAACAGCCTGCCTAAAAGTTCCCGATCCGAACTTCAAGTGCCTTGACCGATATAATCAGTGGGCACGCCTTAACTTCATTGCTGGTTCAATCTTTTTGATAAGCAGGGAGGAGGTGCGTGAGTATTGCACAAGAGTAAGAGAACTGGTGCTCGAACTGTTGGAAGCCCTATCAGAAAGCTTGGGGCTTGAAAGGGAATACATAAGCCAGAACTTGGGCAAGCATGGTCAGCACATAGCTATAAACTACTATCCACCATGCCCATAGCCTGAGCTCACTTACGGGTTGCCCGGCCACACCGACCCAAATTTGATCACCATCCTTCTTCAGGACGATGTGCCTGGTTTACAAGTCCTTAGAAATGGAAAATGGGTTGCTGTCAACCCCATCCCCAACACCTTCATTGTCAACATAGGAGATCAAATGCAGGTACTTTGGCTACATTCTTTTAAACCATGTCCAAGTATGAGATTCTAAGCTAATGAGGAAGAGAATTTGGTACGACAATTTATTAAAAGTGGAAGTAGCGACTCTTTTAGCTAAGTACAAGAAACAAAATCGGCATAATTATTCTGGCCAATGAAGATTGATTCCTTCTTTTTGCACAAGTTCATCAGTTGTTTTCCTAACAAGTCCAAGAACTGGATATGATTGTTGCTTGAATCAGGTCATTAGCAATGACAAGTACAAGAGCGTCCTTCACAGAGCAGTGGTAAACTGTAACACTGAGAGAATCTCCATCCCAACGTTTTATTGTCCATCCCCAGATGGCCTAATTCGACCTGCTCAGGGCTTGATTGACCACGAACATCCAGCAGTTTACAGGAGCTTCACTTGGGAGGAATATTACCAAAAATTCTATTACAGAGTACTCAGGACTGAATGTTGTTTAGACATGTTCAAGATACACTCGGCTTAGGATTTATTTAAAACTTCTGGATGACAATATAGCAGGTCTATGATAAGTATTACTATGTGTCGATCTGTTTAAGGTAGGGGACATGATATTATCAGGAATAAAGTGATTCTATGTAGACCAGATAACAGATCATTTTTTCTAGAGTAGCCGGAAAAAAAGAGCTTAATGATATGTACCGATGATTAATTGATGATAATGCCGTTGGTCTCGATCAGTGTCATTTCTGTCCTGTCTCAGATTAATCGGTACGCATAAAATCCCATATTTATACTAGAACTCTATGCTTAGGCCGACAAAAGAACTTTGGTCTTGACCTCGAGAAACCTGCCTCCGTTTCCATCATATAGTTGCATCTAAAGGCCTAATTTTAGCGTCCAGTCAATAGTTAAAAAAGGGGAAACGAAGGGAGGAAGAATAAGGGTAGGTAAGGATGAATACAAGATAAATGTTAGTGATGAATGGTCACTTATATTCCTCGTCATCATGAGAGCAATTTACTTTGTGATCAAACTTCTAAATGGCTCATACTACATTACCTAGCCAGGGCACAACTCATATGGAGATATGTCTTGACGGCTTGCATTTTGGTGGGCATGGCGGTGTGGATCTAACATTTCGTAATCAATGTGGGACCCTTTTGATAATGCCCAAAAGGAGGCCACCGGCGAATTGGTCGCTCCTCCCAGCCCTTTCAAATATCAAGACAAGAGAAGTGTCCTTTGAATTTTTCTTTTTTCTGTTTTTTGCTTGTCATTTATGCATAGACTTATAAGCATTTTGTTTGTGCTTATTAAAAAGTTAGTACAAATTAGAAAGATATTGAATTTTTTTTTTTTTTATAATCCAAGAGGACCATGTACGTCTCTTAAAGCGTATGAACTAAAAAAGTCCAACCCTTTGACATGTATATGCAGCCTTGACCGGGAGTAGTTTGTACACATTTGGCGCATCCGAACGATTGTTCTTGAGCAGCACGTGGATGCTGATCTCTTTTGGAATGGTCTTTGACCACATCCTCTTCAACGGTCAGAGAGCAAGAGACGTGGGTTCCTAGCGCTTCAGTCTACGCTTGAGCTGAAGTGCCGACAGCATCACGAGATTGGAACTCATACTCGGGCCACTGTTTATCTCTTGGCCTACGCCCATGTGTTGGCACATTGTATGGCCAATCCCTCATGATGAGCAAAGATTCCGCGAACGGCACCCGTTCCATTCGCACTTGTATCTGCAACTCGATCCAAGGATGATCAAGAAGTCATCCATAGGCACATCCTCAAAGGGAGCGTCCTGTTGGAAGTAGTAAAATTGATTTAGATTAAAGAAAATTTTACTTGAACTTGTTCTTGTACGTGGCATAGACGGTTTGAGTGTGTTAAATTAATGTCTCGAGTATGAATTTAGATAATAATTTATTTAATCGAATTTGTTGATAAAAAATTTTTAAGTAGATTTCAAATTGGATGAAGAAGCTTCGTTGGACTCGTTAAAGATTTACGAAACAAGGAGGATAGACAAAAAGAAGGGGCACATTGTGTAAGGGAGATAAAAGATAAAGTAAGATTTCTTTCCTCTGCAAAAGCTTGTCCACGTTGAAGATAAAGTGGTGGCCCAGATCAAATTGTTGACCTTTGGGCGCACATACATATAAGAGACGTGCAGCCCTACAAGAGAAAAAGTGACGTGAAGCCTACGAAGAAGAAGGTGCAGCACGTCCAAAGAACACGCCGCTTGAGAGAGGAGCCACCCACGCGATCAAGAAAAGGAGAATGCAAAGCCGTACATACGTGGACCAAATACGAATGCTGGAGTTTCTGATTTTGGTTTACATAGAGCATATTGTTTAAAATTTGAACGCACGGTAATTTTGTGCCGCGAGTTTATGTCCAAGTAAGTTGTTTATTTATAAACACTTTGGGTCTAAGATTAAATTTAAGTGTGAGAAACACTTGAATGTGTGAGTGATTATAAATTTTGATTCTCCGATTATAGTTGATTATTTGTCGCGACTCTCTATGAATATAGGTATTGATATTCAAACCGA